>OY992881.1:95543055-95845555 GCA_963921405.1 Cepaea hortensis | reverse complement strand
CTAACTTACTAACTAACTAACTAACTAACTAACTAACTTACTTACTAACTAACTAACTAACTAACTAATTAACTAACTAACTAACTAACTAACTTACTTACTTACTTACTAACTAACAAACTAACTAACTAACTAACTAACTAACTTAATAACTAACTAACTAACTAACTAACTAATTAACTAACTAACTAACTAACTAACTAACTAACTGCTGTGGAAATGTGGTTTCTGCGGAAAATGAAAAGAATACCATGGAAGAACAGAAAAACCACTGAAAAAATCCTTCAAGAAACAAATAAAGATCATAAACTGATTAGAGACATTAGGCGTAAACAGTCAAAATATTTTTAGCATGTTAAGAGAAAAAAATGAATTGGAGAACTTAACAACTGGCAAGATCGAAGCGAAAAGACCAAGGGGATGACCAAGAAATAAATACCTGGATGGCTTGGCCACGTGGCATGGTCGGGACAGAAAAACGGAGCTGATCCACGACTCTGGTGATCGAGTGAGATGGCGAAACATGACCGTCCACGCTTATCGGCATGGCACATGATGAAACTAACTAGCAAATACCAAAGCAGCTTTAATACTGTGATGGTCAGGGATATAAACATGTTTGTAGGCCTCAATGCACGGAGGAGTACACGACCACTATTATCTTTTCTAAGCAAATGCCGAACACATGTGTCCAACTACAGCGCCTTGATGACATCGTTTGTTTCTTGCGATAGTTCGCTTTGAACTCAAACGTAGTCCGCGCACACTACTTCTAGTAGCAATGGATTGAATTTTGCATGTGGTTTAGCTTTCCCAATTACCACTGTTCTCTGCCATCAGGCGTACCCACTCCGACTTCAGTGTTACTTGTAATTCACGTCCCCAAGTCAAAGACGAGAAGTCGACATGTTAGTCCAACTGACCTGTGTAGGGGTTGAACCCTCTAGCCAAGCATCAACACGGCATGTTTAAGAACAAGCGTTCTAATCCATTTGGCCATGCTGACCTCTTGATGACATCATGGCGGTTGCACTTTCGCTTCCTCTAATTCTTGTGCATACCCAGGTCCAACGGTGTGAATGCCTGTCGAAACCAATGGCAAATTAATGGATGCAAACTTGCAATGAGATCATAAACAGCCAACAAATGTTGGTGTTAACTGCGACGTCCTGTAATGGATATGCAACAAACTTTTAAACCCAGGATGCAATCTGGTCAGTTACCAATGTGTAGCATCGGTCATTGAGTAAGTCAATGACATTAAAGAGGTGCAACCAAATCACTTAGCTGAGGTCTTGGAATCTTCCAAATATCACACTAAATCCTTGTGACACATCAGTTGGTAATGTAAGGCATCCTTAAATCCTTGTTTGCACTCTGCTTGGCACCATTTTTAGCAAGTCGTATTTATTCCTCATCTCGGAAGAAAAGCCTACGGACATTTGGAAGGTAATGATGTCGCAGTGAGAAAGACAAAAGCACACACACACTCACAGACACACACACACATACACACTCCCCCCCCCCCCTTTTCACCCCCCCCCCCCCCCCCACACCACACATACATGAACTAATTGATAAATAAGACTGATCACTTCATTTTACTTTTCAGAATATTTAGAATAATATTCTTACGCCTATAATTGCTATTTTACCTGTTATTACCTGGTTAAAAGTGAAACAGAGGTAGTTTAGTGGCTAGCTTAGTCACCTGCCTGCCATTCCGATGGTAATATGTTCCAATCCTCATTAAGGCGAGAATATTTTTTAAACATCGACCTAGGCTCTCAGGGTGACCCGGCCTTAATTGTTTACCAGTAAATGTGATGGGCGGTAAAAGCGACCGGCGTGATACTTACCACATCAGCCACACAGTGAGGATTGATCTGTAAACATGTGGCAAGCACCAGTTCCTCAATCAGCTTCCAGTCTTGGGAAAGGGTCGTTTACTTAATTTAATTATATTGCTTTCGATTTTGTGGATTCAAAAGGAATTCTTCTCACGATAAAGCACAATAATGTTATTATCCTTTATCACTGATAGAGTTTACGTTTTTTTTTTCATTTCAAGCCTGGTTGTTTATATTTTATTCAATGCACCGTTGTTGCTTGTGTTGGAAAGCACGGGTACAGTAGGTTCTGTGTATTTGCTGACAAAATTAAGTGAGCTTTCTATAGAAGTAAAAACAAAAGTCCTGATCTATCAAGCCTGTGTCCAAAGTGCTCTTATATAGCAGTGAAGACTGGTCAACTTACTCACACCAAGAAAAACATTTAAATAGCTTTCATTTGGAAGAATACTTGGTATTAAGTGGCAAGACAAAATCCCAAATAATCAAGTATTGGAAAGATCGGGTTCTGTGACGGTTTGTTTTATACTCAGTCTTTGTAGACTTAGGTGGATAGGACACATTAGGAGGATGAGTGAAGATAGCATACCACATGACATCTTTTTTTTAGTGAATTACAGATGGATAAAAAAGATCTCTGGATTGGCCTCTAATACGACACAAAGATGTGTGAAAGCGGTACATGATTGATACAGGTGTTGATATTGCACCTTGGGAGCAAGTGTCCTCTGATCGTATTGCACAGATAGAACGGAAATTGAATAAAGACAAAGGAGAAAATGAATACAGATAGGTCACACACTGCGAGTATGAGACGTTACATTGTGCTTGATGGTGAAAATGACCATGTGTTCACATGTATCCATTGTGGACAAACATTTACAGCGCGAAATGGTCTTATGAGTTACATTCGCTACCGCCATGGGTTATAGTTATTATGCTTGCTTTTAAAATCACAATGTAAGAAACAATTGTCTGTCAAGGCGGCAAGGTGCCAGTACAGTATAGAAGTAAACAAAGACCTACATCTTTGCTTCATTGATTACACAATGGTACGAAATGTCAACATGATGGTGGAGATTGCAGTTCTACAAATTGATGAGAAAGACCTTAGACTTGTAATAAAACATACTTGAAAGAGCAAGCTGCTATAAGGATTGATGATGAAGTAGGTCAATATCGGTCTATTCAGAGAGGTGTGCTACAGGGACGTGTAATGTCTCTGTAACGTGCGTGTTTTTACGCCAAGGTGGGGCAGATGAACGAGTTAAGAATCTAATAGAACAGTCGAGGTTACAGGGGTCAGATAAGAGATATAAGGATGTAGGGTCAGAGAGGTGGAGTAAGAAATCCCAAGACAACAGTTGAGCCCAAACACAATAGATTGTTATATCACGGAGATGTCAGTCTGAGTTACCAGGGGGCAGAGAGGAACGTGCTGGGGATAGAACAGACAAAGGAATACCCCAGATATGTAATAGTGAGGGAAGTGAAATTGAAATCAAGGGTGAAATAGTTGTTCATGGAGGTCTCTAAGAGACTGAATATAGAGTGAAGGAAAGGATGGGTCGAGGCATTCAGTGGCAGTCAGTCTGGGGCTAAATGGGGGAGACTTCGCCAGGCAGTTGAGTTCTGGTGCTAAGTTAGGAAAACTTAGCCAGGAGAGATGAGTTTGTGAGCTACGATTTCTAGCTGTTGATCAAAGTAATGATCTGTCTTGTGATACCAGTGGCTGATCCATCCTGCACTACTCAGTGATATCAGAAGACTATATGGACCTTAGACAGCAGCCAATATCTGCCTGCTGCAGGGGATTGTGACAGTGTCTAGGTCTTTTTTTTTTTTCGTCATCATACAGTGCCTAGATGGCTGACGTTGGCAATCATGCTTCTCCATAAATTACGATCCCTGACGTTATTAATCATCTCTTGTGTTGACCCCGTTCCCTGCCATGGCACAAGACTGTCAAGAATCTTGGCACGCTGTCTTCCTCTACCTCTCTTTCCGCAAATCTGCCCGATTGCCACAACATGTTCCAGTTTTTGTCTTCTCATAACGTGACCAAAAACCCATGACTGCCACTTTCTGATGTTTGTGATAAGTTGTCGTTGCGATTCAGCTTCCCTTAAAAAGCCTTGATTGTTCATTTTCGCTGTCCAATTAATTAACAGCATTCTTCTATAAAGCCACTTCTCCACGGCTTCCATAGATTTTTTCCCCTGGTTACTAATTGTTCAGAATTCACAGCCGTATGATAAACGGGTTCTTTGCAGCAGGTAAGAACTCTTTTTCTGACTTTCGTGGACATTGACTTATTGCACAGAAAGTTCTTCGTTTAATAGACTGCAGTGTTTGCGTGCCCTATTATGTTCTTTATCTCAGTGATGCATCTTCCATCTGATGTTATCCATGCGCCTAGATATTTGAATTTCTGCATTTGTCCCAGCATAATGTCATTTACTTTGATTGCACATTTGGGCACAATCTGTTTTCTTTTTTAAATATCACCGTGACTTATATCTTCCTATTATTCAAGGTAATTTTCTCCCCTTTCTACAACTACTATATCTATTATTTCCTGTAGTTCAATCTGAATTGTTGCTATCAAGACTGTGTCATAAATTTATTGGCAGCTAAACAGCAGCCATAAGAATCAACAACCTGTTATGAAAATTTCAGCGTATAAAGATAACTACGTTATGCTGATGATAGCAACAAGTGTACATACATGCACACTCACTCAGGCTCACACACACACACACACACACACACATGGCTGTAGAAAAATAACTAAATATGATAACTTGTAACCAGTTTATTTTTATACATACATTGTCCCTTTATTTCTCAACATAATTTCCACCAACATTGATACACTTATCCAATAGTTTTATCAGTCCTCCCAGACCGGCTGCATAGAACTGCGTGCTCTGTTTTCTAAACCGCGTTTTTCACAATTTGCTATTTACCTCTGATCCTAGACATGTAAAATGGTCTACTATCTCTAGTTCGGCGTTGTCAATAAAGATTGAAGGTACCCCATGTGCACCTTGTGACATAATCTGTGTCTTCTTTTTGCTAATTGTTAAACCAAATTCAGAACAAGCATTGGAGAATGCGGATAGTAGACATTGTAATTCTTCCTCAGAGTGGGTCGTAACTGCAGCATCATCTGCAAAAAGCAACTCTCTGATCAGTACCCTCCTAATTTGGTCTTTGCCTTCAATCTCTGAGCATTGCAGAGGCCACTATCTGAGTGTGAGTGAATGTATATACCACCATCCTGATCACAAATGGCATATTTCAGTAGAAGGGAAAAGTATATTCCAAAAAAGTTTGCAGCTGGTACACAACCTTGCTTAACTCCACTCTTGATTTCAGACTCGTCTGAAGTTGCACCATCAATCTTGATTATACCCTTCATGTCTGTGTGAAACGATTCCGCAATGAACAGAAGAGTTGGTGGGCAGCCAGTCTTCTTTAGTGCCTTGAACAGACTCTCACGACTGACCAAATCAAATGCCTTTGTGAGGTCGATGAAGGCAATAAACTGTTGCTGATTTTGTTCACGGCATTTTTCTTGCATTTGTCGCAATGAGAATATAATATCAATGGTAGACCGGTTCTGTCAGAAGCCACACTGTGATTCGGGGTAGACTTGATCTCTAAGGACTTGAAGTCTGCGCAGAACAATTATGGCAAATACTTTCCCAACAATACACACTAGTGAGATACCCCTATAGTTGTTACAGTCGCTATGATCGCCATTATTCTTATATAATGTTTTGATGCTTGATTCTTTGAAATCCTGTGGGAATTGTCTTTCTCGCCAGCATAGCTCTATTAGCTGGTGGATCTGTAGAGTGAGTGTGTTTTGCCCACTCCTGATAACCTCTATTGGAATGCCATCCTTACCTGGATCCTTTCCAGATGCAAGTTCATTTATAGCAAGCACACTTAACTTCTGTTATGGTAGGAAGCGTGCCGAGGTGGTCAAGAATTGGCAGGGCCTCTATGGCGTCGATGGCATCATACGCTAATTTGTTCTCACTTGAATAAAGCTCCATATAGTGCTCTACCCATCTATCCATCTGCTATTTCTGATCAGTGATGATTTCTCCAGTCAAGGTTTTCAGTGGTGCACTTCTTTTGATCATTGGACCGCTTTCTTTATCCATTCATACATGCTTCCGATGTTTCCCTTATCACTTGCATTTTGAATGGATTCACATAACTTGATCCAATAGTCATTTGCACACTGCCTGACAGTCTTTTGCCCATCGTTCCTAAATTGCATCAGCTCGCTGAGAGTTTTACGCGTTGTTCTTTGCTTGTTTCTTAAGAGAGCTGTCTTCTTTTTATCAGTCTAGGGCTGCAGTGTGTGGCTGGTTGGCTCTTATGATCCACAATGCCATAAACCCTACCGCTGTTTTATAAAGAGGTTCCTTAAGTTTATCCCACTTTTCACTTGCTGTAAAATTCTCTGATGTATCAATGAAACCGTCTTCAGGTTGCTGTTGGAACTCAAAGCACTTATTAGGATCGAGGGTGTTAATAACATTAATCCCGGGGCTAGATTTGTGTCTAGCTGGGTAGATTCTCTTTGGTCTCAGTCTAACTCTTGCAACAACGAAATAATGATCTGTATCACAGTCAGCACTGTGGTAACTTCTAGTTAATGGTGTTTGGTTCAGATATTGTCTCCGTTTGATGATGAAGTTCAGCTGATGCCAATGGCCTCATCTTGGATATTTCCATGTGACCTTAGGCAGCACTTTTGCTTTAAAGAACGAGTTTGTAATACATAGGTCATTTATGGCGCAATGCTCCAGCAGCCTTTGCCAATTTTTATTCATGCGACCGATGTTGTATTTTCCAAGGCACACTGGCCATGAACTCAAGTCCTTGCCCACACGAGCATTGAAATCCCCGAGCATATACATGTAGTCGGATTTTGGATCTGCCTTGATTACAGAGTCTAGCTCCTCATAGAACGAATCCTTCACATCATCAGAGGAAGCAAGTGTCGATGTATATGCAGTGATAATGGTGGCAAAACCACAAGAGGTTGCCAGGCGCAGGGATGATAGTCTGTCATAACTTCCAGCTGGAATTTCAATCATTCCCAGTAGCGAATTCTTCACTGCAAAGCCATGTTGCCTTTTTTCTGCCTGCCCGCTACCCATCCAAAACAGGTGTAATTGTTTTCCCTGAGTGACCCTTCCTCAGCAAGGCGAGTCTCCTGCAGGCCAGCAATATCAATGTTAAGACGGTTGAGTTCGGCATCAATCACAACCGTTTTTCTCACATCGTCAATATTCGTCAGGTCAGTGGAAAATTCTGGACACATGATTCTTATGATCCAGTTTGCAAGTCGTAGCTAGAGGTTTCTATTTCTTATTTTTATTAGTGCCTTGTGCATTGGTTTAACAGCCTGCGATTCAGATGCTATCCTAGCCCCAAGCACCCATTGAAGCAGGCAGGCTATGGCGGATCAGCACCCGATTACCGGGGGGCTGCCCAGATTAAGGCTAGCGGTAGCTGATCAATGACACCTGCAGGTGTCTCCCACAATCAGAGGCACCCCGTGGCGCCCCATATCTACGCCAATTGACAAGGACTTATAACCCTAACTGCTACCTCTCGCTTTGATTCCGAGACCGGTTAAGACCAGGGATGGAGTTATACCTCTCCATATCACAAAGCCTGGGCTAAAATATAGAGACCATGTGCTGCCCATGCAGCATGATCCCTCTGTCGTCCGACTAGTTCACTCCAGAGGAAAGGTAACACCAATACATCTGGAACAAGACAAGCTGCAGAAGCTGCCGGATCAGCAAAGCAATGCCCTCACTGTCCGCCTGTCAGAGCTTCGATCCTAGACCAGCTGCCAACCAAGGCTTAGGGTCCGGTATGCCCTGCCATGACATTTTGTCTTTAGGTTGCATTTCTTCGCACAAGGATAAGGCTTGTACCTTCCCAATTGCGCTCTGACAAATACCTGACACAAATATATATATATATATATATATATATATATATATATATATATATATATATATATATTATATATATAAAAGGCGATCTCCGTCTGTCTGTCTGTATGTCCATATGTCCTTTATGCGCTCGCGAACGACCCATCCGATTGAGATGAAATTTTCTACACGCTGTGACATGTTGGGAGTTGGAAGCAGTACCCTCTCTGACTTACCCCACAATGAAGTAAAGCTATGAGGATGGGACTGATTTCATTTGGAGGGGATGGGTTCTTGGAAGCCAAAGTGACCCATAATAGCTCTGGAAATCTAGGAGTTTTCCCAGGAAAATTAATTTCTTCCCTCCAAAATCTTCCTTCCCGAAAAAGAGAAACTTAATTAGCTCGAGAGTCCCCCACCTATGATCATTTTCCCTTTTAGATGAAATGGTCACGGGAATTAATAAAATGTAAAGTTCCCTTTTCTGAGTAACCTGGAACCTGGGAGATTACAATAGGACAGACTTTAGCTGTCTATTAGAGTTTACCCAGTCACCTGTAGTTCCAGATACTACCTTTATGTGAAGTAGTTACATTAACTAAACACATAGATAATAATGAAAAGTTTTGTCACACCACAATGGACTGACAGAAAAATGCAGGAACAGTTAATTTTGGTTTATTAATCAAAATAAAAAACCTGTGGAAGTAAACCAGTGATGCATTATGACATATGAACTAAACCCATTTGGTTCCAGCATAATGTTCTAAGACACAATGGAGATTAGAACTTCTGGAAGATCTCATGGCAGTTCTGGCATTTCATCACGGTACCACCCTTCTGATTTCCTAACAAAGTCTCTGCACTACACAAATGTCTGTTTGTGAACTTTCAGTCAAGTTATTAAGTGAAACTTGGAATTAAACAGTCTACACATATCCCGGAGAACTTTCTGGAATGCATAACTATATGACACAGTCTTTCCTTATAAAATTGTCTATCAGACTTCAGCCATGATATTAAACATTTTCAAGTCTTCTGTGAATGATAAAACTGATCCTAATGATCTTAGAAAGTCTCCCCAAATCACTTATGTTGTCACTTCTCCAGGAAGCAAAGCTCAATGAAGACTTTTGATCAGATCAACTCCTGACAACATATCTTACTGAGCAGCTCATGAGTTGCAGACCCAGGGTACATTATTGGACAATGATCTGCAACTCTGGATCATGACAATCTGCGAACACCGCCATCCTCACCTGAGGTGGATAAACATGGTGAACACATTTATATCTAGCCACAGGATGATGATTCTCCAGTGGACAAGAATGAAAAGGGTTTACAGACATGAGGTACAGAAGGTAGCAGATTCAGGAAGTACCTACAAGTTAAGAGCTACATTGTGTCTCCTTGTACTGGCATTAGACATCAGCAATTATATTGGGCAAGCTTTCTTTTTACTGCATTTGTACCTAGGGCCGGTTGGCTGTTGGTCTCACAGAGGACACAGACACAGTGACTGACAAGGCCAGAAAAGAATGATGGAGAGTAAATGATGAGATGTACCCAGCATATCTGATCCCTACATAGTAATGGAACAGAATAGGATGATTGTTCTCATTAACTCATGTTACCAATCAGTGCTGCCACCATTGTTTTAGTCTGCCTGGATACTTTCCTGTTTATACCCTCTCACCTCTTCTGTCATTTCCTTTACTTACTTCTTCTGACACTGGGGTGATATTTCCCCTTGACAGTTTAGAAGTGCTTATGCATGAAAGCATATTATGTCCTTTACTTACTCGGTCAACCAGGGTGATGGTTTAATAAACTACATTCCACATGTTGCATCAAAGTAATAATGTAAAGAAACATACATTAAATATTTCACTCTAAAGTTAATATAAGTAACATATAATGGGTATGAATGTGGAGGTCTATGTGAAATGTTCCTTATGAGGATTTACACTGCCTCTTATTCAATAACACATATATATATACAGAGTGAAAGAAAGATGAGACACCACATTGTACTCATTCTCTCAAACTAACACCATTCTTCTTTTATTCGTTCACTTGAGTGCCGGTGTTGGTCTGTTAGCTGGACTGTTGTTCGTCAGAGTGCTACATACTTGTTCGAATAAATCACAACAGTATAAATGCTGGAACAGTCCTGGATGCTAAACAGTTACACACACATTCTGTCTTCACGCCACGAACATATAAGATAAGAGGTAGAGTCTTTCATTCCTCCTTCTCACATTCGCGTGTGTTGGCGATTCGCTGTGGATTGCAACCAAGGCGACACCCAGCACACAGATCATAGTTTATCTTGTACTAAACCTGCTATGAACACAGTCAGCAAGCCAGTGGGATCTAAACTCAAGAATAGGAAACAATCTGGGCATAATTGAGCCTCTTTTCACAGCTTCAGACATAGTGATTGTACAGCACTCTTCTGGAAACGAATGAGAGCTGGAGTCAGATATCTACATCAGTGCTGGCAGAGAGTAGCCATTTTGGGACTGGTTGAAAGTTGGGTTCTATCTTCTAATAGAAGAATAAATATATATATATTAGTGCCGGAACTTACACACACACACTCTCATACTTAAAGCTTTACCTGACTCAGAAATAAACAAACTCAGGCATAATTTCGTCTGAAGCTTTCCTTCTGAATCAGGATGAGGGACATACAGAGACCTAAACCAAATGTAGATGCTTTGCCGGTCGCTCTGCAAGTGCCGAAATTTAGCGTCGCTGGACCCAGAATATTTCGCGGGCGAAATGGTTAACCAATGGACAGAACGGGCTTAAACCACATGATCTGTCCATCATTGGGTGTCACAGCTATTAATACTGTTGACGCCACATTCCTAGCATCCCAATTCTCTCTAGTGCAAACCCTTAGTGAGAAGTGTGTTTTGAAATTGTGATGTGCAGCAGTGAACAAGACGGAGTGCGCAATCATGCGACAGAGCCCCCCTCCAGATTGATCTCTGTGGAGAACTATCGTCTCAGTCGTTCACAGCTGACACGGTTCCTTTTGTGATCCCTCTTGTTGGTTTTCCACTTCATCCGAAGTTGATGGTTCATCAGGAACTGGACAACGACTCAAGAAGTCGGCGCCTACGTTCATTTTCCCAGGAACGTATTCGATTTGGAATGAGTATGGTTGCAACAGCAGTGACCATCGCATGAGTCTTGCGTTCAGATTCCGTGACGATGCCAGAAACATCAAGGGTTGGTGATCACATTGCACTGTAAAATGTTTACCATACAGGTATGCCTGCAACTTTTCCACAGCCCAGATTAGACCAAGGCACTCACGCTCGATCACCGAGTAGTTCCGTTCAGAAGCATTCAGTTTCCTGCTTGCATAAGCTACAGGGAATAGCTCTGAGTGATCATCTCCTTTCCTCTGGAGTAAGGTGGCCCCTATTCCAATATTACTCGCATCTGTGCGGAGCACGAATGAGCGGTCGAGGTTGGGTAGATGTAGGATCGGTTTGGCTGTTAAAGCTTGTTTGAGAGCTGTAAAAGCCTTCTCACAATCAGCTGACCATATGACTTTCTCTGGATTCCCCTTTTTGGTAAGATCCGTTAAGGGTGCAGCCAGTGTGTTGAAGTCTTTAATGTATCTTTGACAGAATCCACATAAGGAGACGAATGATCGAACATCCTTTTTGGTCCTTGGGCGAGGTGCTCTCTGAAGTTTCTCCACATTTCCTTCTTGAGGTGTTATGAAGCCTTGAGATACCTTATGGCCTAGGAAGTCCAATTGTTGAAATCCTATTTGACACTTCTTGGGTCTTGCTGTCAAACCTGTTTCCTTAAGTCGCTTGAACAAGAGATGCAATGTTTCGACATGCTCCTCAAATGTTTCGGTAGCAACTAAAATATCATCCATGAAGTGGCTGATGGCCGGATGATGTAATGGGTCAAGTAATCTTCTCATCATGCGTGTAAATACACTTGGAGCGTTACTTAATCCAAATGGAAGAACATTGAACTCGTAGTGTCCTCCAGGAGTACTGAAAGCTAACCACGGTCTGACTTCCGGTTTCACAGGAATTTGGTAATATCCCTTACTGAGATCAATCCTGGTGAAGTATTGGGCTGTGTTGAGACTAGTGAACAGCTCATTCTGGTCGGGTAGAGGTTCTGCCTGAAATTAAGTAATCGCGTTGAGCTGTCGATAATCGATGCACATTCTGTGTTCACCATTAGGTTTTCTCAACAACACCACACTAGCACTGTATGGAGATTCAGATTGTGATATAATTCCTGATGAGAGCATCTGCTGTATCTCTTCCTGCAAAGTATTTTGCTTGGCATAAGGAACTGGGTACGTCTTGACTAGCACAGGTGTATCATCTGTTAGCTTCATATCAAATTCCCCTAAATTAGTAAGACCTGGTTTGTCGGTAAGTATTTCTGCATACATTGCCATAAGATCTCGAATTTGCTTCTGTTGATCTGGAGATAGGTTGGGATTGATATCCACATCCTGAAGTGTCTCTTTGGCTTGCAGTGTACATTCTGTTCACACTTTCAACTTGCCTTTGACAGACATTTTGTAGTGAGTACGAGATATTTTCTCTGTCACCTCAAATGGTCCTTTCCATCCAATTTGCAACTTGTTCTGACTGGTTGGAAGTAGTAGCAGCACTTTTTCACCCACTGTCAGCTCTCTATCTTTTGCCTTCTTGTTGAAATTGTGAGTCATTCTTCGTCGAGCTTGACGCAGATTCACATTCGCTTGTCTCCAACCATGTTGTAGACGTTTCTTCAACTCAGCAACATAAACAGATGCAGTAACAACTGTATCATCTGCATGATCATCAGTCCATGTTCTCAGTAATACTTCCAAGGGTCCCTTGATTGGCCTCCCAAACAACAGGGTTGCGGGCGCAATCCCAGTAGAATGATGTGGCACTTCCCGGTATGCGAATAATGCAGCAGGAATATATGTGTCCCAATCCTCTGGTTTTTCATGAGCTAACTTTCTCAGAATACTGATGAGGGTACCGTTCCACCGTTCTACACTCCCGTTCGTTTGAGGCAAATGGGGAGATGAATAGATATGGCGAGCATGAAATAGCCGAAAGACTTCTTCCATGAGTTTACTGCGAAACTGTGATGCATTGTCGGTTAGGATTTTGAGGGGAAATCCAATCCGAGTAAATATCTCAAGTAAGGCTTCAGCAATGTGCTTGGAGTCACTTGATGGCATTGGAATACTTTCTGCCCACATTGAACAGACGTCCACTAATGTTAATATGTATCGATTCTTCCTCCGCGTCCTGGGGAGTGGTCCGATAATGTCTACGGCAACTCTCTCAAAAGGAGATCCAGTTAGGGGCATCTCACCAAGCGGGACAGGGGGTGTCCTATGTATTGGGGTCACTCTTTGGCATTCAGGGCATGACTTGACATATCTGGTGATGTCAGAATTCATTCCGGGCCAAAAATAGTGCATGGAAATTCTTTGCATAGTAGCATTTATTCCCATATGCCCACTGAAAGATAAGTTGTGGCCCATATCCAATAGTTGAGCACGATACGTAGACGGGACAATTAATTGAGAATATTCTTGTCCACTTTTACCTGCCTTGCGATATAGAAGTCCACCCTTCATATACATGTCGCCTCTACGTGGAGGTGAATGTGCTTTAGGCAGTTTGTTGAAGCATGGCAACAATGTGCTGTCAGCACTCTGTGCTTTCTTCAAATCCTCTGATCGAGGGTTGGTCGGAGTCGACGATGCTGGAGTCTTTTCTGTCTGCGAATTAGTCGTCAAAGCAGCGACTATCACAGGCTGTATAGGTTCTCCTAGAAAGACGTAACGACAACCGAGCAGGACTGGGTACACGGGATTTTCCATCACCGCTGCCTTGATTGTTCCAGTAACATAACGCGAAGCTATATGTACTCGAGCCACAGGTAGTGACATCTTGGCTGAACTTTTCAAGGGTCCCTGTATAATCACCATTTCCTCATTCAACTGTTCTGGCTGAACTAAGGATGTTGCTACGACGTAGTCATAATTTAGACCTGTATCATATAAGCAAATGGCGGGGTATCCATTTAGCAAGATGGATTCCACTACCGGAATTTTGGAGTGGGTGTCTTCATGAGTTGTCACACTGGACGTTTCACTAGTGCTCACCTTACGTTCCTTCCGGCGAGTCAGACATGCAACTGTGTGAGGGGTAGGAAGTTTCTTCCGACAATCTTTTGTGTGATGTCCTACCTTCCGGCAATTCGTACAGTAGTCCTTCCCACTCTTCTTGGCAGCCTGAATATAAGTTTGACTGGTGCTCGCAGATTTCTTCAACTTCTTATTGGGGTTGGTGTGTTCTTTTTCTTAGGTCTTGAGTGATTGGTCTGGGGGAGAAGCTTTGGTCATCCGACTCTTACTTCCCACCTCCTTCTGAGATTTCTCCCATCTCTCTGCCAAAAGAATAATTTCCTCAAGTCTATCAGCTCCATTCTGTGTTAAGAACGCCCGAAGTTCTGATGAC
This sequence comes from Cepaea hortensis, assembly GCA_963921405.1. Classification (NCBI taxonomy): domain Eukaryota; kingdom Metazoa; phylum Mollusca; class Gastropoda; order Stylommatophora; family Helicidae; genus Cepaea; species Cepaea hortensis. The sequence continues at coordinate 95,831,203 of OY992881.1, read as the reverse complement.
ATTTTATCCCTTAATTGGTCAATCAATATCATCTCTCGGAGTCCTTCAAATGTTTCTTCAAACTTTCCCATCTCTGCCCATTTGTGCAGATAGGATTTTAATCTTTCAACCCATTGGCCGTAACTTTCCCCAGGCTCCTTCTTAGCTGATCTGAATTTCCTTTTATAGTTATCAGAATCGACTTCGAAGCGAGTTAGTAAAGCTCTTTTGAGAACATCGTAATCCTGTCGTTCCTCATGACTATGTCTAGAGAAAATTTCAAAAGCAGTAGTTCTTAAACCCTGGGATAGTTTCACCGACCATTTAGATTCATCAAGCCCACATGTAGAACACATAAGTTCGAACCTGGAAAGATAGTGATCAATCCCTTCAGCGTTCTCATTATATGGTTCTAAAGGAAATGCCATCGCTCCAGTGTGATGGTAGTTTTCCTCTGTCTGTATATCTGTAGTTGGCCTGCGTGTGGAAATGGAGGGGGTGGTAGGGACACCACTCTCCAGTCTCCTCCTCTCCAACTCATTATCCATGCGCCTAATCTCCAACTGATGTTGTCTCTCCTTTTCTCTATTATCCATCTCAGCCTGCAGCTTCCTATCCTCCAACTCTAAAGCTATCCGGCTTTCTCTCTCTTTCTGAATCATTTCAGCCTCTCTGTCTTTTTCCTTCTGAATTATTTCAGCCTCTCTGTCTTTTTCCTTCTGGGTTATCTCAACCTGTAAACGCTCATGTCTATCGAATTCGTCAGAGACGTACTTCGCGAGCTCAGGACCCTTTAACCCACATGATTTGCCTACATCGACATATTGTTTCCGTAGTAAAGCTGTTTCCGCCATGCTAAATTTTAGATCTTTCCCAAATATTTGAAAAAAATACTAAGTGTCGCCTCTGTCTGATTCAGATATGAAAACCCCTGTATCTGAAACGGTACAAAGCATGCAATGGCGAAATACAAACAACAAATCAACAATGTAATATTGCAGGAAAATCTTGCACGAAATCTGGAGTTTTCGACTATTGAGAGAAAAACACCAAACACCCGAAGTCAACCTCACTAGACAATAAACATAAGACCTAAAGTGATTTCTAATCAGTGGTTTTTAATCTTGAATTACACAAAGTCCACCTAGTGGCCTTGCAAATGCGGTCCTTAAAATTGTAAATAAAGTTCCGCAAAAAATGTAGAGTTCTATTTCACCTTAAAAACCTGCAAGAAAATATTCACATATTTCAAGCAATTGTGGTGTGAACAAAATTAACCCACTATGTGGTACCAACAATAAATGTTGTATGGTTACGAGAAAGCACGAGTTCTATCCCGAGACGAGCCTAACAGTAAATGTGACATGTTGGGAGTTGGAAGCAGTACCCTCTCTGACTTACCCCACAATGAAGTAAAGCTATGAGGATGGGACTGATTTCATTTGGAGGGGATGGGTTCTTGGAAGCCAAAGTGACCCATAATAGCTCTGGAAATCTAGGAGTTTTCCCAGGAAAATTAATTTCTTCCCTCCAAAATCTTCCTTCCCGAAAAAGAGAAACTTAATTAGCTCGAGAGTCCCCCACCTATGATCATTTTCCCTTTTAGATGAAATGGTCACAGGAATTAATAAAATGTAAAGTTCCCTTTTCTGAGTAACCTGGAACCTGGGAGATTACAATAGGACAGACTTTAGCTGTCTATTAGAGTTTACCCAGTCACCTGTAGTTCCAGATACTACCTTTATGTGAAGTAGTTACATTAACTAAACACATAGATAATAATGTGTGTTTTGAAATTGTGATGTGCAGCAGTGAACAAGACGGATTGCGCAATCATGCGACACACGCCTTCCTTTCATTCCAGCGCAGCCCACTGTCATATTTTTTTAGTGTGAAATCGGCTGCTTACCCAATATTATTTAATTTTTCATTTTTTATTATAATTTCATATATCTCAGGGGACCTAACTCTGTAAAAGTTATTTCAAGGGGAATAACTTTTCTGTATACCTTATAGTCATATTGTGGCATCGTTTTCAAAGATTTATAAACTCTGTGTCTATAGTTATGTACCGGCATATGAGTTATAATAAATAATTATACAATCTTTAAGGCATTTTCAAAGTTTTCATAAAAATAATGCACAATGCATAACATTGTAACTCATCTTTTTATGCTTAAGAAGTTACTGTAGTCATGCAGGTGATTAGAAAGAGTTTTCATTAAAAATAATGGATGGTGTGTGGAAGGACATTCTTTTAAGTTACTTTTTTTGTTGTATGAATTTAATGAGACGCTACCCGCCAGGAGCTGGGCGAAGCCACGCCGGGTCAGATAGATAGACAGACCCACCTTTTCGCTGCAGTTGTCTATTCCTCCTTTTCCTTCTTCTGCTGATGCTGCTGCCGCCGCTCCATTTACCCAAGTTAATTGTTGGGGAAGATGTAAAGATCTTTCAAGTGCTCTTTCTAATGTTTTTTGTAAGTTGGTCTTCGTTTATCTAAGGTTGTTCTAACTGCAACCAATAAATGATTAGACAGACAGGCAGACAGACAGACAGACAGAGAGGGAGGGACGGACAGACAAACAGACAGACAGACAGACAGACAGTCGGGAACGGGAACTTATATGACTACTTATATGAATTAAATGAGATGCTCGCCATCAGGGGCTGGGCGAAGCCGGGCCGGATCAGACAGACAGACAGACATATAGACAGACAGACAGACAGATAGATAGTCGGGAACGGGAACGGGAGCTTATATGACTACTTATATGAATTAAATGAGATGCTCCACACCAGGAGTTGGGCGATGCCGGGCCGGGTCAGACAGACAGACAGAAAGACACACATACATACATACAGACAGACAGACAGACAGACAGACAGACAGACAGACAGACAGGCAGACTGACAGACAGTCGGTAACGGGAACGAGAACTTATATGACTACTTACATGAATTAAATGAGATGCTCCCCACCAGGGACTGGGCGAAGCCGGGCCGGGTCAGCTAGTATATATATATATGTGTGTGTGTGTGTGTGTGTGTGTTATGCGTGTGTGTTTGTGTATGTGTGTACGTGAGTGAGTGTATGTTACACATGCAACAACATTAGCGTCTGTGAAATCACTCTAAGTAAAGGCAGATTTATGCCTCCAATTCCATCGGCTTTGGTTTATCTCTGATGAAATACCAAGCATCTATACTCATTTCATCAGCAATGCCCTTGTCATCGCCCTGTTGTCCCAGCAATGGAGCGCTGAATTCTCGTCCATTTCAAAAATGTAATTGCTTCGTTTAGAATTTCATCAGCCATTTGCCCATCGTTTGCATCTGACAACTGCTTGATATAGTCTCTCTCTCTCTCTCTCACTCTCTCTCTCTCTCTCTCTCTCTCTCTCTCTCTCTCTCTCTCTCTCTCTCTCTCTCTCTCTCTCTCTCTCTCTCCTGTGTCTCGCTCGCTTCGTCGATTTATATTTTATATCATCCCATCACCACATCAGTTGACAGACTTCTCTATGCAGAGGCAATTCATGTAATTACCAACTTTCCGGTAGGAATTGTTTCGGGTAAGACCCTATTTCCCTCGGAGACAAAGACTGGTAATCTATGAAAGGCAGAGCGGTAACTGTGAGTGAAGGAATACATGGATACAGCTCACGGGATTGGCAAGACCGATTTGAGGAATGCCAGAAAACACAATTTTGAGTAAAGGTTTAAGGCCATATTTGTCTGTTTGTTTATTTTGCGTTCGCTCGCTTTGAACTCAAGCGTAATCCATACACGTGCACTTACCTCTAGTGGATTAGATGGATTTGTGCATGTTGATTAGTTTTCTCGATTACAATTGTCCCTCGCCATCAGTCGAAACCACTACGACTTGGTACTTGTAATTTACTCACCCAAGTCAAGGAAGAAAAGTCAACATTTTAGTCCAACTGACCGGTGTAGAGGTTGAACCCGCTACCTCGGCATCAATACACCGGAAGTTTAAGAGCGAGAGCTCTTGTCCATTCAGTCATGTTACCATTTAAGGTCATGTGTAATAACAAGTTTGAAAACTGTTTTTTGCTGTCCTGTATGATGCTGTGTTGCACATATGCTTTCATTATTATATCAGTACATGTATGTCTTGTATCAATCAATCAGTTTCCGTCTCCGCAATTAAGGTTGGCTGCAATGGATCTCCAGCACTGTCTGTCTCTCGCCTTGACTGTATATTCTGTCAGGCTGATGTTCGTCCGTCTCTTGATGTTATCCTCCCACTTTTATCGTCGTCTGCCTCTTGCTCGCTTGCCCTCAACCTTGCCTTCCAGTATGGTTTTTATAAGAATATCATGACCTTTAACGTGGCAAAAATATTTCACTTGTCTCCTCTTTATTTCTTTCACCAATTCTATCTTCATTCCCAGTGTTTCTAGGACCTCTGCATTTGATTGTTTTTGTTTCCATGAAATACGACCTATTCGTCTGTATAACTACATCTCCAGGGCTTCTATTCGACTTTCTAGTTGCTTGTTCAATGTCCAGGCTTCCGCGCCATACAGCAGCGTTGAATATACGTAGCATTTGACAATTCTCATTTTTAATGCGTTATTCATTTCTTTAGATGTTAATACTGATTTCATGCCGTTGAAAGCATTTTTGGCCACTCCTATTCTCTTTTTTATTTCCATTTCACTTCTGCCATCATCTGTTATTATATGTCCAAGATAAGAGAAACTTGTTACTTGTTCAGGTATCTGCCCGTTTACTGTGATGTTCATTGATGACCTTTCCTTTCCATTGCTAATTATCATAGTTTTTTTTTTTTTTAGATGTTAATATCTAAGCCACATTCTGCACTGTGCCTGTTTACTTCTTCCACTAGATCTTGCAACTCTTGGTCACTTTCTGCTAGTAACACGGTATCGTCAGCATATCTAAGATTGTTTATGATTCTTCCATTGATGTTGAGTTCAGGCATATCAATTTGTTTAAAAATTATTTCTGTGTATAGGTTGAAGAGGCTTGGGGACAGTGCACATCCCTACCGTACTCTTCTTTTTTTTTTTTTCTATAGGCGACGAATAGTTATTACCGCATCTAATAGACGCCACTTGTTCCAAGTACAAGTTACTAATAAGTCTGATGTCCCTTCCGTCCACTCCTGTATCTTGAAGGCACTTAATTAGTCGTTCATGTTGTAATCTATCAAAAGCTTTCGTGTAGTCTATAAAACAAACCATGTATACTTTTTTGAACTTCTATATATTTTTCAATTAACATCCTCAAACAGATACTTGCTTCTCTGGTGCAGCTGTTTTTGCGGAACCCAAATTGTTCTTCAGATACTTCCTCATCTATTTTATGTTTAATTCTTTCTTGTATGACCTTGAATAGTATCATAGTTATGTGGCTCATTAAGCTAATAGTTCTGTAATCCTCACACTCAATAGCTCTTTGCTTTTTCGGTAGTGTGATGAAAATTGATGTTTTCAAATCCTTGGGGATGTACCCAGCATTATGTATCCATCCATCCATCCATCATGTGCCATGCCGGTAAGCGTGGGCGGTAATGTTCTGCCATCTCACTCGATCAACAGAGTCATGGATCAGTTCCGTGTTCTGTCTCGACCATGCCACAAGGCCAAGCCATCCAGATACATGTTTCTAGGTCTTCCCCTTGGTCTGTTCCCCTCGATCTTACAGTTGTCACCAAGTTCTCCAAATCATTTCTTCTCATAACATGCCCAAAAAATTGTAACTGTCTACGTCTAATGTCTCTGATCAGTTTACGATCTTCATTTGTTTCTTGAAGGACTTGTTCATTGGTCTTTCTGGCTGTCCATGGTATTCTTTGCATTTTCCTCAGAAACCACATTTCTACAGCCATCAGATGTTTTTCAGCCTGGCTGCTCATTGTCCAAGCTTCACATCCATATAAAAGTACAGGTTCTATGTAGCATCTCAACACTCTTTTTCTCGTTTCAATTGACATCTTTTTATTGGTCAGTATGTTTTTCATCTTGCTAAAGGCTACTTTTGCCATGGCGATTCTTGTTCTAATCTCTTCAAGGCATCTCCCATCAGATGTTATTACTGTTCCGAGATAATTGTACCTATTCACTTGTTGAAGAATATTCCCATTTACTTGTATATTACACTGTGGTATTTCGTTCTTCCTAGTGACGACCATAATATGTGTCTTTTTACAATTTAATTCTAACCCTTGTTGTTCACTGTGTGTAACAACCGCATCTACTAAATTTTGCAGGTCCTGTTCATTGTCTGCAATCAAGACTGTATCATCTGCATATCTAATGTTATTGATGCATCGTCCCCCAATGTTGATTCCTTCCGTATTTTCAATATTTCTGAAAATATTTTCACTGTACAGGGAAAACAGATCTGGAGACATTACACATCCCTGTCTCACACCTCTCTTAATAGGCTGATATTGGCTTACTTCATTATCAACTCTTATGGCAGCTTGTTGTTTCCAATATATGTTTTTTACAAGTCTAAGGTCTTTCCCATCAATTTGTAGATCTTCAAGCATCCTTATCATGTTGACATGTCTCACTTTATCAAAAGCCTTTGTGTAGTCAATAAAGCAAAGGTGTAGATCTTTATTTACTTCTATAGAACGTTCGATTACGGTTCTCAGTATATACACAGCATTTACTGTACCCTTGCCTACTACAAACCCACATTGTTCTTCTCCTATTTCAGGTTGTATTTTCCTCCTAACTCTTTGCATGATAATTCTTAGCAAAATCTTTGTGATGTGACTCATTATACTAATTGTTCGATGTTGATCACATTCCAAGGCTCCTGATTTCTTTGGGATTGCAATAAATACAGAATTACATAACTCATGAGGTATATTTCCAGTATCATATATTGTATTAAGCAGACTGGTAACTTTATCTATTCCATATTCTTCTAAAGCATTAATCATTTCTGTTGTGACGCTGTCTGGACCGGGGGTTTTGCCAGATTTCATATGATTAAGAGCATTCTGAACCTCCATCTTCAAAATTGCTGGCCCTTCATTGTTATTTTGAACAATATATTGTTCGTCTCTGTTATCGTCATAAAGGTTTTTCACGTAATCTGACCATACATGTAAAATCTGATCTTTTTCTATTATGACTCTTCCATCTTTTGTCTTTAGGCAGCCTGCTGATGTACGTGTTCTTTGATTAGTAATCTCCTGAATTCTTTTGTGCATTAGTTTCGCATTTTTACTGTTGTGTTGTTTTTCAATTTCTCTGCAATTTTTCTCAAGCCATGTTTCTTTAGCCTCCTTACATAAGGTTCTGACTTTTCTGTGAATTTCTTCATATTTGGCAGGATTATTTTTGTTCTGTCTTCTTGTTTCCATTAGTTGTAAAATTTCTTCAGTCATCCATGTCTTACGGCCCACTTTCTTTACTTTTGGAATAGTTTTTTCTGCTGCACAACTGATTGAATTCTTCAGCATTTCCCATTGATCCTATACATCTTGAAATAGGATCTCTAGATCAGACAATAAATCAAATTTGTTCTTTACTTCCATGTTAAAATTATCTTGTATTTCTTTGTTTTATTATTTTGTATATACATAGCATTATGTATATCATTACATAATTCTGTGATAGTTTCAATGCCAAAGCTGGATTAGGATTTTATCATCTCTGTTGTTATCTTGTCAGAACCTGCAGCCTTTCCTTCTTTCACCTTTTTAATAGCCTTTTCTACTTCAGCCGTTAGTATTTTTGGTCCATCTTGAGTATTATACAAAGTTGGTCTATTGACCCTGTTGTCCCAGAATAAATCTTCTGTGCACTCTGTCCATCTTTTTATTATGTCAGTGTTATTCATTATAATTTCTCCATTTTTTCCTCTGATACAACCGTTTCCTTTATATTATTTTTCTTCTTTGTAAATCTTTTTATATGTTCATGTAATTCTTTCGAGTTGTGTTTTATTTTCAGATCCTCTATTTCTTTGCAATGTTTCTGCAGCCACTCGTCTTTGGCAATTCTGCACATGTGACGTATTTTTCTATCTATTACTATATACTCTGGAGTGTTCTTTGCTTTCTTTCTTTGAGACATTTTGCTCACGATTTCATCAGTTATCCATAATTGTTTTTTCTTATTAATCTTCACTGGCAAGGTGTTATTTGCAATCTGAATACTGGTTTTTACACTTTCCCATATTGTATTAATTTTATCCTAGGGATTTTCACGTCATGTTATGAGAAGAAATGATCTGGAGAACTTGGTGACAACTGGTAAGATCGAGGGGAACAGACCAAGGTGGAAGACCTAGAAGCAAGTACCTGGATGGCTTGGCCTTGTGGCATGGTCGAGACAGAAACACGGAGCTGATCCACGACTCTGGTGATCGAGTAAGATGGCAGAACATGACCGCCCACGCTTACCGGCATGGCACATGATGGATGGATGGATAGATTGTTCCATACTTTCAATGATTAGCCCATCATATCTATTTTTGACTTCAACTAAGTATAGTTGACTTATTTCTGGTTGCTTCAATGCTGATATATCTACTTGAAGTGCCTTCGATTTCCTTATTCCTGGGTTTTTAAGTTTTATTTGTAATTTTAAAACTACAGGATTATGGTCAGAGTTGATATCAGCACCAGGGTATGTTTTGGCATTTTTAACATTGTTTTTAAATCTGTTTCTAATCATAATGTAGTCAGTTTGGTTTCTTGTTCTATCTCCAGGGCTTTTCCTGTATATACTTCCATACGTCTTGTATATCTTGTATACTGTTGTGGTAAAGGCTTCATAGTATAAAGTCAAAATTGTCTAATATAGTATTTTCGTTGTTAATATTGCATGCGTTCGTTTTCACATCAAAAAATTATGTCTACGTTCTCTATGTTATTGTACATATAATAAGAATATATTTGTTCATATGCTATCATAAACGATCTATCCCGTTGGACAGTTGTATTATTATTATTTTGCTTTGCAAAGTGATATTTTGGAGCATACATCTGTTATAATGTAAACTGCTGTGTGTTGTTGTTCATAGTATGAAGTATGTTGTGCTCTTTTATAATGTAAATAATACTAACTCATATTTGATATTGTACAATGTTATATGTCTAGCTTAACAGTGAACAGGAATATAGGTTTTTTTTTTTTTTGTTGCACCTGTGTTTTTCTAACCATCTATATGGATCATATTTTCTTGTGGTCTAGTCGTTATTTTTAAGATTATGTATATGCATACACGAATAAGGATGTTTATTGTTAACTAAATTGCATATACAGGACAATTTCTTGTGAGTCAGCAAATATAATGTGGTTTCTGTCGGACAGTATGTAAGCTTACTGCTGTTTTGTGTAAATTACTAGTTATAAAGTAAAGCTTTTTGTTGTTAACTACCAAAGAATGTGCATGATTGCTCACCTAAACTTGTAACTATATGAACAATTCATTCGTATCAACTAGAATATATGTGAAAGACTAGAATTTGCAAATGTGTATATATCACAAAGATGGTTTCTTGTCAAATATATACAAATAATATTAATGTTTCTTGTCATCAAATAATATCAAACAACTTTCTTGACAAACAAGTAGTTAGTAACACCGTGTAATTCGTGCTAACAACTACGCATCTGCGTACTAATGTTTACTCTAATATATATGCCAACTAATAATTAAGTGCTCGCCTGCAGGCCGAGTGGATATGGGTTCGAATCCGCATTGAGGCGGAATTTTCTCCAAACTGACCTAGTCTTACAGATCGACCAGCGTGACATGGGTAGAAGAGAATGTCCTGGTAGGTAAATGCAGCCATTGTGATCATAAACACGCCATCCACCAAGTGCTGACTGGTCTAAACAAATATGGGTCTAGTAACATGTGTCCAGGGCACATTATGGCGTTCATTAGTGTCCTTTGCTTACTTACTTCCTTACTTACTTCCTTCCTTCCTTTCTAACTTACCTCCTTACTTACTTACTTCCTTACTTCATTACTTACTCCCTTACTTCCTCCCTTCTTTACTTTCTCACTTGCTTCCTTATTTTCTTACTTACTTCCTTACATTCTTACTTACTTACTTACTTACTTACTTACTTACTTACTTACTTACTTACTTACTTACTTACTTACATACTTACTTACTTACTTCCTTACTTACTTCCTAACTTACTTACTTCCTTACTTCTTTACTTCCTTCCTTCCTTCCTTACTTCCCTCCTTACTTCTTTACTTACTTCCTTCCTTACTTTCTTACTTACTTCCTTACTTACTTCCTTACTTACTTCCCTACTTACTTCCTTACTTACTTATTTCCTTACTTACTTCCTTACTTATTTCCTTACTGAATTCCTTACATACATTCTTACTTATGTCCTTACATACATTCTTACTTATGTCCTTACTTACTTCCTTACTTACATCTTTACTTACTTCCTTACTTACTTACTTCCTTACGTCCTTACTTACTTCCTTACATCCTTCTTTCCTTACTTACTTCTTTCCTTACTTACTCCCTTCCTTACTTCCTTCCTTCTTTACTTACGTCCTTCCTTCCTTACTTACTTCATTCCTTACTTACTTACTTCCTTCCTTACTTACTTACTTACTTTCTTTCTTACTTTCTCACTTACTTCCTTACTTACTTACCTCCTTACTTACTTCTTTCCTTACTTACTTCCTTCCTTACTTCCTTCCTTCATTACTTACGTTCTTCCTTCCTTACTTACTTCATTCCTTACTTACATGCTTCCTTCCTTACTTACTTCCTTCCTTCCTTACTTTTCTTTACTTACTTTTCCTTTCTTACTTTCTCACATACTTCCTTACTTACTTACCTCCTTACTTACTTACTTACTTACTTACTTCCTTACGTACTTCCTTCCTTCCTTCCTTCCCCCCTTCATTCCTTATTTCCTTACTTACTTCCTTACTTACTTACTCACTTCCTTTCTTACTTACTTACTTCCTTACTTACTAACTTACTTACTTATTATTTTATGCTATTACATTTGCCATGGACATTACTTACCTACTTTATTACTTACTTATTATGGTATCCTATTTCGTGGGGCTGGTCTGGTTCGCTAGATCAGTTCCGCGTCTAGCGTTCGTTGTCTCGGATGGCTGTGTGAGGTGCACCAAAATGGGATCTTCCCAGCCAACGTGAGTTAGCGAGGCAGGCGTTTCAAGAATGTAACCGCATCGTGCAGCCAGGGTCGTGGTTTGAGCGGGCAAAAGAGCAAAATTTGTACGACCGTTCGACAAAGTCTCGATAAGCGCCCACTCTCTCTCGATGAGTAGTGGGCCTGCAGTCAGTAAGCTGGTATAGCTTTTGTTTTTCGGTTAGTCCTGCCGGCGTAGCTTGAAAGCTCGTTGGTAGGCGTCCAGTGGTTTTGCATGTATCACCTTGTACCGGGAGGGCGCGCTTTAGCGATGCTACTCTTGGCTTGCGTGTGCGTGAATAGTCCGTCTGTCCGATAGATATCTGGTTGATCCTGCCAGTAGTCATATGCTTGTCTCAAAGATTAAGCCATGCATGTCTAAGTTCACACTGTCTCACGGTGAAACCGCGAATGGCTCATTAAATCAGTCGAGGTTCCTTAGATGACACGATCCTACTTGGATAACTGTGGCAATTCTAGAGCTAATACATGCTTACCTGTTGAGACCCTGTTGAGCTTGACTCTAGTCCGACTTTGTGAAGACACATGAAGGGTGTAGCATAGGTGGGAGCGCAAGCGCAATTGAAATACCACTACTTTTATCGTTTCTTTACTTATTCAGTCTCTCGGTAGAGATTTGTTCGCATCAGACGAGCAAATCTCCGGCGGGCCTATTCTCGCTGGTCGCGAGATCCGCACAGTGGAAGTATGGGAGATTTGCTTGCAAATAGACAGGCAATATCTCCTGCGGTAGCTATGGCGGACCTATTCCCGCTGGTCGCGGGGACCGCTATAAGTCAGGTGGGGAGTCTGACGATAGTGCACGCTTTACACAGGTCCGGACACTTGTGACTGACAGATGTGCGCGCCCTCATGGTCCGGGCTCGTACAAGGCCCTCATCTGTGGGACATGGCTGAACGTCTCTAAGCCGGGTCCCTTGGGTGTCAGGGTCTGGCCATAACTCGCCACCGGCTCGTGGTGGTGAGGTCTCGGTGGATTGACGCTGAGCCGCCAGCGTCTGCAGCCTACCTTGTGCCAGACGTATTGGTTACCCATTCCTCTGGAATACACAAGACTAGGCCGAGAGAGGGGTCATGTCGTTTGGGCATCACATGATCTCTGAAGCTCTGCCCAGACATTGTGATGGAATAGTGGCCACATTCCACTCACATACTTTAGTCTGTCAAGACTGAAAGGTGTCTACGACGACATCCTATTTCATTTGCAGTGGACAGTATTTCCTTACGTCCTTACTTACATATTGTGTTCTAGTATTTCATTTGCTGTGGACATTACTTACTTACTTCCTTACATACTTATTATGTTATCCTACTTCATTTGACATGGGCATAACTGCCTTACTACAATACTGACTTATTATGTTATCCTATTTCATTTGACATGGGCATAACTGCCTTACTACAATACTTACTTATTATGTTATCCTATTTCATTTGACATGGGCATTACTTACTTATTTCCCTACATACTTATTATGATATCACTTTTCATTAGCTGTGGGCACAGAACATAGGGTGGCCGTGTTTTAGAATCCCATTCGAGATGATGATTTGTTTGGATTTATTTTTATGTGATATTGACCACGACTCGCAGGTAGACCTAGCCTATAATTGGTTCCGGATTATGTTCATGGAAAGAAAGGCGTCAGTGAGATATTGACTATTTCTGGTTTTTGTATTTAAATACGAGGCTTGCAACAAACATCCAGAATGTCTCAAGGTCTGGAAAAGGGTCCCTTACGTTTATACTGCTGTAACTTATAATCAGAGGTGGGCACAGATCTAAAACCTCATTTTTATTTTGAGCTAAACGTTTCACGGATAGTGTTGGCTAAATTGGATAAACACGTATCGATTTTGATCTAATTCAATTGCTGTAGATAACCTGTACAAACTTCCCACAATAACAGAAATTAAGTGTGCTATTATTGAAATTATGTCTGGCAAGGCTCAAGGTAAGTATGAGATTTAAATAGAGGTTATCAGGAGTGGGCAAGACTCACTCTACAGATCCACCAGCTAATAAATCTATGCTGGCGAGAAGGCCAATCCCAGAGGATTTCAAAGATTCAAGCAACATAACACTGTACAATAACAAGGGGGGGGGGGGTGGGGGTGGGGGGGGGGGGGGGTTGAGGGGGGGGGGGTCGGAGTGACTGTAACAACTATAGGAGTATCTCACTTCTTTATTTTTGACAAAGTATTTGCCAGAATTGTTCTGCGCAGACTTCAAGTCCTTGGAGATCACGTCTACCCCTAATAACAGTGTGGCTTTCGAAGGAACCGGTCTACCATTGATATGATAAACTCGTTGCAACAAATGTAAGAAAAATGCCGTGAACAGAATCAACCCCTATTTATTGCCTTCAACGACCCCATAAAGACATTTGATTCGATCTGTCCTGATGGTATATGCATTCAGTCACGCTCAGATGGCGGACTCTACGATGCTCAGAGATTAAAGGTCAAGACCAAAATTAGGATGGTTTAGTTTAGTTTAGTTTAGTCGATGGATCAACATCACGGCACACGGGTGCAACCCATAAGTGCTCCGTTCTCCTCCTAACTCAAACCTGAGTCTGGAGAAACTCAGCTCAGTGCACGAACTCCGTAGCACCGGCGAGAATCCTGAAATAATTTGGGTAGATTTTTAATTCGCAATTTTGCCCGGGCAGCCCGTTAGGCTACTCTTTTTCGATTTCCAACTGCCAAGGGATTTTTTACGTGCGCAACAATACACACGGGCGTCCGATCTCACTACCCAGAGACCAGGGGAGATTTATTACTAGAAGTCCACGAGAAAAAATCCTGGTATCACCGGGGCTTGAACGCTGGACCTCCAGCACTCGAGGCGGACACCATACCTCGAGACCACGCAGCCCCCTTGGTAGGGTACTGATCAGAGAGTTGCTTTTTGCAGATGATTCTGCAATTGCGACCCACTCTAAGGAAGAATTACAACGTCTACTATCTGCATTCTTCAATGCTTGTTCTGAATTTGGTTTAACAATTAGCAAACAAAAAGGATACAGATTATGTCACAAGGTGCACATGGGCTACCATCAATCTTAATTGACGACGCCGAACTGGAGATAGTAGACCATTTTACATATCTAGGATCAGAGGTAAATAGCAAATTATCCCTAGATCAGGAAATCAACATCAGGATTGGTAAGACAGCAACAACAATTAACAGGATAACAAAAAGAGTCTGGAAGAACAGGAAGCTTAATGCCAAAACAAAAGTCCTTTCTATCAAGCCTGTGTCCTTAATATTCTTCTTTAAGGCAGTGACGCCTTGTCAATTTACTCACAGCAAGAGAAACGTTTAAACAGCTTTCATATGCAGTGTCTGCGAAAAATACTTGGTATTAAGTGGCAAGGCAAAATCACAAATACTAGTGTATTGAAAAGATCAAGGTATGTGACGGTTTGTTCTATGCTCAGTCTTCGTAGATGTAGATGGATAAGGCAAGTCTGGAGGATGGATCATTGTAGAATACGTAAGGACATCGTTTTGGTGAATTACCGATGGTGTAGCAGGGTCTTCTACAGGAGAGAGAACTCTACTTATAAGTAAGAAGACAATAAGACTGACCCTTGAGAAAGTCTACCCACTGCAGGTCAAGAAGACAGTGTAGGCTCGTTTAAATTTGGGAGTATGGATACAGGTCCCAGAATAGTCTCTCTCCTAACAGTAGCACAGGTACCAGAATGTAAACGATGAAGCAGAACAATTGGAAAAGGACAGCAAATTTAAGTATTTTGGCTATGCTTGTCTTTGATATAAATACATCCCGCAGTCAATTATCGTCAATACAACAAAAGATTCTCAAACTATAGAAACACCCTTTTTCAATTCACTAAAGATCTAACTATTGATAAAAGAAAACTCTAAGGTTAATTTAAAATTTCATACAAGACATTTAAGATATTTATTTATATAAAAGGCTGAAATGAAATCGATCTAGCTTCTAGGAGTAGTCCAGAACATTATCTTTCCTCAGCCGATTTGCACGACTTAAATCCTGGATTCCAGAATTCGGCCAAAGTTATGTGTGGTCTGGAAAAGGATGCGTCTTAACACTTAACTTAAAGTGGTGCCTTCCTTGACTGCGACTGTAGGGTCTTCCTCACCGTTCCGTTCTCACTCGGGTTCTGACTGGTAATGACCCTGTACTGCGTTCCACCTAGTGGGTCATACACTCATTTGCGATTAGCGTCGTTAGATCGTTGATGTAAGCGTGTGTTACAGTATGCAATCTCCGGTAGCCTATAAATTTAAAACGCACAAAGACACACTCATAAGATTCTGGTGGAGATTTACTTCTCAACTTTCCCCACATGTATTTCGGCCTACAATTCTGTAATGACCTCATTTGAGGATACATAAATCTGTTCTATAGCGGTTCCTTCACACTATGATAGGACTAGATGACATATAGCACGAGGCAAAGTAATAGACACAGATCCTGTCCCTACAAAATCTTTGGTGCTTCATAGAAATGAAGTCAAATCAATCATGAATGAGAATTAGTCTGACTGATTTAATCGTTGTGAATCTCTCCGACAATCAACGTGCATCAGAAACACGCATGTCGCATTCTAACTTCCTACTGACAATGGACGTATACTTTGTTTAACTTTCGTTGATCCCTGCAATCACGACAATCTACTCCTGACGATACTAGCAATCATGACTTTACTATGAACAGGAATTCTTTTTAAAATAAATCAAGATTTGTACTTCATTTTACTCTTTTCAGAATACTAATTCTAAACAATCAAGAATTTGCTTTGAACCAAGATATTTTTTTTTTCTAAGCAACCAACAATTTGATTCAAATTACAAATTCCAAACAATCAACAACTTTCTTCGACCAAAGATTCGAATCAACCAAACAAGAATTATAACCATTGAGATTTCTAATAGAACCAAGAATTCTTATAGAACCAAGAATTACAGTACACTAGTGCATGTACCCCTGTCCAGTGATGTTCACTGCAGTAATCGTACAATCATTGCTTATGCCCTATTTAGGTTATATTAATACGTGTGTTACTCTATCTTGATGACTTTTGTCATCCATGTGACTAGAAATATTTATGTGTTATGCTTGAAACATTTCTACCTCGTGGGTAATCCATCCTAACATAAATTGCACTTAGAATCCGTCACTAACAATCATAACTCGAATGACTTGCATAGTCAACAAGTACATGTACTACTGTTGAGTTATAGTCACTGAAGTAATTGTGTTGCCATTGCTTGTGCCCTAACTAGGTTTTAATAACACGTTTCAAGGAAACTATGTCAATGTTATCAAGCGTGGCTTGCATAATCACATTGTTATATTTTATGTATTTATGCCTATGGACAAATGAATGTTTTCCAACAGTAAATCAATCCTATCAGCTATGAAACACGCAGTTATGATTAAACAGTCGTATCTAGACGGAAGTTTTTATAACCTTTTGGATAACTTATAGTATCTTACAACAGAATATGGAAGCTAGCGAAGAACACATGCGAGTTAGGTTTTAATTTTGTGGAGGTAAAAGTATAATTAGTACAATCTATGTAAACATATAATTATTTTTAGGACTCACTCAGTCAAACACTGTTCTCACTAAACGGTCTGGGTAGTAATATTATAAATGTTGCCAATTTATTAAATGAAACACTGATTTTAATCTTCAAAGTACTGCCTTGCCAACTAATCCATATAGATAAGAATGAACGAGTCTATCCAGCGGGCTTTCCCTCCCGCGCTTGTACGGCATTTTTTTAATTGGATGACCCCATGACCCGACAGAGTCCGGGTCACCGTTTTGTACGCTTGACACCTATTTTTCCGCTACGTAGTTATACGTGTATAAATTAAATACACCTGTGTACCAAGAAAAGGAAAGAAACGAAAGGAGTTCCCAATTGAGTTTACTACAGATGGGTAAGAGATCTCGGGATCGGACTCTACTACCATACAATTATGTGAGTGAGCGGGACATGATTGATACAGGCATTGCTAATACACATTTGGAGCAAGTTGCCGCCGAACATGTTGCATGGAGGGCAAATATCAGAAATGGAATAAAGACAAAAGAGAAAATGATTGCAGATAGGTAACACACTGAGCGTAAGTAGCGTAAGATGATACACGATGGTGGACATGACCATGTGTTCACATGCATCCATTGTGGACGAACGTTAACAGCACGAATTGGTCTGATCAGTCACATTCGCTACCGCCATGGGTTCTAGTTATTATGCCTTTTTGAAGCTCAATATAACAAACTATCGTCTGTAAAGACGGGAAAGTGCCAAGCGATTTCTGTAAACTACTTAATTTCATAATAATAATGATATGCTCAATTAATGATTAAGGATTTGCAAATAAAGAGCTTTGGAGACATTTCCTGAAACTACGTGTAATCAAGACTGGGGGAGGGGGGATGATTAAATGCAGACATGTAATATGAACACGAATAAAGTCGACGAGAAAATCGAAAGAATGACAAAATTTATTATATGTGATCGTATCATATTGCATCAGCATGGATATCCATTACAGCCAATATTTAATTTGAAACATGGTAAAGTGATCTTATCTGAAATCATTTAGTTTCAAGCCAGTTAAAGATTCTTTTTATTTTTATTTTTATGCATCGCTGTATTAAAACCAAAATATTATTAACTAATGCATTGGTCTCTCATGACCCAAATTCTCTTAAAGTTGGCCTTTTCATTTTAACAAAATGCTACACTGGCACCACTAAAAGAGTTTATCCTCTAAACCTTATCTAATTATCATACTTCTTTCTAAATTTAGATTCGCTGCAAACACGTTCCCCTATAAAGGTCGGCGCCAGTAAGTATCTCCAAGAACCCTTTAAAACCGAGAATCCAGCCCTTCCCAGGTCTTCTATTACATCTTCAAACTTTACCTCACAACCAGGTTCTTCATTGGTTTTGTCATTATCTGATTCAATGTCAAGCAAAAAGTAGGTTTGGACCAAACATGATACAAATCGAATGAGCACGTATTGAACTGTTCAAAACACAGTTGCGAGCGATATGGAAGCAGACCGCCTTTCATTGGTTTACTGTACAAATATGTGAGTGCCGGTCGCTCAGAAAGCAATGGCAAACTACTGAAAGTAAACTTTTCAAGAAATCACGGGCAGCCAAAATTGTTGGGCTTGTCTGCGACATCCTGTAAAGAATATGCAACTAACTTATTAAATCTATCTCTCTCCACACCCAAAGTGCATCCAGCAGGAGCAATATATGAAGCCACATGATTGACCATCTATATCTATAAAACAGAGTGTATGTTTGTGGGTTTGTGGGTCTTGGATGCGTTCGATAACGGTACATCCGATTGAGATGAAATTTTCTACACGCCTTCCTTTCATTCCTGTGCAACCGACTATAATAATTTCTTAATGTAAAATCTTCTACTTATTTAATAACATTTACTTTTCCATTTTCATTATATAATGTCTATATAGCAGGGGGACTTCACTCTAGAAAAGTTATTTCAAGGGGCATAACTTTTAATAACATTTCTATATACTTTATAGTCATATTGTTGGACTTACCTGCACTATTGTTAAACTCTTTGTCTATAGTTATTTGTAGGCATATGAGTTATATTAAATAATTATATAATCTTTAAGGTATTTTTAAAGTTTGCATAAAAATAATGCATTATGCATAACATTTTAACCCATCTTTTTCTGCTTACAAAACTTATCAACTGTCATGTCGGTTCAGTTTTCATTAAAAATAATGAATGGTGTGTGGAAGGACATTCTTTTAAGTTACTGTGCGCCACCATCCTAGCAAATGGAATCACATATTGTAAAAATGTTATCATTTTCATAACTATTATCACCATTGCTGTTTTTTTTTTTATAATTGCTGTCATTACCCCCAGTATGTCTCTTCTTGTCATTATTACTATTGCCATCATTAGTAATAAAACAAAAACCCCTTTCCCATGTACCCCCCTCCCCTCGCTCATGGTTGTTGTTGTCTTTGCTGGTACCCACACCGGTTTGGTTCAAATATTTATCCTGCCTTTACCATCATTGCCCAGAGAGGGGGGTAATGGCATTGGTAGAGTGGAACCAAATTGGTGAGAGGCTGACAAGGGAAACAAAGATGTAAAGATTGTAAAAATTTGTGCTAATACTGATGCTTGTTTACTTGCTACAATAAGTTTTAAAAAAAAAAAAAAGAGGAAGGGGGAAAAAAAGCAAGGAGAAAAAAAAAAAAAAAGATAACCAACTCCTTTTTACACCTACTAACTATATTATCAAACAGTGCAGGATGCAATTTTTATTGTATGTACCAGCCATATTTTCACACCATTTCTAAGAAAATCATTTTAGCAATGGAATCGCATGTTTGGAAAATGTGATCATTATCAAAACAAATTTTATCATTGGGTTTATTAACATTGCTGTTAACACCCTTAGTAGTTTTTATTCTTTGTCATTATTATTATAAGATGTACTTCATGTAAACACCATTCCTAACATAGAATCACATGTTAAAACTATTTATTATCATGGAGTCTATCAATCACTATCACCCTTGGATGAGTTATTCCTTGTCACTATTATATTTATTTACGTATTTGGTTATTACTTTGTATTATTATCATTGTAATCACTATTAATATATATGGCTTTGTAAACGCGTATACTATCACATCCCCCTTTCCCACCTTTTGATACTGTGATTGTTATTACTGCTGCCGCGCTCACCGTTTTGTTTCAGTTCTGCACCGCCATGTTTATCATCACCGAGGGTGATGGTACTTGGTAGGAGTTTTTGGAGCTGACAGGAGAGCGGGGCGGCAGGGGAAATAATAACAGCCCGCTACCATCACGCCTTTGATTTAAAATATTTCCTTACAACAATGTCAATGGAGAAATGTTTAAATGTATAAAATATTTGTAATTTTTGCGCATATGTCACCTACACGCCCACATGCAACGCTCTGTAAAAACACGCACACAAATACTGAACACACAGTACGCGTGTAACAACACAAACAATACAAATGCAACAACTACCCCTCCTGCATTGTAAACTAGGAAACTCCTTGACAACCACCCCCCCTCCCCCCCCCCCCACCTTTTCGATACTGTTCGTTTTGATGCTGCTGCTGCCTTCACCGGTCGGTTTTAACAAGTTTTTACTGCCCTTTTCCTCATTACGAAGTGGTGATGATGGTATTGGTGGGGTTGGAGCTGACAGGTGAGGGGGTGGCAGAGGGAAAATAATGGTATACTACCGTCTTGTTGTTGTTTGTACTCGTTTTCCGTTACCCTTCATTTCAAATGTAAAAATGTTGAAATAAATGTTGTAAAAATGTGCGCATATGTCACCTACACTTCCACATGCAACGCTCTGTAACAACACGAACAATACAAATGCAAAGTTTTCTTTAACACTCAATAAAAGTTTAAAAAAAAAAAAAAAAAAATACTGTGCGCCAGGAGCTGGGTGAAACCACGCCGGGTCAGATAGATAGACAGATAGTCGGGAACGGAAGCTTATTTGACTACTTATATGAATGAATTAAATGACATGCTCCCCACCAGGGACTGGGTGAAGCCGGGCCGGGTCAGACAGACAGACAGATAAACAGACAGTCGGGAACGGGAGAGCTTATATGACTACGTATATGAATTAAATGAGATGCTCCCCACCAGGGACTGGGTGAAGCCGGGCCGGGACAGACAGACAGACAGATAGACAGACAGTCGGGAACGGGAGAGCTTATATGACTACGTATATGAATTAAATGAGATGCTCCCCACCAGGGACTGGGTGAAGCCGGGCCGGGTCAGCCAGACAGACAGACAAACAAGCAGACTGATAGATAGATAGATTCCCTCCAGGGCCTGGGCGAAGCCGGGCCGGGTCAGCTAGTTTATTTTATAAATCCATTCGATTCGAAACACATATTAACACAGTTCTATGCAAATGTGTGTCAACCTGAAGACACGCTATTTACTGTTTCTTAGCAGTATGATACCTGTTTGTTTTCATCTGCATGTTCATTTTAATGTAACTTCCAAAACTAAACTGAACAATTCCAAAATAATAACCTTCGGTTTCGGTGTCATGTATTATGTGCCTAGCAATTCACGACACATTGATCTCTCGTTCCTTACATCACCAAACCACGTTTAGTTTACTCGTCCCTCCTTCGTTGTCAGAATTGATTCTAGTTGCTAATTTACGTGTTTCTATTTTTATGATCACTTTAATTGCTTTTGATATTGTTGTACTTTAAATGGTCATGTTATTGTTGCTACTTTAAATATTTCTGTTATTGTTGCTACATTAAATATTAGTAATGCTACTTTTAAATTGATCAGTCCCAATTAGTTATCTGTTTACTCGTATCCACTTTATCCTGATTGCTACTTTAAAAGTTTCTGTTATTGTTTAATGTTTCTGTTACCGTTGCTAACATGTATGTCTCTTATTGATGCTACTTTAACACGTTCACTCCTTAACACTTATTCTATTACCAGTAGCCACTGTATCATGGGTGTTAGGTTAAACATTTCTGTTATTTTTACTATGTCAAACGCTTTTGTTATACTTGCTACTCTATGCGTGCTATCAGTGTGGCTACTTAACGTCTCCCTTATTAGTGCTATTTTAGCTTCTTTAGTAACAGACAGATACCCTGATACTTACACACACTATTTAGTTTATATGTTTTTGTTATTATTAATGATTTAACTTGTTCAGCCGAAAAGTTATTCTATTTTCTTCGTCTAATATTCCATTCTTGTGGCGAACGAACGAACGAACGAACGAACGAAGGAACTTTATTTTCTTTAGTGATCATGTCTGTCTACAGCCTTCTGTCTCTTGTGATACCAATCATTTCTTATACTGATATTCATCCATGCCATGATGGTGGGCCAGGGTTATCCCATGTCAAATGAGTTTATGGTGCTTCCTTCCGTCCGCTAGCCTACCGGATACCCGTGAGCAACGCGGAGTACCCGTTTAGCCTACGATCAGGGTAACAAGAAACCAAACGTGGAGGTGTTGGATGGAGCTCTGAGTAACCTCTGAAGCAGTTGTTGGTTATGGTCTCAAGTTTTACGACAGTAGGCAGAGGATCTGTTTACAGAGACAATGGCTGCGGTCACCGACCAGTACCTTCACTGCCAAGACAGAAATCACTGGGAAACTATCTTATTTACAGATGCTTTGAATATCATGTACTTGTATGTATGCAGTACATTTAACACATACGACTTTAGGGGAGTTGAGTTATTATCAAAGTTGCACTAGCTCCCTCTAGTTACAATTTTAAATGTTTCAGTTCTTTATTCAGTTTCAGATTGCTACTTTCAAAAAACAAACAAAATATGTCCACGCCAGGATCTTTCTTATATGACAACACCTATTCTGCGTAGTATATGTAATTTCATGACGTAATTTAAGTATTGCCAAATGTGGCTTGATAGTATTGGAGCTCTGTGTAATTTCTTTGTTTTAAATTAGGAGCTATATTAATTCAGTTCTGGTGTGAGGAATCGAATCATGAACAATTAGCTTACAAGTAAGGAATAATTTGAAAGCTGCCGAGATGTGGCTTTATAGCAGAATGATGACATATTAGATGTAAAAAAAAAGTAATGAAGACATCTTGAAAGACGTTGAGTCACACAGACTGGAGAGTTCACTTTCTTTGGGCATGGCATGAGAAGTGGAAGGCTGAGAATTTCGTCACAACGGGAAAGTTGGATGAGGGGAGAGGCAGAGGGAGACCAAGAGAGCAGATGCTGGATAGTTAGACATCATTATGTGAAGCAACAACAGTATCAGAACATATTGGCAGTCTGTTTATAGTCATTATCACCAACATCGCACTATAAGAAGAATGATATTTCATACACTACATCTTTCTGTTCGTACTGTGATGTTAACATTTCTGTTCCAAATAGTTACTAATCAAACACCCCGATAAAAAGAGTTTAAATATATTGTAACAACAGTGAAAAGAAAATGTTAACTACATGTCCGAAATTGTTTCTAACAAACGTGTAAAGTGTGCTAAATAGCAGTCTTGCTACATCACAAGGGAAGCGTGAAGAGGATCGACTTCATTGCACGGAATTCTTACCCATATCACTGGTTCTTCTTTCCACAACGCGTCCTGTCAAAAGATTCTCACAGAGCACCAACTCCGTATCCTCAAGATGTTTCCGAAATCAATTGCACTTGTGATCCTAGTAACATATTCCGATAATGAAGCCGAGACAATTGTAGCGCTAGGCTAGCGAATGTAACTGTTTGTGCATGCATTAACATATAGAAGAATCTTACATGTACATACTAGAGGTGTGGTAACTCAGTGCTTAATGTGTGACTGGCAATAAGGATGATGGATTCAATACCTACCATTGGCATAAATATGTAGTAGTAGTAGTAGTAGTAGTAGTAGTAGTAGTAGTAGTAGTAGTAGTAGTAGTAGTAGTAGTAGTAGTAGTAGTAGTAGTAGTAGTTGTGGTGGTGGTAGTTATAGTAGAAGTAGTATTAGAAGTAGTAGTAGTAGTTAGTAGTAGTAGTAGTGGTGGTGGTGGTGGTGGTGGTGGTGGTGGTGGTGGTGGTGGTGGTGGTGGTGGTGGTGGTAGTAGTAGTAGCATCAGCAGCAGCAGCAGCCCAAACCCATGTTTGTTTCCTTGTGTCCGTATAATGTCTAGAAATAAGTCTCCTTCTTCCTCAATCCCCACCCCGACACATAAACACTCAAACACACACACACACACACACACACACACACACACACACACACACACATACACACACTCACACGTGCACACACACATACACGCACATCATAAGCACTTACATAACCCCTCCCACACACTCACACACACACCCACCTCAACTGCTACCGCTCCTATCTCCCGTTGTTTTTTTCCTAAACCACCAGAATTAAATAGACGTACTTGACCAGGTTTCCCATTCGCTAGTTCGCACAGCGGAATCCCAGCTCACTTTCCCGATCACTCCCGCAGATAAGCGTTCAGTGAAAATGAGTGAATTGGCTGGAACAATGGCGACAACAAACATTTTGTTGAGAGGTCTTCTATTTCCCCGGTCCTGATCGATCGCTCTTTAAAAATTGATAATAGGTAATAGATTAATTTTGGACAAGGTTTTTACATTAATTGTATGAAACAATCCCTCATTCCCCCACTCCCCGATTCGTTACAAAAATGATGACATCCCGCATGCAGTTTCTTCCACTTTTATTTAATTGTAACCCACTTACAAAAGTGACATTCCTCTTAACAACTATGTCAAGTTTCTGGCTTTTCATTTAGTTTACCGCTTTTCTATTCTGTCAAAGACTATTCTACAGAACTGGTGATCCAAACCTGGAGAGGCTGATCTAGCGGGGAGTGAGAAGATTGTCTGGATGACAATCTGTGCAAAGGGGAAACTGAAGACGCGCGTTTAATGAGTCTGCACTCTTACCATCAGAAGGGGGACTTTTCACTGGCTATTGGGAAACAAACGACGGAGCACGTTTGGGCATGTCCGGAGTGCAATGATGTTTATTCTTAAACCCACACTCATATTCTGTAACACAAGAAATAAATACTTATCATCTCATCTCATCTTTTTCCTCTTGTATCTTGCAGTGTCGATGAGAAGTATAAACAGTGGGCGAGTGCCCGCTTATGGGCTTCATGTATCGAGATTCCCATTGACTCTGCTATTCCCTCTTTCAATCATTTACTTGGTCGACCTCTTCTTCTGCTACCGTTTGGTCTGTACATCATTGGTCGTTGTGGTTCACTGTTAGCTGGTAACCTAATTACATGGCCAAACCATTTGACTTGCTGCCTTCTAATAAAATCTAAACCTGCGACTGGCCTTGCAAGCCGGTAGGAGTTTTGCTTACTTCTTTTAGAAAAAGTAAGAACTAAACACAATTCCCGTAATCTTCAGGGCTACATTAAATTTATAATTTTATTCACTTAAAAATATTTTCAAGTATCCATTTTACTAAATTGGATTGGTGGACCACAGACTTGCTGGTGACAGAACACTACGATCTCTAGTACATACAACGAATCTCTGGGTTGGCAAACAAGAACACTATGCCACCAGAACTTTAGAAAACTATAGAGAGACTTAGCACACATAATGGCCGGAATTAGAAATCATTAATAGGATATATGGGCCCGCGATTATATCTTCACGCTTGCCAATCGGCCCGGTGGTCATGCATTTCCAAATAAGTGTGTATTTCGTTTGTTTATTTTGAATAGCCTGGACTCCCAGGCGGCCCAACTTCACATGGATATGGTGTGGGAGATGTTTGGTTTCACTTGTTTGGTGAGAGGTCGTCTTGGCAAAGAGGTGTAACTCGTTCGCACTTAAACTTTCTCTGCTGACTGCGGCGTAGTGGGTTCAAACCACGGTCAGTTGGTCTTAAATGTTGACTTGTCGTTTTTGACGTGGAGATGTCAGTTACAAGTATCTCAGAAGTCGGGGTGAGTTCACTTGATGGTGAAGGACGCTGTTAATAAGGAAAGCTAACTTTTACGTAAATTCAGTCCAATGTACTCACTAGTAGTATCACCTGAGTGGACTTCGGTCGTGTTCACAACCAGCAAACACGAGAGAGAGAGAGAGAGAGAGAGAGAGAGAGAGAGTAAGAGAGAAAGAGAATAAGAGAGATAAAGAGGGGAGAGAGAGAGAGAGAGAGAGAGAGAGAGGGAGAGAGAGAGGGGATAAAGAGACAGTGGGAGAGAGATAAAGAGAGAGTAGGAGAGAGAAGGGGAGAGATAGAGGGAGAGAGAGAAAGAGAGAGGAGGAGAGAGAGCACGCATTGTTGTGTAACGTGCTCATATTTTGACGTGATTGATCATCACAATGGAGGTCAGCATGATCGAATGGATAAGAACATTCGTTCTTAAACATCCGGTGTGCTGATGCTGAGGTAGCGGGTTCAACCCCTACACCGGTCAGTTGTGCCAAAATGTTGACTTCTCGTCCTTAACCTGGGGGCGTACATTTCAAGTTCCTATAAAATCGGAGTGGGCTCGTCGGATGGCGAGGGACACTGGTAATAGGAAACGCTAATCCACACGCAAAATTCAGTTCGGTGCTAGTAGAAGTAGTGTGTATGAACTATGCTTGAATTCAAAGGCAATAAATGCGCGCGCGCACACACACACACACACACACACTCACACAACACACACACACACTCACACACACACACACACACACACACACTCACAGCTGCACAATTGGTGAGGAAACCCGGATCCCCAACAAAGTGATAAAACTATCGTACTAGTCGTTCTAGTTCCAATAAAAGGCGAGCCGTGTCATAAGTCAACTATAAATGCTCGCCTATACGTGGAAACATGTGTGCCCGTAATGTTATGCCTGGGAGTACTCAACGTGGTTCCAGGAACATTTCTGAGAAGTAAAGACGACCGTCTTGATAATGTACACATCACCAATTGAGTGACGATAGATCTATAAATATGTAGAATTAGCACCATATAGTAATGCTCTTTGAAAGTGTAAAAATGGGTCTTTTACGCAATACAATTACTAATATACCTTTATATGGTAAATTCATTGACCGAAGACATGGAAAAATGGGCGTTGCTTGAATAATTGGAAGACAGAAATAGTAGTAAATATCAAGGAAACAAATCCAGCCTAAATGCAGATGTACAATTAGTGGTGTTAATCAAGGCAAGCATAGACAAGCGCGGTAGCGCAGTAGCTAGCGCTCTTACCTTCGAAATCGGTGATCGTGAGTTTAAAATTGCATGGATGCCGATATTTACAACTGACCTGGACATTCATGCCGTGCTATCATATAGTATATTTAAACTGAGTACCTATAATTGTGATGGAATGTAAAGACTGGCACGATATCACTCACATCACTCATCGAGGGCTACCACAATATACTCCAAACTCCCCTTGGTGTTTTAAGTGGCCATACTTATAGCTTTTACGTTACAGAAATGACCTTGTCTATGTAAAGGAATAACATTAAATAGAAGATGTAACACGGGGATAAATAACAAATTAGGACAGGCAAGCATTATATTTTACAATATTAAAGAACACCTTATGTAATAAATCCCTGGCACTAGACGTTAGAAAAAGAAAAATTGCATCTTAAAAGGAACCAGATTGAAGATATGGATGTGAATCATGCATAATTAGTAAACAAGAACAAATATCCCTTAAGGGAAAATGATGTGTCAACTGGACAATATTTTTGAGGGGAAAAGAGGTAGAGGAATTCAAAGAAACATATTCTTTACACACTGTATTCATGGAATGGAAAGTGTGAGCACGCGGAATGTTGCATGCTTTAGGAGGTCGGAAGATGTGGAGAAGCATGATCGTCTAAGACAATCGGTAAAACACTTACGGAGTAAGTAAACCAATTGCATATCCTTTAGAGGACGTCGCAGTTAACACCAACATTGTTTGCTGTTGTGATCTCTTGGCAAGTTTTCGTTCAGTAGGTTGCCATTGCTTTCTGAACCACCGACAACCTAACCATTTCGGGAAAAACAACGCAAGGCGGTCTGCTGTCAAATCTCCCCCAGCTGTGTTTCGTACGTGGGTATGCGAGATTACAAAATGCGCCCGTAACATTTTTGCCACGAAGCCGGCACTTAAGGATAAATACAACAAAATAAAGAGGAAGGAATATATTTCATAAAATAATATTATAAGTAGGCATACAATTGCTGAAGAAGAAGAGGGGAGGAGGGGGAGGAGGAAGAAATAGAGGAGGAAAAGGTGGAGGTGAAATAGGAGAAAGTAAGACACGAAGTAAAAGAGGCTGCTGCAGAAGCATCAGTAGTAGTAGTAGTAGTAGTAGTAGTAGTAGTAGTAGTAGTAGTAGTAGTAGTAGTAGTAGTAGTAGTAGTAGTGCTGGTGGTGGTGGTGGTAGTAGTAATAGTAGTATTAGTAGTAGTAGTAGTAGTAGTAGTAGTAGTAGTAGTAGTAGTAGTAGTAGTAGTAGTAGTAGTAGTAGTAGTAGTAGTAGCGTCGGCGGCGGCGGTGGTGGTGGTGGTGGTGATGGTGGTGGTTGTAATAATCAAATGTTACTTTATGTACACCAGCTTCCACTATATGTATTGAAATAAGCCTTGTTCCCGGCTGAAAGGTGAGCACGAAGATGACTCCGTATTTGATCAAAAAGCACAGCCCTAATATAATTATACTGCCTGAATCTCAGTACCAAAATACAAATGCATTTACACTTGTTTGTCTTTCTGAGCTGTCATTATCAATAATTGCATCTGTCGAGCACTGCAGCCAGTATTGAGCATCGAATGGGATAGTTCTGTGAGCCGTACTACTCTACCGGAAGTGAGACTAATGACGCCTCGATGCGGGGAAAGTATATATTCTTGTTGGTCTTGACATGCGCCCTATGGGTGATCCCGAGCTTCCGGGAGGATAAGCAGGCACGTCCGCTTTTGAGATACCGGTGACGGGTTTTGTCCCCTTTTCTAAAATGTGTTTCATTTTAGCAGTTTTCCTTCAGGGGCGGTAACTGTTTCCACTTTTAATTGACGTCCCCTGGTTTCAAAAATGAATGCGTTTTAAATTTTAACAAGCAAGTCATTATTTCATTCAGCTGGTTAACACTCCTTAAAAATAAAGAAAGGGTTATTGTGCCGCGTGTCATGGTGAGATTACACAAACATACTGTTATTGTTTTGGGTACAAGTTCTTTATTGACACACAAGAGGAAACAATTATGGCTGTCATAATTAAATTAATATACGCAATGAAATGTCTCCTAAAAAATAAAAACAATAACATTTAAATAATATCTAACAATCGCACGTTATTTAATTTTTGAAATAATGCTTTACAAGAAGTAAATTATAGATATGATACTATACAATAAATTACAGCCATAAGAAACTGTATATGTACTACTTTATTATAATTTATGGAAACAATGCTATGAAGTAAATTACATAAATAATATTATACAATAATTGTTAGCGATAATAGTATGCAATAAAGTGATAGAAATAATATTTTACAAGATATATGTATAAATAATATAACAAAATAGTATGTTTAAAACGTATATATATATATATATATATCCTCCCGGAGCGTCAAGCGTTCTTTGCCCACGTTGTCAAAGAACAAGAAAAACAAAACAAATTGTTCAGTATGTGCAGCAATCGCATCTACTAAATGTTGCAGATTCTGCACATTGTCTGCAGTCAATACTGTACCATCCGCATATCTGATGGTATTTATGTTATGGCCCCGATTGATGATTCGTTTCAAATCGTTAACATTTCTGAATATATTTTCATCATATAGGAGAAAAGGATCAGGAGACATGACACAGCCCTATCTCACACCTCTCTTAATAGGCTGATATTGACCTACTTCTATATCAATCTTTATGGCAGCTTGTTGTTTCCAATATATTTTTTTATGAGTTAAGATCTTTCCCATCGACACTGCATCACCATCAAGTTGACATATCTTACTTTATCGAATGCCTTTGTATAGTCAATAAAGCAAAGATGTAAGTCTGTGTTTACTTCTATAGAAAGTCCAGTTAATATTCTCAACATATACACGGCATTTACTGTACCCTTTCCTTCTTCAAACCCACATAATTCTTCTCCTATTTAGGTTGTATTTTCTTCATGCCGGCTCCGTGGCTAAAGGCTTGCGAACGCGGTTCGTGAGCCGGGTACCAGGCGTTCGAAGCTCAGCTGCGACCGATTTGTGCAGCAGACCGTGTCGCGTTGTGTTATAGAGTGCTGGTATAGGAGCCGGTCGTTCAGAAAGCAATGGCAAACTACGGAACGTAACACTTGTCTAGTACATCAACAGCAGCTGAAAAATGCTGGTGTTGACAGAAACGTCCCGTAAGAGATACGCAACAAAATTTTTTTTCTTCCTAACACTATACATGATAATTCTCAGCAAAACCTTTGAGATGTGGCTCATTATACTAATTGTTTGAGATTGATCACATTCCAATGCTCCTAATTTCTTCGGGATTGCAATAAACATAGAATTACATAATTCAGGTGGTATATCTCCAATATCATATCTTCTTCTAAGGCATTGATCATTTCTGTTAAGATGTTGTCTGCACCCGGGGTCTTGTCAGATTTCATATAGTTAAGAGCATTCTGAACTTCTATTCTGCAGAATATAAATGTATAAATAACGCTATAGAATACAATTTTTAACATTG
Source organism: Cepaea hortensis (assembly GCA_963921405.1). Taxonomy (NCBI): domain Eukaryota; kingdom Metazoa; phylum Mollusca; class Gastropoda; order Stylommatophora; family Helicidae; genus Cepaea; species Cepaea hortensis. The sequence continues at coordinate 95,800,737 of OY992881.1, read as the reverse complement.
TCACCATTTACAAATACTGATTCTCGGCCGAAATATATAGGCATTTACTATACGATAAAATGTTAAAATGATAATATGCATTGCAACTTTGAAATTAATACTGTGTAATAAACTTATAGCAATAATATTAAACAGTACAATTGTAGGCATGATAATATACACTAAAACTATAGAGACAGGTGAAATTAGCGACAGCAACGCAGAAGTTGTTATTGAGTTAGTTAGTTAGTTAGTTAGTTAGCTAGTTAGTTAGTTAGTTAGTTAGTTAGTTAGCTAGTTAGTTAGTTAGTTAGTTAGTTAGTTAGTTAGTTAGTTAGTTAGTTAGTTAGTTGGCTGGTTGGTTGGTTGGTTGGTTGGTTGGTTGGTTGGTTGGTTGGTTGGTTGGTTGGTTGGTTGGTAAGGTAGTTAGTTAGTTAATCGACTGATCATCATCATTGCATATAGAACCATTCAGTATATAAGTGCTCAGATCCCTTCCTCAGCAAATCCCGCAGCGTGCACCTGCTAACAACTCCGGTTCTGTGTTGGTTTATTAATCTTCTTTAACTTCCGGCATAGTTTTCATGTTTGGCCACACCTCTTATAACTTGCTGTTCTGGCAGCGCCACCGTGGATGTAGATTCTCAGCCATCACTTGGTTCTCGCAAATGATTTACTTCTCGTAGAGTATTCAGTATATCCGCCTAGTCCATGGCTCGTCCGTCCTCCACAGTAGCCGTAGCCTTACCTGCAAGCCTGTCAGCCTGCTCATTTCCTTGGATACCCGCACGCCCTGGCACGAAAATGAAACTAACCAGCATTAAGACGATATGGCACAACACCTACAAACGCGTACAAACAATTATGTGAGAACATTGTCTGAGACAATATACGAATGTAAATCACACACCAATTCAAAGTCACTGAAGAAGAGGTCCCCATGACCGAATGGAAATGAACGCTAGATCCTAAACTTCCGGTGTGCTGATGCCGAGGTATCGGGCTCAAGCCCTTCACCAATCAGTTGCACTAAAATGTTATCTTCTCTTCCTTGACTTGGTGGCGTAAAGTACAAGTACCTCAGAAGTCAGAGTTGGTGAAGGAAACTGATAATAGGGAAAGCTAATCCACACGCAAAAATCAGTCCAGTGCACTAGAAGTATTAGCGCGTGTAAGAATTACGTTTGAGATCAAAGCGAGCGAGCGAAAATAAAACAAAACAAAAATGAAAAAGAAAAAAAAAAGTCGATGATTTCTAACTGAACGTATACTGCACACACACAAAATTGCATAGAATACTGCAGACCGAAAAGAACAATAAAGCTGACAAATATTCAAGATCTGAACATTTCTCGTGGTTGCCTAAAATATTCCAAATTTACTCACTCTGCCCATATAATACCTTAAAGAAGTGCAAATACCGAGACACATATCAAAATGGTTAACTTTAATGGGAAAGTTGGAAATCAACAAGGTGGATGCATAGTAGGTAAGTATGGACTTGATGCAAATAACGAAAACGTAGGCAGACTTGTCAAATGGGCTAAACGACATGCTATGATTAATGGAAAAAAATCGTACCAGCAACATCCAAGAAGATTATGGAGATAGAAGAGTTCTGACAGTCAGAAACCAGATTAACTATCTCCTAATAAAAAGAAGATTGCGTGATGCTTTAAAAGTCGCACGTAAAGCTATACTAAATGCAGACAGGTACAGGTATCATAAACTAATCGTAGGCAATATGCATGAAATGTTAACGTAGGTCACAAATACAAAAGAAACATTATATTTAATAAATGGAAACAGAAAAATGAAGAGATAACAGATAAATTAAACATACATATAAAGAACATGTGTGATACATTGTGTGATCTAGAAATATTTTTTCACGATGTCAATGTGAAATATTGACAACTCGATCAGTAAAGTTACTGATACAAATATCCCTTAAATGAAGATGGTACGCCATAAGAGACAGGTAACTACAGACATCCTAAGACATAAGAAAATCAAATGTAAGAAAGAAAAAAAAAAACCATGTACATGTGAAGACACCCACAGCAAAATTAGGTGATTATGCAAAGAGGCAAAAGAAGCAAGGGCAATTGTAGGTGAATGTAACAAACACACGCCACTCGACATATTCTCTCTCTCTCTCTCTCTCTCTCTCTCTCTCTCTCTCTCTCTCTCTCTCTCTCTCTCTCTCCCTCTCTCTCTCTCTCTCGCTCTCTTTATATATATATATATATATATATATATATATATATATATATATATATATATATATATATGTCTGTGTGTGTGAGTGAGTGTGTGTGTGTGTATGTGTGTGTGTTTATCAATCGGTATACATGTCTCTCTGTCTCTACATCTGTTTGGAATATTAGAAAACATTAGAACACGTTATGTAATATAAACATACACTTTTCAGTGATCAAGATAAATCTCAGCTGATACAAGTCCATGTTTTAACCAAGAGAACAAAGCAGCGCTTTCATCACCACCAACTCACTGCAACCTCCGCCTTGTGTGGCCACAAAAAGCAGAACTAATCACTCATGCATAACACGTCAGCCAGGACGAGAAGTAAGCGGAAATACCACTTATTACCTGTCGCCGGACACAGACAATAGAAGTTAGTGGGATAGCTTCTCCGTGAAAATAGCAAGCTCATGGGATGATCGATTCCCTTCTAGACTAATCATCGCAGCGTGGGGTATCTCTAGAATTGGTACTCCTAAATGAAACCTGCAGTTCAATATAATCGTTTCCATGCAGAAAATAAGAAGTAGTGAATAACACGTTGCATGAAAATATATCTAATAAACACACATAGACAAGCATAATCGAATACGAACAGGAAATTAAGCCATTGAATACGTCCTTGTTTGTGAATTAAGATGTTTCTGTCTTTGTCCTATCACAAATTAAAATAGTTCAATGTTATTTGTGTTTACTTCATGTCCATCGAGATAAAGGGGAAATTAAGGATGGGTAGGTATAATGTTAAGCGTGGGCATTATTAAAGTTGATATGGAACTGCGCTGATAATGTTATAAACGTGATCTTTTCGTCTTCTAACTGAGGGAAAGATTGGCCACTTATTCCTTCGTGCATTCAGGCCTACCAAATGTGATGGCCGTATCACATCACAGACGGAAAGGTGAAAACTGCTTTAGTAAATAATACTAATACTACGTATAATCTCAGAATCTTATTAGGGACAATTCACTTTGATTATTACCTGTTAACTACGGGAATTTTGCAGTAGTTAACTTAAAATATTAGACAAGATCAAATAACAGAGTCAATACGACTTGGCATTTCAATGTGAAAGCTGTAGTTGACATGGTCACGATGTGTAGATCACATATAGACGAATTTTAACAACTGACCTGGGTTCTCAGTCCAAAGTGTACCAGGGAATGCCTTGGGAAGTAAGGCCGCCGGCGTTACATAGACATCACCCTGGGGTTGCTATAGGTCTATAAAAATATAGTGGTGGCACCATTTTTAAAATAAAACCCATGAAGACGTCAGAATGTGATGTATTACTGTTTACTTATATCGCAGCTTCTCTTATTCGTTTTCAGCATTATATATGTGCGTATGGTGAATGTGTCTCTTTCGCCAGCATATTAACCTGACAAATGAACGCACTTTCTCAAATATGGTATTTTTAGTTGTTTGTTGGTGTCTTCATTTCAATAGCGATTCTAAATATGACCTTTATAGAAAAGTTCCCCATTGTTATTGGCTTCTTTTTTTTTTAAATTGATTATTTGGTTGTTTCGGGATTTGAAATTTAAATATTGTGCACAACCCACTACTGGCAACGCTGATCGTATTCTGGTATGAACCTAAGGCCTATCCACGTCAATATGGAAGCACTATGCTCGAGTTTCGTTCTCATTTGAGCTCGCCAGTAGTGCATATCCCTGACCGGATCCGGCAGCATGTGATGAACGGTTTGATACCGATACAGTAATGTACCGTTCTGGTTGTACTGAGCACAGGTTATCTCCAGCAGAGACGTGGTTTCTGAACTGGATCAGTTCATGGATCAACTTTCATTTATTGAAACATATTACAATACACGTCAGGCATCCGGCATCACAGCTGCCATTTTCCATACCAACAAAATCTGTAACACGTGAATGGCGACCATATTACCAACGTTTCAATGCCCATTTAAAAATATTACTCGCATGACTTTAAAGAAGATGATGAAGAATTCTTAAACCACATTCCGAATATTGCTCAGATTAAAGAATTATGCACATACATGAGAAATTCAAAATTTGTTTTGACAAACTAGAAATTGCTGATGCTATATCTCAATTAATTTTGCTGTTATACTTACTCCTAGACTATCAGTTGTACAAAGTTATTGTTGATATTGACGAAGAAACTTCCAGCAGCATGGTGAAGAAATATTGTCAGAACTTTCAGAAAATTATTGGATAAAAACTGTGGCCATATTGCGGAAGGTCTCTGGTATTTACTACAGCATTCCTTACGGAGTTTACATTAAAGCCAAAATATAAGACATGGTCAAGTCAGTTGTTACTAAGAAGAAAGAGAATATGAACACCAATAAATGGGCCAATGATTGGATCGCTTTTTCTAAGTCTGTTGTTCCAACTGTTATTTCATTCATCAAAGATTTAAATCTTTCTTCTGAATCATTTGCTGTATGTGAAGTAGCAGGAATTGTAGAACAAAAACCGAAAAAGCGATTTTTACTTTTTTTTTTATCCTCCACCAAACAAAGCGCTTAAGTTTGATGACCTCAGAAACAAATGCCTTGAGAATGAAGTCACCATGTTTAAAAATGACGGCAACCAACTTCACAACCATTAAATTACTGGGAAAATGAACATAGGTTTCCACTGCTAAAAGCAAGTGCGAGAATTGTTTTGGTTATACCAGTGTCCTCGGCAGCAGTATAGCGCTTATTTAGTGCAGCTGGATGTTGAGTAAGTTACGAAAACGTATGTTACCAGCTCTCGTTATAAACCCTGTGTATATCAGATCTGCATGTAAGATGAAAATTGTGGAAATGGTTCAGAGATTACCTGGATTAACTGAATTATTAGAAACAGTCGATCAGCAGGAAATTGATAATGTGCTGAATGAGCAGAGTGACTCAGAAATAGAATGAGAGTGTCAGAATGACAATGATAGTCATATTTAGATTAAACTTTGTTCTAATAAAATACCCTTGAATATTAAAGTTAATAAATTATGTTGTTTTGAATGTCTCTTTGTACATGTAGTCCTATTTAGTAGACACTAACCCTAAACTTTCATAAATTTCATAATTTTATTTGAACTGTATTCCATATTAATATTATCATGGGAATCCCATGGGATGGGATGGGATGGGACGGGACAGGCATAAATTACCATGGGATGGGATGGGATGGGACTGAAAAATGTGTCCCATGGACAAGCCTGGCGTTTTGACAGATTGATCAACTCTTCTAATGCCTTATCAATATATAATAAAAAGACAGTGTAATCAGCATCTATAAGCTATCGTTTTGGATTTCTAATTATTATTAATGGATCAAAATTGTGTTGCACGCATTATTTATTATGCGTTTTTTCATTGACATTTATGCATATATGTTTAAGAAATACATGGAGAGAATGCAACCTTGTCAAATTCCTGTAACTCTTTCTATAAAGGAAAGAAAATATCTGAAATATGTTCTTCAGATCAAAGTCACGGAATAACCAACAATAAAGAAACATACATGTAGTATGAAGTCAATATACTTTGTTTGTGAAATATGCAGTATGTATTTCTGCTTTCTGTCAATTATGAATCCTGATGTAAATAGTGGGGTTTGCTCCACATATTCCCATGAGCGTAGATGAGTATTTATCTTGAGCTAAATCTCTCGCCGGTACTGTAAATTAAGTTATCGTCCCTTTTCGCACTTTAAGGCGCCTTGATCATATGTTGTTGGGCTCATGTGTTGTATAGACCAACCGACACAGCGAAGCAAAATTATTATGCTGTGTGGTACTGGTGTGTAACACACAGGTTTTCTCTTGCTGTGTGTCCTTGCATATCCCATAATGGAAATCATGGAACGACGTATACCAGAGACAGCTCGGATTATGGATATACTTTGGGTTTGTCTACCACAGCTTCATTCGTTGCTTGTTCATTGTAAGAGATAAAGGGCAAATATGTGTGAATGAGAGTTAGCACGAATGATGGATATACTGGGGACCCTCAGCTTCTCTCGTTGCCGTTGATCTCTCGCTAATTGCAGTGAGCTTCACTGTGCCTACCCTTATCATGTGGATTACCGGTGGTCTGATCTTATACAACTCGAATAACACAATGCATTGGGTAATTGTATCCTACAATACGTGGCATAACAATCAACTTTACTGATCCTATTTCATAGGGAACAGTATGAGTGAACCTCGTATTTGTAGACCTTCCTATTCCGCATAAGCCATGCGACATATCGAATGCACTATACCATCTCCTCTCTCTCTCTCTCTCTCTCTCTCTCTCTCTCTCTCTCTCTCTCTCTCTCTCTCTCTCTCTCTCCCTCCCTCACACACACACACACACTCTCTCTCTCTCTCTCTCTCTCTCCCTCCCTCACACACACACACACACTCTCTCTCTCTCTCTCTCTCTCTCTCTCTCTCTCTCTTTCTCTCTTTTATAATATATACCATACACTTGTAAGTATACTATTGTGTGATTGTTTGTTTTTGTGTGTAGATGTATGTATGTGCGCCCACATACATCAGTCCACCCAAACTTTAGGACTCGCTTCGTACACACATAAAGCAGCACATAAAATGAGTTTTGTTAGTTTCACCATCATACTTAGTTGCACACTTCATTGATCTTTAATATTCGTCCACTATGGCCAACCCATTCACTGGCACAAACTCACTCTTAGTACGTACACCCACTGGGACTCCTTAGCTTCCACTCTCGGATAACTATCACATCTCCATTGCTTCCAGTTTCCCGCCTTACCTCCCTGCCCCATTTTTTCATACACAATCTCCATTCATTTACCTGGTACTGTCAATGAACCGTTAAAACACACTACCCGGGTATCATCCCCCAACCCGGTCCCCATGACCCACAGGCTCCCACGGCTATGTATAAAAGAGGATAAAGATGGCGTTCGTGGTAGTAGTACAGCCTGGAATTCTGAGATAATAACCACATTCTTTTCATATTTTCATTTGCTCTTCACTGCTCTCATTTTGTCATCTTTTTATTCTTTTAATCCCGTCCTTATGCCTTAATGTAGTCATCGGCGGGTCTTCTCGGTGACTATATGTTGTATTTTGTGTATGTATTCGCTTGCTGACGAAGGTTAATCGCCGCAACGTCCTGTATGTTTCGTAATTCTGTTCTGTAAAGTTGCATTACTTTGTGTTATTTTATATTGTTTACATTTCCACAGCTTTGCCTCAGCTCCACAACATTTTATTCATATGTTACTAGAAATTCATTGAATGTTCACATGTTCAGCAGAACAAGAAGTCACACACATGGTTATCATATCAGACTCTATGAACATACCAAAGAAAATCGCAATCGGCGGTTTGTCTGCGAATGGATTGTAAGCCAAACAGAATATGCGCTTCGCTTCATATCACCCACCAGAGGTTATGGTCGATTGTATAAGAGCACTTGCTCTTAAACTTCCGGTGTGCTAATGCCGACGTTGCAGGTTTAACCCCTACACCGGTCTGATGGACTATAATGCCGATTTCTCAGTCTTGACTTGGGGACGTAAATTGCAAGTACCTCAGCAGTGGAAATGGGTTAAGAGTCCAGTGATACCAGTGTAAATAGGGAAAGCTAATAAACAGGCAAACATCAGTCCCGTGCACGTCCCCAATAGATGCAATTATATATAAAATTTACTCACCTGGGTGAACGCAGCCGGGTATACCGGCGTAAAAGGTAATCAACGAGCAGACCAACTGGAAAATAATGCAACATTACAAACAGTAAGAAGCCTTAACATAGCTGATATAATGAATGTTGAACGGATAGGCTGGCCAAGACAAACAAGACTGAAGCTAGTCCGCCTGACTACACGAACTGGGAGTGAATCCTGGTCAAGCTCGTAAAAGCCGCCTTCGAGGTCAAGACAGGAGATACAAAAAATCTTTATGGGAAGTGAGCTGTTGCTGCATCGGAGGACTGGGTACGTATGGGCATGGTCTATGTGCTTTGACGTCGTTTGACATAACGTAACATAACATAACATAACATAACATAACATAACATAACATAACATAACATAACATTACATTACATAACAAATCGTTGATTGTGCCAGTAAGTACAATGCTGTCGCCGATTCAACTTCATTTTCACAATATAAAAGAAGAACTTTATTTGTTGTCTCTCTAAACATTCAATACGTGAAGTGGATTATATATTGCCATGAATTCGAACTGTATCTCAACGATTGAAAGTGGCATCCTTTCGCAATCATTAAATGAGTAATGTGAAATGGTACATATATTTCTAATGTCATCAATTCTAATTATATTTCTTCTAGTCAAGTTGACACAATTTCAAAATAATTAAATGAGTAGTGTGAGACAAATGAAACTCGTAAATTTATTAGAGAAATTAGACGTAGACAGTCAAAATTTTTTGGACATGTTATGAGAAGAAATGTATTGGAGAACTTAGTGACAACTGGCAAGATCGAAGGGAACAGACCAAGAGGAAGACCGAGAGGAAAATACCTGGATGGCTTGGCCACATGGCATGGACGAGACATGAACACTGAGCTGATCCACGACTCTGGTGATCAAGTGAAATGGCGAGTCATGACCGCCCACGCTTTCCGGCATGGCATATGATTGATAGATTGAGTGTAAAATGGTACGTATATTTCTAATGCCGTCAATTCTAAATATATCTCTGCTAGTCAATATGGCATCATTTCTAAGGGTACTCATTTTTGGACGTATGTAAAATTGGAGGAACATCCCTTGAAACAAGTAAAGAGTTTCAAGTACCTAGTAAGTATAATATCATCAAATGGCAAAAACGAAAGACAAAATCGAAAATAGATGCAATAAGGCAAACCAACTCATTGGACAAATGGTACTAATACTAAAGAACAAACATGTATCAATAACTATTAGAAAGCACTTTACAACACAATCTTCCTACCAACCTTATGTTACCAATGCCAAACCTGGACAATGACAGAAAAAGTTAAAAGAAAAATCACAACAACAGAAATGAAATTCTTGAGAAGAATACTCAACGTATCAAGAAGAGATAAGATCAGAAATTAAGAAATCAGGACTAAAGTGGGGGTTTGTAGCTGCACTAGATTTTATTAGAAGGCAGCAAGTCAAATGGTTTGGCCATGCAGCTAGGTTACCAACTAACAGTATACCACAATAAGCAATGATGTACACACCAGATGGAACCAGAGGAAGAGGCCGACCACGTAAACGATGGACACAGGGAATAACAGAGTCCATGGGAATATCGATACATGAAGCCCATAAACGGGCACTCTCCCACTGTTTATACTTCACCTCGACATCGCAAGGTATTAGAGGAACAAGATGAGATGAGATGAGTAAAATTGGACTGCGGAATAAAAGGGAATTATCCAGAATCTGATACTATATGAGGGGACCACGGTAATGCAGTGGCTAGCTTACTGCCCCGCCGGGTCTGTGGATATCGTGTTAAAATCCCTTTCGATGCGATTATTATTCTTTTCGATGATTCTATCTTCCAACTCGACCCAGCCTAAAATAGGAGCCAGCGATTTCCTAGAAAGTAAAGGCGGTCGGTCAGATAATGACCTCATCCCCATCGAGTGCCAAACAGCTAAATAATCTGGGGTTGGCATAATATGTCCAGATTATCTGAAGCAAGTAATCACGTCGATACTTTACTCCCCTTCTTTCCCCTGTTGAGTGGTGCATGTGACACCTGGCTATGCACCTCAAATTTCTGTGTGTTCTACTTCCGCACGCATTTGTGTGCAAGATTTGCTGCCTCTCGACAGATTATATCCTAGATAGCAGACTTAGCCGTGGATATGTTTTTTGTCCTAATAATTTTACCTGAGCAGAGGCCACGCGGTCTCTTCTTCGTGATTTCCAACTTTTGATGGATTGTTAAAGTGCGCAACTTGTAGACGGAACCACCTTTTTTTCCATCCTTATCCGAGAAGTCTTACAACCGAAAATGGAAGTCTTTTCATTTATTCTGGTAGAGACGTCGGAGGCCAGAGTGGAGTGGCATTTTGTTTAGATAAAACAACTGCAAAAGCTTCACTGGGATATAACCCAGTTAGTGATAGAATCCTCACTATTAGACTTAAAGGCCGTCCAAAAAACACAACACTTGTACAAATATATGCACCTACTTCAACAGCAGAGGAGGACGAAATTGAAGATGTTTACAACACACTGCAAGACACATTAAATAAGATTTGTCATAATGATATAGCAATAATACTGGGAGATTTTAATGAAAAAGTAGGTACAGGAAGAGCTGATAATGAGAAACACGTTTTAGGAAAATTTGGATTCGGAAACAGAAATGATGGAGGTGACAAATTAATTGAATTTTGCACAGAAAATGAGTTAGTGATAGCCAACACTTTTTAAACAACACCCAAGAAGACTCTTCACATGGAAGTCCCTGGACAGTATTACCAAAGTGCAGACTGTGATACGAAGCAGATCTGAAATTAAAACTCAAAAAGCTTACCCGAGGACCAAGGCCACTTCGTTTTGATCTCACAAAAATACCAGATGCATACACTGTAGAAGTTAGGAATCGTTTTGGGGTCTTGATGTCTGTACAAGAGGAAATGACACTGATGAACTGGCAGTACAAGCTAGAGATATCTTGACAACTGCAGCCAAAGATTTAATTCCGACCACACACCCAAAAAAATACAACTTAAGCCATGGATTACATCAAACACGTTAGAATTAATAAAACAACGAAGGGAACTGAAACAGAAAGGAGGTGAATCCAATAACTGCAGGATTAAGTATAAATCTGTAACTCGAGAAATAAGAAAGAACACGAGAAAGGACAAATATCAATATATACAAGATTGCAGTACCAGAATAGAGCAATATTATAAGACTGGAAGAGATTCGAAATGTTCAAAGAAATGAAGCTATTGACAAGAAATGTTCAACCTCAAATGAATGTTATCTGAGACAAGATGGGAAATACCTTACCAGAATCTAGGGAAATTCTAGAAAGATGGCAGGAGTATTGCAGTGGAATGTGTGATATGAGTGACAGTGAGGATATGAATGAGATACAAGAGCCAACGACAGCAGAGACAGAACCTGAACCCTCATTAGATGAAATTGCATGAGCAATAAAGAACCTGAAGAATGGTAAATCACCTGGATGTGATGAGATACCAGCTGAGCTAATTAAAGCGGGAGGAGAAGAAGCATACAAATCTATCACGCATTATGTAAAAAGATATGGAAATATGGTATATGGCCAAAAGATTGGAAGAGAACTTTCATCATTCCAATACCAAAAAAGGGCAACCTGAAATTATGCACCAACTATAGAACAGTTGCCCTGATCAGTCATGCAAGTAAAATTCTACTAAAAATCATAATGAGAAGACTTCGTAAGAAAATGGAAGAAGAAATTAACGTGGTTCAAGCTAGATTTAAACAAGGAAGAGGAACAAGAGATCACATTCTCAATATGCGTTTAATAATAGAGAAGTGCAGAGAATTTAATGTAAACCTTTTCTCATATTTTGTGGATTATTCAAAGAAATTTGACTGTGTACAACATCAGAAACTTTGGGAAATCATGAGGAATATGGGCTTTCCACCACATGTAATACAACTCATAAGAATGCTCTATCTAGACCAACAAGCAGCGGTTAGAATAGATGGCGCGACATCAGATTGGTTTGATATCAAGCAAGGAGTCCGTCAAGGATGTGTGCTGTCCCCTTATTTGTTTAACCTGTACGCCGAAAGTATAATGAGAAATGTAAGAGATGATATAAATAGGGAGCTATATGATGCCTTAAATATCGGTGGTCTTGACATACCAGAGATTCGGTATGCTGATGATACAGTACTGCTATCCACAACACAGACTGGTATAGAAAACCTAATAGCCTCAGCCCAACTAAATAGTGAAAATCACAACTTGTATCTCAACATTGCAAAAACAAAGATAATACATACAGATAAAACCACTATGGAGAAAGAAATATATGTAAATAAGGAAAAATTGGAGGTGGTGGAAAATTTTGAATATCTTGGGTCATTGATTACCAACAACGGTGACAAAATGAAAGAAATTAAACGACGACTATCAATTGGTCTTCAAAAAATAAATTCACTCATTCATTCATTCATTCATTCATTCATTCATTCAGTAGCATGTCCTTTGAAGAACCTCGCTGCCATAACAACCTTCCGGAAAACCTCTCGATCATAAGCAAGTGTCCGGCTCCCGATACACCCATCTGGAGATCATCCGCCACATCCTGCACCCATCTTATCTTTGGTCTTCCTCTCCCTCTCTTCCCAGGCATATACCCCTCCATTATTATTCTCTCCAAACTTTCGTGACGTTTCAAGTGACCAAAATATTTCAATTTTCTTTGTTTTATCGTTTTTAATAGCCAACCTTCTTCAATATTCAGCTCTTGAAGTATTGATGCATTTGTTCTTTTCTTTACCCAAGATATTCTTAGAACTCGTCTATAACATTTATATTCAAAGGCATTTATGCGCTGCTCAGCTTGTTTAGTAAGTGTCCAGGTCTCACAGGCGTATGTTGCAATGGGAAAGATGCATGCTCTTAAATACCTAATTTTTGTAGTTCTGTCTGTCCCATTCCATAATTTATTCAGTTGTTTTAGTCTCTGAAGAGCAATTGATAGTCTTCGTTTAATTTCTTTCATTGTGTCACCGTTGTTGGTAATCAATGACCCAAGATATCAAAGACTAAAACAACTGAATAAATTATGGAATGGGACAGACAGTACTACAAAAATTAGATTTTTAGGAGCATGCATCTTTCCCATTGCAACATACGCCTGTAAGACCTGGACACTTACTAAGCAAGCTGAGCAGCTCATAAAGGCTTTGGAATATTAATGTTATAGACGAGTTCTAAGAATATCTTGGGTAAAGAAAAGAACAAAGGAATCAATACTTCAAGAGCTGAATATTGAAGAAGGGTGGCTATTAAAAATGATAAAACAAAGAAAATTGAAATATTTTGGTCACTTGAAACTTCACCAAAGTTTGGAGAGAAGAATAATGAAGGGGTATATGCCTGGGAAGAGAGGGAGAGGAAGACCAAAGATAAGATGGGTGCAGGATGTGCCGGATGATTTCCAGATGGGTGTATCGGGCGCGGGACATCTTGCTTATGATCGAGAGGTTTTCCGGAAGGTGGTTATGGGAGCGAGGTTCTGCAAAGGAGATGCTACTGAATGAATGAATGAATCTAGGTAGGTCTCACATGCGTTTGTTGCAATGGGAAAGATACATGCTTCTAAAGAATTTAATTTTTGTATTTCTGTCTGCCCCACTCCATAATTTATTCAGTTGGTTTAGTCTTTGAAGAGCAATTGATAGTCGTCGTTTAATTTCTTTCATTGTGTCACCATTGTTGGTAATCAACGACCCAACATATTCAACATTTTCCACCATCTCCAATCTTTCCTCATTAACATATATTTCTTTCTCCATAGTAATTTTATCTGTATGCATACAGATTATTAGGGGCATATCTAGCCTTGTGCTGGGTTTAAACCCAGTATCATTTGAACTTGAGGCGGACACTGCAACATGTCAGCCACCGCTTTTCCTGCTATTCTATGTTGACTAAAATATTGACCGACAGTTTATTTCAGCTTGGTCAACATTTTCCCATACAGGATTCCCATTTGTGACCGTAATATCATTAGTAGTTTGCGCGTGGGGGAAGGCAAGCAAAGGCAGCATTGATAGAGTCAACTCAATTTCACACAAGTCCGTTCAGTACTTCATCAGGTATCGTTAGGAGTAATTGAATGCACATGGAAATTGAAGAATGACAAACTTTGATTAGACTGGTAGCTGGGATCTCTTGTCGCCCGTCCTTTCTGCAAATATCCACCCGTAATCCCTTTACGAACTGGCTACACGCTGTTTTGAATTAAACAGCCAGTATTCCATTCTATCGCGTTCTCCCTTCCTACAGCGTTTTTAATTGTGACTAAATAGGAGAACGGCTTAAGTTATCAGTTTCAGCTTGAGTACTCAACTGGTGGTTCTTGTTTCCTTTGGATCTCGCTATTTTTGAGTGCATTAACGTTTTATTGTGCGAACACTGACCGTTTTTATTGTTATTGTAATGTCCATCAGTCCCTTCGTGTTATTATTTAAGCTTCCACATAATCACACAATTGTTAAATGTAAAGTTACAACTGTTTTGGTATTGAAAAAGAGTTAAGAATGTTTCAGACTGATATAGTTCAGTAACGTCCTCTTGGGACAATAATAGTTATTGTAACTTTTGGAGATGGAAATAGTTAAACTAGTTGTTTTGAGACATAATTAATGAAGTAACAGTTGCCACGAGTACAAATGGTTGTTTGGGATATAAATAGTTAAAGTAAATGCTTTGAATAAAAATAGTTAAATAATAGTCTCATCTCATCTAATCTGATCGCGTTCCTCTTGTACCTTGCGGTGTCGAGGTGAGGCATAAACAGCGGAAGATTTACCGTTTATGAATTCTGTTATTCCCTCTGTCCATCGTTTACATGGTCGGCCTCTTCTTCTGGTTCCGTTTGGTCTGTACATCATTGTTGTGGTATCCTGTTAGTTGATAGCCTTGTTATATAACTTGACGTTTTCGTCTGAAAAAGTAGTGATTTCTTGAAATAGAAACATTTATAGTAACCACCGAAATAACAGGGTAAAGCGGGCGTGTTTGCGTAATCGTACAAGGTGACGCTGATAATGCCATGAGCATAGCCAGACGGAGGTTCGACGCCAGAACTCTACACCTGCTAAGTGAGGGAACGACCTATCACCTATTCCTTCTTGCATTCTGGCCTATAAAAGACGTGTCTACACGTCACAAACCCATTGCAGTTTACTGCTGCGGGACTTTTCCAATGATGCATGTCCTGTTCATGTCTTCGGAACATTTCCAATGATGCATGTCCTGTTCATGTCTGCGGGAAATTTCCAATGAAGCATGTCCTGTTCATGTTTGCAGGACATTTCCAATGATGCATGTCCTATTCATGTCTGCGGGACATTTCCAATGATGCATGTCGTGTTCATTTCTGCCTGACATTTCCAATGATGCATGTCCTGTTTTATCTGCGGGACATGTCCAATGATGCATGTCCTGTTCATGTCTGCGCGTCAATTCCAATGATGCAGTTCCTGTGAAAGACAACGCGGTCGACCCCAAAAGCAGGTTGCTTTTCAGGGCAACTGTATGTTCTGTATCTTACAATTGCTTTCTGAACGGGACAGCAATGTTGAAGTCCAACTGATTAGTGTAGGTTTTGAGCTCTTTACCCCACCGTTGGCTCACTGGACATGTAATACACAGTAAAACCTTCGGCCAAGCAGACTTCTGCTTCGCGAATTTTCTTTTAATCAACTGTTGGGGGTAGAAATACTTAAAGTAGTTGCTTGGAATAGAAATAGTTACAATGCCAATTGCGTGTGACAAACGTGTAGAGTAATAAATGTCTGACCTAAACATAGTTAATGTACCAACTGCGGATAATTAAATGTGGCAGCTGCTTGGGTTTAAAATAAAATAAAATAAAATAAAATACGTTAATACAGTAGGATGATTGGAAAGGTCTCAGCGTGGAAGAATCATCATCATCATCATGATTAAATGGTTTACCGAATTTCGTGGGCAGTCATGCTTCTTTACATCTGGTGATCTCCAAAAGCATGTTTGTGAACAAATGTAAAGATTTTTCTTACGTGACGAATGTCTGCAATATCATTGTGTATAACGAATATGCCCTGTAAAGCTGTGTTACTTTGTATTATTTATATTGTTTAGATTTCCACAGCTTTACTTAGCTCCATTAATTTTATTCATACTTCAGTTATGTTCATTAATAGTTAGTTATGTGCATATTTTTACATTACATTGCAGTCAATACCTGCATTTATTTGCTGTTGTGATCTCTTGGCAAGTTAACGTTCAGTAGTTACCATTGCTTTCTGAACGACCAGCACCCATACCATTTCGTGAGAAACCAACGCAACGCGGTCTGCTGCCAAATTGCGCTCAGCTGTGTTTCCAAAGCGGGTATGCGGTATCACGAACAACGTCTATAGCCCATTCGTCACGGAGCAGGTCATATATATATATATATATATATATATATATATATGTGTGTGTGTGTGTGTGTGTGTGTGTGTGTGTGTGTATATATGTGTGTGTGTGTGTGTGTGTGAGTGTGTGTATGTATATATATATATATATATATATATATATATATATATATATGTGTGTGTGTGTATATATATATGTATATATATATATATATATATATATATATATATATATATATATATATATATATATATATACACACACACACACACACACACAATATTTTTCACTATGTCGTGTAATGTGCGACCTTTTAAGCGGTAGCCATGAGAATGAAATGAGAATGAAGACCACAACCAGAACATCTACTACGGTAGATTGGATCGCTACCGAAGTACATCGGAGAAGTTATATTTGACACGTCATGATGAACTATATACTTCTTCAAAACAACATATTATCACACGCAGTAAATAGAACGCATTTAACAGTTGCTATAAACCAGTTTGACCCGATGAAGCAACGTTAATATATACATACATTGTTTTTCGGTTTTCGTTTTTTTCGCTCCACAACCGAGCTCAATTATGTCCATACAAACCATTCTACCTGGCTCGGTATCCAGACTGGTGTAGTGTATCCAGTAATCAATTTGAGGCATTAGCTCACACTACGACCACAGACAGCCAGTTAAAGAGCCAGTTTTCAAACTGTCAGGCACTCACGACCATGAAAAGCTCTCTCCAGGGACAGCCAACATGTGGAGAACGTCACACATTCTATGTTAGTCTACAGAACTCATAATTGCTTTCAATCTTTATCAATTAATCACGTGTCGGCCGCGCACTCGCATCCCGACTATCAAATTCGCATCGTAAACATTCAAAACACATCCCGTTCAATCATCGGAAATGCCTCGACCCGGCCGTCCCAACTCTCCTCTTGGGACTCAAATCGGTAAAGATTTTCATGCTACTGCTAAGTCTCTATAATAGCCATGGGAATCGACGCGAGCTCTTCTCTCCATTAGAGCTATTAATAACTCCCATAGGGATAGCAACTGAATTAATTCCCGTTTCCAATTAATAGATTGTTTTGGAAGTCTCCCAAACCGGGTGCGATTTTGGATTTGTGTGCTAATGGCTAATTGGTAGCCGTTGAGAGGGTTAACAGGGTTGTAATGTGCGAGAGACTCTTTATCACCACCCAGAGTACACTCTGTTTTTATCTTTGTCATCAGCTAGTTCATGCTCAATATGCCCGTTTGATGTTCTCATGTGTTTTTGTTTTCCATGTTTCAATGTTGAAGTCGGCCAGAGAATCAAGATGTGCAAGTTATTAGCTGGATTGCTGTTATCACGGACAAGGGATCGGAGTTCAGATCTGTAAAGTTATCGTAAACGAATTAACCTCAGAGAGTATTACCGGGGTCAAAACAATTTAAAGTTGGAGTTCTTCCTGGTAATGTGGTAGTAGTAAAAGGATATGCAGCTCAGACTGTGTGCTATGGAGAGGTTATTATGCTCCCTCCCTTTTTTGAAGTACAGTGTAACAAACTATCGTCTGTCAAGACGGAATGTTGTCTGTAAAATGACAGGTACGAGGTGTAAGCCGGTCTTCCTGGCGATGGGATTTGGTGGTTTCATGGTTTTCTAATACGGTCATCAATATCTTGGATAAGGTCCATGTTATTGGCCTTATTATGTCATGTGGCCAAGACATCCAGATATGTATCGTTTTGTTTTCTCCTTACTCTTTTCCCATAAAGATTGCCAGTTGTCACTAAGTTTTCAAGCTAATTTCTCCTAATAAAGTGTCCAAAAAATGTTCTTTGTGCTTTCGATCGCTTTGAACTCAAGCGTAGTCCATACTGGTGCTACTACATGTAGGACACTTGACTTATTTTTACGTGAGGGTTAGGATTTCTTATTACCAGAGGCTCTCGCCATCAGGCGAACCCACTTTGAATTCTGAAGGATTTGTAATTTATATCCACAAATTAAGGACAAGAAGTCAACATTTTATTCCCAAACAAAATCTTGACTGTCTACGTCTAATTTCTATAATAATGTTCCTGCTCTCATTTTGTTTGTTTGTTTGTTTGTTTTAAATTATTGTCTCATTTCTGTCCGCTCATGGTTTTATGTACATTTTCCCCAGAAGCCACATCTCCGTTACCATTAGTTTCTCAGCTTCTCTCATGGGGAATTTATAAAAGTGGAGAAAGCTGAAAGCAGTACTGTAGAGAGGTCAACAAGGCTACAAGTGGGAAGATATCGCCAGATGGCCGAACAGTAATATGTGTCACCAAGGTGAGAGTTTTACAGATTTGGCAATCTACTGTTGCCAAACTTGTTTGTTTTGTAAATGATAACTTCCATTGCACTTGGATAATTTAGTAAGTTTTGCAGCCTTCTAAAGGAAAAAAAATAAAATAGGAAGTTCGCAATACAGAATTCCGTTGTACCCGCCGGGAAAGAATATGCTCCGTTATATGACAGGAATTGTTGGTCGATATACACGGTCGTCATTGCAGAGCCCAAACGCCAAAGGAGAGGCAAAGGATATCCCACAAGGCGCCCTCCGCCCGTTGCCGACCCGCATGCTGATAAGACGATCAAAGTTAACTACTTCGACGCCATCAGCCATACATACAGCCCATCGACACATTGGATGACTTTGGGCTACGGGCCACGTGACCCATGACTGATTGTTTGCTTTTTGAAACAGGGTGCGCTCCGGGGCAGATCTCATTGGGAATCGGAGCATGTCTGTAAGGCGAGAGGTTTGCTTTCAATTGTTTCGGTGAGAGACTGTTGTGCTAGCTTGAATCTGCACAACTGTTATGAGCGGCGACAATACGTTTGGCAAATCACATTGTTAAAGCATCTTAGTGGACGAAGGTAATGGTCATAAAAGACCAAGGCTGTTATTAACCAGACATTAAATATAATAAGTGAGTACAATAAAGGTCCCTGTCTCACGCCTAAGGCTCATCGGGCATATATAATTGTATAGACCAAGCGGCAATTAGTGGCTGATGACATCGGTGTCACTCTGATCACATTTACTTATCAATATATTTTCTGGCAATCAGTTTAGGTTGTGCCGACCTGGAAGCCCAAATTAATTTTTAAAATTTGAAACATCATGTTGCAGATCGAACCCAACACCACCAGTACTTGCAGACGAACTTCTAACCGCTACGCAACCGCGGTTCTGTAAATATAATGTAGCCATTAATGATGATTGCGTGCATGCAATCCTCCGCTTTCCTTTCCCTAAGAAAACATTTTGTCAAACGGTCTCAACATTCTTACTGATGCAAAATAAGGATAGGTTTGCAGTAAACCATACAACTTTATAGATATCTGCTTAAAAAAGTGGAGACTGATTTACCTATCTTCATACTGCTGTCATGAAGTATTTTCTGTCTCCCCACTGAATTATTGTATAATGTGAATATTGTATCCCTCGAAAATTAGGCTTTCTCTCGTGAACGTGCGATTAAGTATGCTCTCCTCAGTTTATAAAGTGGAATCTGTACTCCAACGAGCATAATTGTGACCTACCCATGAAGGACTCTCAGCGATAGATGGTTCGACATTCTCCCGAGTCGATTTCTCGTCTAAGACTTACCAACAATAAACTTCAGTCAGTAGCAACTAAATACGCGTCACTTTCGGAGACGTATTTCTAAGGTTCGCTGTAAGTGCCCAATAGTCTGAAATACGTAAGTAGTAAATAATGTCTTTTTGTATAAGATTTGAGACTCCTCTCCGCCATGAGCATCGTTATCAGACCTTAGTAAAATATTCAGGGTGAAGTCAGAAACATGAGCCTCCTGACTCCGCTCCTCCAATTATAGATTAGATTTCCTTATATGACCTTAGTAAGCTGATATCGACGACGTTGCAAACTGGAGCCTCCCACGGAGCATGTGGGGTGCTGTTAAATTGCACCTCCTCCTTATATTTCTTCAGTAATTTGGTTGGGCTAAAATCACAAACTGGATCCTCTCGAGGAGCATGTGCAGTGACGCTCTTGATACTTCTTTTAATATATACTAAATAATGTGGTTGATAAATGTGCTCTCTAAACAGCATTGTCACACACTTGGCAGGTATGTTTGAAAAATGTGGCGGTATCTTAGTGGGATAAATAGAATCATCAGGCTCTTGGCGGTGCCTATTGGAAAACAACTGGCGGTGTATTTGAAAAGGGGGCATGGCTTACTGGCCAGCGAATTGTAGCTATGAATACCAACATCATACTATCGGTGGGTGAATTTACTTCTGTAGTGGGCATGGTTGAATTTTTAACAAAAGCATCATGCATTAGTCATCAAGAGTTATATAAAAGCAAGTAAGTTTTGGCGATACCAATTATGCACATCTAGCAGAATAAGATTCTTGGAGTTGTCGATCGATGAAAGACTGTCACGCCATTCGTCTACAGGCGGCCGCCATCCTTTGATATTGGAGACAGACTGTCCTGAGGAAAGTCGGCACGATCTTTTGTTGTGGGGAAGAGATTTCTCCAGATCACACAAGCCGGCAAGACTTTTTGGAGTACCAGATAAAGCGGGACAGCTAGCCAGTTGTTTACATCGAGTCGGAAAAGGAGAGGAAATAAAAGCTTCTCGACGCCTTGTGTCTAGTCAGATTTGTGACGTCATTCAGACACAGTATTAAAACAGTCTGGATAAACAACTTTGGCGGGAGTCGACCTGTTATGAGACAACAAGGACTTGTGTGATATTCCTGGTTTGATTTTGGAGAGAGACTACCGTGTCTTATGTTGATTTACATCGGCGGACATTTATCCATTGTATGATTAAGTAGTCTCAATTTCAAACAGGAATAAATATATGGTATTTAATTAAATAGACCCAAATTAGATTATTCTTAGGAATCGAGTGTAGTAATGTGCGTTGTGAGAACTTATTGCAGGAGCGTCGGCAGCAGTAGGCTATCGCGTTGCTTAAACTAGCTAATGTGAGATATCAATTAACTCAGTGAGATAAGAACAATGTAGTGGAATGACATTTAGGGAGATTGAGGATGGTTGGGGGGATAAAGGAAATGTCAAATGGTGGGATCTTCCAGTAGGGTATCTATTGGGTTTCTGCACTTTTCCTTTAATCTTTCCTTGTCTACCCGTTACTCAGACCGATGTGATGAGCTCCTCTGCCTTATGACAGAGTTTAGTTCTCTGTTATATATCTGAGTGCGCCGTTGGCCTACACTCACCTAATAAAGGTTGGAATTGGGTTGCTCTCATCAGGTGTGTTCTCTCTTCAACAGGTTCCACTATATTTCCACAAAAAGATAGCAGAAAAGTCATAGAAGAAAAGTCATGGCTCGATCATTGAAGGCAGTTTTTACTCAGCGGCTTTTGCACTGGGCCCATAACCCAGAGGGTCTGCAAGAACCTGGCCTCTGCTGAGCGGGAATCGATGATCATCTAAGATTGATTCCTCAGTGGTAGTTCTCATCATAGTAGAGTGAAGATACTTACAATACCACCAGTAACAGGAACTATAGTAGTTATATGGAGAAATTTAAAATTAACATTTGCATTATTTCCAAATGGGGAATCCCTGTGAGACATTATCAATTAACATTGTATTTTTCCAATTGGTGAATTCCCGTGAGAAATTACCAACTAACATTTAGTTTCAAAGTGACAGTAAACATTTATTTTACTGTACAAGAGTTATCAGATCACAGAACTTTTAGTGACATATTAGTTACACTGTGTGTGTCAGATTCATGGTCAGTATTGGACTATATCCACTAGTAGTGACCAGGCATCCGGACTATCCAAGAACCACTGGAGGAAGTCGACACCTGGCCGGAGAGACGCATCATTTTGTGAGGTCTTCTGTACTTGATCTATGCTGTTGTGTGGCCAGTACTGTGATGAAGCAGACTTTGATCCTGAGCTGTTCGGTCTGATTCTGCATACACACTAGAGTATACGACAGACATTCTACACACACACTTTGCACATACCTGACACTTTTCTTTATTAAATTAATTTGTCATTTTGTTAGAAGTTAGAGTTGTATAGTATGTTTTGGAAAAGAATGAGAGGGGGCATGGTCCAGTGGTGTGTGTGTGTGTGTGTGAGAGAGAGAGAGAGAGAGAGAGAGAGAGAGAGAGAGAGAGAGAGAGAGAGAGAGAGAGAGATCCAAGGACTGATGGGGTGTTGTGGACAGAAATCTAGAAGATCCCCAAGATAATGATATGGGGTTAAAAGAATGTGGGTGTTGATTCCCCTCACCCCAGGGACGACACTTATTACGACAGTTGGTCAGGGGAGACTGAGTATGGGTGAGTAAGGTTGTAGTGTCTGTCCGGTGTGTATACTAAACATGATCTTCTGTTTCTTGTCTGGTGTATATGTGTACCTGGTATGCTGCTATTTACATAATAGGTGACCTGTAAATATTCGTTGGTGTGAGGCGAACAGGCTGGTCACGGTAGATGTCCGGTAAGTAGTTCAGTGGTCAGGGTTGAAGCTGGGTGGTACCGGATGATGTCCAGTTATGGGCTGTGAGCACGATGGCGAGCGGCGAGGTTGTCATCTGTCGCCATTGTCAGTGGTGTGGTAAGTGGTGGAATGGGATTAAGACGTGAATTATTTGTTCTTTCGTTTATTGACTATTGGTGCGTTAAGCGGCGGCGTAGTTTTAGTGTGAGCTAATATCGATATCTTCGTACATCCAAAGCATTGTTCTTGGGGTTGAGTGGCGTTGTCTATATGATAAATTGATGATCAGTTCTCTGGTTAGCGGTTTCCATACATGTGTGTATATTAAATATGTTCTTCTATTTCTTGGATGTTGTATCGGCATAATTGGCATTGTGCTATTTGCATAAAATATTATCGGTAAGTAGTTAGATGGTGTAGCGTATATAATCGAGTAGAGTTGTCAAGGAAGGTGACACTTGAACACTCTTTTTCATGTTGTAATGTACATCTTTATATTAGTCAGTATGTTTTCCAGCTTTCGCCATAGGGATTCATGTTTTAAGCTTTAAAGGCACCTCCCAGCAGATGTAATTACTGTTCCGAGGTAGTTGTAATATGTCACTTGTTTAAGAATATTTTCTGATATAATCATAACTATTGTGTCTATTCATTTACTTAGTTTGAGACGTCTGGTCACCAACATGGCGGTTAGGCGTTGAGCCGATAAGGCCTGTGGCGCGTTTATGCGTGTGGCTACGGTTTGCAATCGCATTTTCCTCCTGTTGGACTGGTAGTACATGGTTCCGTCGCTTTGCTACATAGTGCGTGTGTGGGCGACACCGTAAGCTGTGAAATTCGCGTGGAATGTCAAGTACAGTGATCTGCATGTTCGGAACAATGGCTACCGGCGGTTGCTGAATTGGCTGTGTTGCCCTTTCGGTTCACAAGTGCATTTCTCGGGAGGTCCCTGGGAGTTGGCGCTGCAGCTGCGATGTTCGTGCTTTGTGCGACACTTTCGACGGGTCGCCCTGCGGTAAGAGACCGAGCCATGTGAGAAAACCAGGGTCAATGAGGTCTTTCAGGTGACTGCCCAGTCCATCGACGATGAACTGTGGTATTCGTGGATGCATTTTGTGTTGACATTCTGACGGCGTCATTATGCACAGTGTATCTGTGCGGACTGTTTGATCCGGAGACTCCTGTCTGTTCCACTTTTCACATTGGACAGTGGGGAGCATTTTATGTGATATTCACTGGCACGGGAATGGCGCATAATGCGGACGACCCGTTACCGTGAAGTTGCAACCTCGACTGACTGACTGACTAACTAACTAACTAACTAACTAACTAACTAACTAACTAACTAACTCACTCACTAACTCACTCACTAACTCACTCACTAACTAACTAACATTTTAATGGTAATTATATCGCAGCTTTTACTAAACAGTGACATATTTTAACGACTTAGATAATTGAATAGACAGTATAGATGTGACCAGAGAATTACTATCTCGAAACAATCATAACATCTGCGGGGAGGTGTCCTGAAGGGCTTAGAACAAGAATCGTTATGGCGAAGATGTTTTGCAATCTGGAAGATATACTAACTAATATAAAGATGTCAATTAAAACGAGTATAAGAGTGTCCAATTGGTATCTTCCTTGAACATTCTACTCGATTACATACGCCACACCAACCAACTACATAAAGTCATGTAATACGCAACTAGCACCATAAACTTTGGACAGTGGGGAGGATTTTGTGTGATATTCGCTGGCACGGGAATGGCGCATAATTGTGGTCAGGTCTTAGTCAGACATGACTGAGTTACCGTATGACAGTGGACGGTATTACCTGCTTTCTGTTAGCGCCGAATGTTGGGCGGCGCTTACCAAACCCGACACCCCACATTGTGCCAACGGCTTCGGGCGGAAGAGCGCAATTGGGAGGATACTAGCCTTATCCTGGTGGGAGGAAATGCAACCCAAAGACAAAATAAGTCATGGCAGGGCAGACCAGGCCCTAAGCCTTGGTTGGCAGCTGGTCTAGGATCGAAGCTCCGACAGGCGGACAGTTAGAGCATTGCTTTGCTGATCCGGCAGCTTCTGCAGCTTGTCTTGTTCCAGATGTATAGGTGTTAACTTTCCTCTGGAGTGAACTAGGCAGGCCGAGAGAGGGATCATGCTGCATGGGCAACACATGGTTTCTTTATTTTAGCCCAGGCTTTGTGCTATGGAGAGGCAATAACTCCATCCCTGGTCTTAACCGGTCTCGGAATCAAAGTGAGAGGCAACTGTTACGGGTTATAAGTCCTTGTCAGTTGGCGTAGACATGGGGCGCCACGCGTTGCCTCTGACGGTGGGAGACACTACTGATCAGCTACCGCCCGCCTCAAGCTGGGCAGCCCCCGGCCAATTGGGTGCTGATCCGCCACAGCCTGCCTGCTTCAATGGGTGCTTGGGGCTAGGACAAAATCTGAACCGCAGGCTGTAAAACCAATGCACCAGGTACTAATAAAAAGAATAGAAACCTCAAGCTACGGCTTGCAACCTGGAACGTGAGAACCATGTGTCCAGGATTTTCCACTGACTTGACAAATATTGACGATGTGAGAAAAACGGCTGTGATTGATGCTGAACTCAATCGTCTTAACATTGATATTGCTGGCCTGCAGGAGACTCGCCTCGCTGAGGAAGGGTCACTCAGGGAAAACAATTACACCTTTTTTTGGAAGGGAAGAGGGCAGGCAGAAAAAGGGCAACATGGTGTGGGCTTTGCAGTGAAGAATTGCTACTGGGAATGATTGATATCCCAACTGGAGGTAATGAAAGATTATTATCACTGCGCTTGGCAACCTCTTGTGGATTTGCCACCATTCTCACTGCATATGCACCGACACTCGCTTCCTCTGATGATGTGAAGGATACGTTCTATGAGCAGCTAGACTCTGCGATCAAGGCAGTTCCAAAATCCGACTTCATTTATATGCTCGGTGATTTCAATGCTCGTGTGGGCAAGGACTCGAGTTCATGGCTAGTGTGCCTTGGAAAATACAACATAGGTCACATGAATGATAATGGGCAAAGGCTGCTGGAGCATTGCACTAGAAATGACCTATGTATTACAAACTCCTTTTTTAAAACAAAAGAGATGCATAAGGTCACATGGAAACATCCAAGATCCGGCCATTGGCATCAGCTGGACTTCATCATCACACAAAGACAACATCTGAACCATACATCATTAACTAGAAGTTACCACAGTGCTAACTGTGATACAGATCATTCTTTGGTTGTTGCAAGGGTTAGACTGAGACCAAAGAGAATCTACACAGCTAAACACAAGTCTAGCCCCAGGATTAATATTATTAACACTCACGATCCTGGAAAATGCTTTGAATTTCAACAGCAACTTGAAGACGCTTTCAATGATACATCAGAAAATTGTATAGTAAATGATAAATGGAGTAAACTTAAGGAAACTATTTATAAAACAGCGGTAGGGGTTTACGGCACTGTGGATCATAAAAGGCAGGACTGGTTTGCGGCAAACAGACAGATACTGCAGCCCTTGATCGATAAAAAGAAGATAGCTCTCTTAAGAAACAAGGAAAGACCAACGCGTAACACTCTGAGTGAGCTGAAACAAGCGAGGAAGGATGTACAAAAGGCTGCAAGGCAGTGTGCGAATGACTATTGGATCAAGTTATGTGAGTCCATTCAAATCGCAAGTGATAAGGGAAACATCAGAAGCATGTATGAAGGGATAAAGAAAGCCTGTGGTCCAATGATCAAAAGAAGTGCACCGCTGAAAACCTTGACTGGAGAAATCATCACTGCAAAGAAACAGCACATGGATAGATGGGTCGAGCACTATTTAGATCTTTACTCAAGTGAAACCAAGCTAGCGGATGATGCCCTCAACGCCATAGAGGCCCTGCCAACTCTTGGCCACCTGGACACACTTCCCACCATAACAGAAGTTAAGTGTGCTATAAATGAGCTTGCATCTGGCAAGGCTCCAGGTAAGGATGGGATTCCAACAGAGGTAATTAGGAGTGGGCAAGACACACTCGCTGAACAGATCCACCAGCTAATAGAGCTATGCTGGCGAGAAGGACAAGTCCCACAGGATTTCAAAGATTCAAGCATCATAATGCTGTACAAGAACAAGGGAGATCGGAGCGACTGTATTTGCCAGAATTGTCCTGCGCAGACTTCAAGTCCTGGGAGATCAAGTCTACCCCGAATCACAGTGCGGCTTCCGTCAGAACCGGTCTACCATTGATATGATATTCTCATTACGACAGATGCAAGAAAAATGCCGGGAACAAAATCAGCCACTGTTTATTGCCTTCATCGACCTCACAAAGGCATTCGATTTGGTCAGTCGTGAGGGTCTGTTCAAGGCACTTAAGAAGATTTGCTGCCCACCAACTCTTCTGTCCATTGTGGAATCGTTCCACACAGGCATGAAGGGTATAATCAAGTTTGATGGCTCAACTTCAGAAGAGTTTGAAATCAAGAGTGGAGTTAAGCAAGGTTGTGTACTAGCCTCCACCCTCTTTGGGATATACTTTTCACTTCTACTGAAATATGCCTTTCGTGATCAGGATGATGGCATATACATTCACTCACGCTCAGATGGTGGCCTCTATAATGCTCAGAGATTGAAGGCCAAGACCAAAATTAGCAGGGTACTAATCAGAGAGTTGCTTTTTGCGGATGATGCTGCGATTACGACCCACTCTGAGGAAGAATTACAACATCTACTATCTGCATTCTCCAATGCTTGTTCTGAATTTGGTTTAACAATTAACAAAAAGAAGACACAGATTATGTCACAAGGTGCACATGGTGTACCATCAATCTTTATTGACGACGCCGAACTGGAGATAGTAGATTATTTTACATATCTAAGATCAGAGGTAAATAGCAAATTATCCCTCGATCAGGAAATCAACATCAGGATTGGCAAGGCAGCAACAACAATGAACATGTTAGCAAAAAGAGTCTGGGAGAACAGGAAGCTTGCTGCCAAAACAAAAGTTCTCGTCTACCAAGCCTGTGTCCTTAGTACTCTTCTTTATGGCAGTGAGACCTGGACAACTTACTCACGCCAAGAGAAACGTTTAAACAGCTTTCATATGCGGTGTCTGCGAAGAATACTTGGTATTAAGTGGCAAGACAAAATCACAAATACTGAAGTATTGGAAAGATCAGGTTGTGTGACGGTGTATTCCATGCTCAGTCTTCGTAGACTTAGATGGATAGGACACGTTAGGAGGATGGATGATGGTAGAATACCAAAGGACATCTTTTTTGGTGACTTGCAGACGGGTAGGAGATCTCATGATTGATACAGGCATTGATAATGCACATTGGGAGCACGTCGCCGCTGAACATGTTGCATGGAGGGCAAATATCAGAAATGGAATAAAGACAAAGGAGAAAATGATTGCAGATAAAGCACACACAGAGCGTGAGAGACGTAAGATGGTGCAAAATGGTGGAAATGACCATGCTTTCACATGCACCTACTGTGGGCAAACATTTGCGGCAAGAATTGGCCTTACCAGCCACACTCGCCACCGCCATGGATCGTAGTTATTAAGCCTTTTTGAAGCACAATGTACCAAACTATTGTCTGTCAAGACGGAAAGGTGCCAATGATATATATATATATACTAGCTGACCCGGCCCGGCTTCGCCCAGACCCTAGTGGGGAGCATCTCATTTAATTCATATAAGTAGTCATATAAGTTCTCGTTCCCGTTACCGACTATCTGTCTGTCTGTCTGTCTATCTGTCTGTCTGTCTGTCTGACCCGGCCCGTCTTCGCCCAGACCCTGAGGGAGCATCTCATTTAATTCATATAAGTAGTTATATAAGTTCCCGTTCCGACTATCTATATGTCTGTCTGTCTGACCCGGCCCGGCATCGCCCAACTCCTGGTGGGGAGCATCTCATTTAATTCATATAAGTAGTCATATAAGTTCCCGTTCCCGACTGTCTGTCTGTCTGTCTGTCTGTCTGTCTGTCTGTCTGTCTATCTATCTATCTATCTGTCTGTCTGTCTGTCTGACCCGGCCCAGCCCATGGTGGAGAGCATCTCATTTAAATTATATAAGTAGTCATATAAGATCCTATTCCCGACTATCTGTCTGACTGTCTGTCTGTCTTGGGTAAATGGAGGAGGGAGGAGGAAGAGGGAGGTGGAGGAGGAAAGAGGAGGGAGGAGGAGGGAGGAGACAGGAGGAGTAGGGAGGAATAGGAGGGAGGAGGAGGGATTAGGAGGAGGAGGGAGGAGTAGGGTGGAGGAGGAGGCGAGGAGGAGGGAGGAGGAAGAGGGAGAAGGAGGAGGGAGAAGGAGGAGAAGGAGGGGGAGAAGGAGGAGGGAGGAGGAGGAGGGAGGAGGAGGAATGTGAAGGGAGGAGGAGGGAGGGGGGAGGAGGTAGAGGGAGGAGGAGGAGGAGGGAGGAGGAGGGAGGCGGAGAGAGGAGGAGGAGGAAGAGGGAGGAGGAGGAATGTGAAGGGAGGAGGGGGGAGGAGGTAGAGGGAGGAGGAGGAGGAGGTAGAGGGAGGAGGAGGGAGGAGGCGGAGAGGGATGAGGAGGAAGGAGGAGGGGGAGGAGGAAGGAGGAGGAGGGAGGAAGAAGGAGGAGGAGGGGAGGAGTGATGAGGAGGAGGGAGGAGGAGGAGGTAGAGGGAGGAGGAGGAGGAGGAAGAGGGAGGAGGAGGGAGGAGGCGGAGAGGGAGGAGGAGGAAGGAGGAGGGGGAGGAGGGAGGAGGAGGAGGGAGGAAGAAGGAGGAGGAGGGAGGAGGAGTGATGAGGAGGAGGGAGGAGGAGGAGGGAGGAGGAGGAGGGAGGAGGAGGAGGGAGGAGGAGGAGGGATGAGGAGAAGGGAGGAGGAGGAAGAGGGAGGAGGAGGAATGTGAAGGGAGGAGGAGGGAGGAGGAGGAGGGAGGAGGAGGAGTGAGGAGGAGGACGGAGGAGGGGGAGGAGGGAGGAGGAGGAGGAGGGAGGAAGAATAAGGAGGAGGGAGGAGGAGGAGGAGGGAGGAGGAGGAAGAGGGAGGAGGAGGAATGTGAAGGGAGGAGGAGGAGGGAGGAGGAGAAGGCAGGAGGAGGGATGAGGAGGAGGGAGGAGGAGGAAGAGGGAGGAGGAGGAATGTGAAGGGAGGAGGAGGGAGGAGGTAGAGGGAGGAAGAGGAGGGAGGAGGAGGAGAGGGAGGAGGAGGAAGGAGGAGGGGGAGGAGGGAGGAGGAGGAGGGAGGAAGAAGGAGGAGGAGGGAGAAGGAGGGATGAGGAGGAGGAGGGAGGAGGAGGAAGAGGGAGGAGGAGGAATGTGAAGTGAGGAGGAGGGGGAGGGGAAGAGGAAGAGGGTAGGAGGAAGAGTGGAGAGGAGGAGGGAGGAGCTAGAGGGAGGAGGAGGAGGGAGGAAAAGGGAGGAGGGAGGAGGAGGGAGGAGGTAGGAGGAGGAAGAGGGAGGAGGAAGGAGAAGGAAGGAGGAGAAAGAAGGAGGAGGAAGAGGGAGGAGGAGGATGGAGGAGGGAGAGGGAGGAAGAGGGAGGAGGAGGAAGAGGGAGGAGGAGGAAGAGGGAGGAGGAGGATGGAGGAGGGAGAGGGAGGAGGGGAAGAGGAAGAGGGTAGGAGGAGGGGAGAGGAGGAGGAGAAGGAGGGAGGAGGAGGGAGGAGGAGGGGAGAGAAAGAGGGAGGAGGCAGAGGGAGAAGAAGGAAGGAGGAGGAGGAAGGAGGGAGAGGAAGGAGGGAGAATGAGGAGGGGAGGAAGGAAAGGGAGGTGGAAGAGGAGGAGGAGGGAGGAGAAAAGAGGTAGGGGGAGGAGGAGGTAGAGGGAGGAGGAGGAGGAAGGAAAGGGAGGAGGAAGAGGAGGAGAAGGGAGGAGGAGGGTGGAGGGAGGAGGAGGAGGTAGAGGGAGGAGGAGGGAGGAGGTAGGAGGAGGAGGAGGGATGAGGAGGGAGAGGGAGAAGGAGGGAAGATGAGGAGGAGGCGGAGGGAGTAGGAGGGAGTAGGAGGGAGTAGGATGGAGGAGGTCGGGAGAGGAAGAGGGAGAAGGAAGAGGGAGAAGGAGGAGGGAGAGGGATGAGAGGGAGGAGGAAGAGGAGGAGGGTGGAGGGAGGAGGTAGAGGGAGGAGGAGGGAGGAGAAGAGAGGAGGAGAGAGTTCGCCATTCCGAATTCATACTCGTCTAGTTCTTCCCTTCTACACGACTGTAGATAACTTCCTTACACATAAAAAGATGAATTGTTATTGATATTGCCGTGGCATGGAGGAATATCAGCAGCAGAGTTGATCCAAAAAACCAAAGACTGAGATCTACGGAGAGCCATGAACGCCTACGCCAGCCGGCACGGCACTTGATGATGATGATTGCCGTGTGACGATTCTGTGTAGTCACGTCATTTTCTTCCCTTTCCCTAGCGTTTTGGTTCGGGGATTCTTTCATCATCATCATCATATATTTACGTACGTATTTTGGGAGGGGGAGGAGGGAGGAGGAGGAAGAAGAAAAAAAAAACTATGACAGTTGACAGCTCTGGAATGAAAGGAAGGTGTGTAGAAAATTTCATCTCAATCGGATGAGCCGTTCGCGAACAAATAAAGGACATACATATTTACATATTTACATACATACACTTTGTTTTATATATATACTAGCTGACCCTGCCCGGCTTCGCCCAGACCCTGGTGGGGAGCATCTCATTTAATTCATATAAGTTCCCGTTCCCGTTACCGACTGACTGTCTGTCTGTCTGTCTGTCTGTCTGTCTGTCTGTCTGTCTGTCTGTCTGTCTGTCTGTCTGTCTGTCTGTCTGTCTGTCTGTCTGACCCGGCCCGGCATTGCCCAGCTCCTGGTGGGGAGCATCTCATTTAATTCATATAAGTAGTCATATAAGTTCTCGTTCCCGTTACTGACTGTCTGTCTGTCTGTCTGTCTGTCTGTCTGTCTGTCTGTCTGTCTGTCTGTCCCTCCCTCTCTGTCTGTCTGTCTGTCTGACCCTGTCCGGCTTCATTAAATTCATACAACAAAAAAAGTAACTTAAAAGAACGTTCTTCCACACACCATCCATTATTTTTAATGAAAACTCTTTCTAATCACCTGCATGACTACGGTAACTTCTTAAGCAAAAAAAGATGAGTTAAAATGTTATGCATTGTGCATCATTTTTATGAAAACTTTGAAAATGCCTTACAGATTGTATCATTATTTATTATAACTCATATGCCGGTACATAACTATGGACAAAGAGTTTATAAATCTTTGAAAACGATGCCACAATATGACTATAAGTTATACAGAAAAGTTATGCCCCTTGAAATAACTTTTACAGAGTTATGTCCCCTGAGATATATGAAATTATGATGAAAAATGAAAAATGCAATAATACTGAGTAAGCAGGCGATTTCACACTAACAAAATATCACAGTTGGCAGCTCTGGAATGAACGGAAGGCGTGTAGAAAATTTCATCTCAATCGGATGGGCCGTTCGCGAACGTATAAAGGACATACATAGATACGGACGAATATCGCCTTTTATATATAAGATATATATATATATATATAAAGAAGAACATATACTATACATACGGGGCGGACACTATACCCTCATTATACCATGCTCACTTTCCCCTGACAAACCAAAACGATCTTATTCTAGTTAGTTAGTTAGTTAGTCGACAGATCATCCTCGTTGCACATCGAACCATTCAGTCCATAAGTGCTCGGATCCCCTCCTCAGCAAATCCCGCAGCGTGTAGCGGCTAACGACGCCAGTTCTGTGTTGGTTTATCAATCTTCTTTGGCTTCCTGCGTAGTGTTCTTGTTTGGCCACCCCTCTTTTAATTTGCTGCTCTAGCAGTCTGGCCATTGTTGTAGATTCACAGTCATCACTTGGTTCTCGCAAAAGTCTCACATCACGAAGAGCATTCAGAATGTCAGCCTGGTCCATGGCGCGTCCGCCCTGCACAGTAGCCTCACCTGCGAGCTTGTCAGCCCGCTCATTTCCTTGCACTCCCGCATGCCCTGGCACGAAGATGAAACTAATCTTTGCCAGCCGAGACCGCTTCAGAGGCAGCAACCATTCTCTTCGGATCGACCCCTCCTCTATCCTCTTGATCATGTTCATTGAGTCGCTAAGGAAACAAGCCCTGGTGAATGTCTGTGTCTCGAGCCATGTTATTACTTTACTTACTGCCATGACTTCCATGGTCAGACTACTTGTGGTTTCAGTGAAAGCACCAGAGTCCTCCTTCACAATTCTCCCTCCGGCCCGAGCTGTAAAGGCCCATGAGCTTCTCACATGTCGGACGACCGACCCATCTATGTAGATGACCGCGTCCCCGTCTAGCGAATTCTCGAAAATCAACGCTTGTACTTCAGCCTCAACAGCAGCCGGATTTTCTTGTCTGCATTTTCTATCTAGTTGGATGCAAACTGAAAAGGATGTGCAGAAGTCTGTTGGCACTTGCACCCACTCCTCGCCAGGTTCTAAGTCCTCAAGTGAACACACCTGTTGAAGAATGTCTTCGGCTTGACCCATCCACGACCGTCCTCTTTTTAACCTGCTGCCCTTCACCTTCCTAATTTCACTATGCAGTGGATGTTGTGTGTTTGCGTTAATTCTGAGGTAGGCGCGTGCCCTGCAAACTTGTATTCTCTCTTCAATGGTTAGAAAATCAAGAAGGTAGCGCATCGCCCTGCATGCTGTATCTCTTGTACATCCAAGAATAATGCGCATAGCTTCATTCTTTATCCTTTCCATCCTTTCTATCTGCTTATGGCTGAGAGTCAAGATTGCCATTGCATACTCCAAAACAGAAATGACCAGCCCCTCGTACAGAAGACATAGATGGCGCTGCTCACAGTTTGCTGCCGCCATCACCCGCATCGCTGCCAAACCCCGCTTGGCCTTTGTTATCACCTGGTCTATGTGCACATTATAAGCAAGGCTTCGATCAAACCGTATCCCCAGGTAATTCATTGCCTGCGTTCTTTCCACCGTCTCTGAACACGGCATTACAGTTGGTGTTGGATTGTTGACAATATGATTATTCAACGAGAACCAAGTCACTGTTGCCTTTGTTGGGTTGACCATTGCCCCAGCTTCATCACACCAAGTACTTATGCGATTGAGTTCGGTTTGTAGTTCCCCAGCAACCTCCTCTCTATCCTTACCCTGACGATACACTAAAACATCATCGGCATATGACAATGTCCAGCCAGGTCCAGTGATCTGCTCACTGGTGATTCTCACTGTGTAGGCGTTGAACAGTACCGGAGATAATGGTGATCCCTGTGGTAGGCCAGGATATATTGTTGTTGGTTCCGAAGTCCAACTGCCACATCTAAAAACTACTTTCCGTTGGAAGAGGGCTGCAGCGATCCAACTAAGGAGGAATGGATTTACGTTAATTCAAGAAGCTGAAACATTAAAAAATCCAGTGGTACTCTGGTGTATGCGTCCTCAAGATCAATCGCTGCAGCAACGGTTTCAGTGCCTGAGTGGAAACCTTCATAGACATCATGGGCAAAGACTGCTGCATTGGTCCAGGTTTCTCTTTTTGGACGGTACCCACCCAGGGTAGGTGGGAAAACACCTTGCCTCTCTAGTTGGCTTGATATTTTCCTGCCAATTACCTTCTCTTGCCTATTGTATTCTGCATGGTTATAATTCGATTTCCCTGAATTTTTTTTGTGGTCTTTGTCAGGCTTCGGCAAGGGAATCAGATAGCTGTGTAACCATTCCTCCTTGATGCTAGCACTCCCTATACTGTTGTTGTACATGTCTGCTAGTTTCTCTAGCTCATTGTCGGTACACCTATTTATGTCGTCGTATCTTATGCCATCAGGACCTGGAGCACTGTTTTTTGATCGTCGAAGCACAGCCTTGATTTCTTTCACTGTCACTGTGTCTTCATCCGAAGTGTTCTGGGCCTTGCATCTGTCTGAGGTGACCTCCTTGGCCAGATTTCGACCTCCCATGTCTGTCTGGTTGCTCTGCTCAAGGTAGCGTTCAAAGAGGGCTTTGCCCTTGTCCTCGTCAGTCCTCTGCCAGATGAGGTCAGCACCTTGGAAGTCAGAAATGCTCTTATTCTTGACTATACCACTCATGCTTTTATGTAGTCGCCAGAACAATTTCAGTGACTTGTCTGTGCTTACTCTTTGACACACCTCTGCCCATTTTTCGCTTTTAACCACCGTGACCAGTTTTTTTGAAATAGCTTACTTTTGTGTGCATCTCTCTTTCTAAGTGCAAGCAGGGACTAGGATGACCAGCTCTGTTCTTCTTGGCATTTTGCCATCTCCTTACAGCACTACGCTTATCCACCCAAGCCTTCTCCACCTCGAAACTCCACCACGGTGGCTGCTCCCAGCTTTTTTTCCTGCCCTGAAACGTTCTGCGCTTGTCACGTCTTATTTTACTCACCACATCTTGCCCTGTACTGTCATACTGGAACCTTTAGCTTGTGCTGCCTGGTTCTGCCTTTCTCCACCAATATGCTGCAAGGGTGGTGGTCGCTGCCATGGTGTCCTAGGACACCCCATCTACACACTGTAGTGAGTAAAGGTGAAACTAGCGCCAGATCAATAGCACTGTCCTCATCGCCTGGACGGCTTGCTGTCCTGGTGACACAGCCACTGTTGATAACAACCAGGTCGATGGTTTCCAGTGCAGTCTCGAGCTCCTCCCCTTGTGTATTGGAGGAAGTGTTTCCCCATGATCTGCCTTTAGCGTTGAAGTCACCACAGAAAATAACATTTCTCTCGTGGCCTAATATGCCACTTAAGCACTGCCACTTCTGTGCGTCCACACTCGCATTGCGGGCATAAACATTAACCAACACGAATGGTATACTGGAATGAACTCTCAACGCCTGTATTTGTATATCGTCACTGTCCCAACTGGACATGTCTAGCTCTGACGCCACCATGCTGTCGCGAACGAGAATCGCCGTTCCCAGATGTCGTCTGTTGTAGAAACATTTGAAGCCGGCAATTCGGAGTGGCTGATCGCCCAGTCTCGTCTCCTGGAGTGCTACAATGTCTTTCCTGTAAATTAGGGTTTCTAAAATAGAGCCCCGTTGTTTTACACTGGCACAGTTCCAATATAGAATACGGATGTTCCTGAGTCCTAGACGGTGACACTTGAGTCTAAAACGTCTCAAACCACCGCGCTTACCTTGTTTCTTCCTCCCTGCGCGGCTACCACGCCGCTTCGTTATGTTGACTGCTGAACCCTCGGAAAACACACGTTGTTCCGCCATGTTGAAAAAACGTAAACACAGACTGCTGAGAACCACACACGCTGCTGAAAATTCACTCAAGGAAGGCTTCGCTCGATGCACGAACTCCGTAGCACCCGCGCAGATCTTGAGTAGAAACTCCTGGTTTTACATCCTGGCACACCAATTACACGCAAGAGATGAATAAATCCATCCCCTACGCGAAAAAGTTAACGAACACAAAACAACACGACCGTCCGTCGCCATCTTGAAACCGGAAGATCTTATTCTGCTAATCATCGCTAAAACTGAATTTATTATATTTAACTCTTAAGAAATAAAGTATGGTACTGTTGCTTAAAAAATCAGCTACCCCAACTTCAGACACATATTTATCTAACAATGGTATGATGCTGATTTTTATGCTTACAATTCGTAGGTCAGTAAACCATGTTCACCTTTTCATATACACCGCCACTTTTCACAGTATACCCACCAAGGGTATGATGATGCTGGTTATACCGCATATATATCAACCACATTACTAAGGATATATAAGGAGGTGCCGCAGTAGCGACATAGCACATGCACTGCAGAAGACTCAAATATGTAACTTCGTTGATACAAGCTTACTGTGGATATATAAGGAAAGATAATAAATTTAATTTCTGGCGTTACTGAGCCAGGAGGTTTCAATTTGTGAATTTGTGTTTCAATAGTTTACTAAGGCTTTATAAGGAGGTTATTGACGGAGGGGAGCCTCAAATCATATGGCAAATAATTTTCTTTCAGGGAAGCTTTCATGTGTATGTGAGGATTTTTCTGCCAGAGGTTCCTGTTGGGCTGCATCATCGGTAGTCACAAATTCTACCTCGGTAGACTCTGCGGGTCTGGTCTGATAGCACCAGATACTCTTTTTCCACCGGAGCCGTGTTTGTCGTATAGTTTATTAGAGACGTGTTGGTAGCAAGATGAAGCACGGGCTTCGAAAATTGGAGCGTTCGTGAAAATAAGGATAATTTGGTTGCAGATATTTTCATTGTTTAGATGTGATATATAACAACAGCCGGAAATACAGCTGCGGGCTATTTGGCGAAACGTTTTCCATATGGTAGAATCAAGTTTTTGTTTTTTTCTATTTTGTTCCATATCTCAGTGATACATTTTCCATCTGATGTTATCCACGTGCCTAGATATCTGAATTTCTGCACTTTCCCCAAAATAACGTCATTTACTTTAATTGCACATTTAGGCACAGTCTGTTTCTTTGATATCACCATGACATCTGTCTTTATAACATAACACAACACAACATAGCATAACATCACATCACATAACATAACATAACATAACAAATAACTTACGTCACTTGATGAAGAACTCTAGATAAACTGACAAGAGGTAAGTTGGAAAGCCCAATCAAACCAACACGGTTGTAGGAAATACACAATTATATAATTTATACATCATTAATAACAAAAGTACAAGTATGAAATTCAATATCATCTAGCATAAAAATAACAATGGTCACGTCATATCCCAGTTATAACCCAGACTGGTTGAGCTGGACATCGTTTGTAGGGATACACCGTAATAAAGTTTATCTAAATGTTTCTTGTGTTGTAATATTAAGTTAAACATTTTAAGTCTTCTATTTCTTCTTTACTCTTTCGAGTGAAGTTTATGATACCTAGTTATGCACCTCACAGATAGGTGCGTCTGATCTCAGCATGCATTTGTGTAACATGTGCCCATTCACTCATTCAGTAGCATGTCCTTCTTCGTCTTCTTTCGTTCGCTTGAAATATGTCTATTACTGCAATGTTGTCTCTTGTATGAATCTAAGTCTTTTTTAGTTCACTCAGCGGTCCATAGAGTTTATCTTCCACTGTTGTCTCTCTAGGTCAGAAGGTTCGCCTGCATATGTTGTAGTTTGGGCAGTCCTGGAGTATGTGTTCTGCTGTCTGCGATGCCAAACCACATGTGCACATGGCTGAATCCCCAATCTTAAATTTTGTATACATGTGGTTGCGTAATCTATTGTGTCCTGTTCTGAGGCGCAGAATAATGACCTGTTCTGGTCTGTCCATAACGTGGTAGCATGTTCCTTGCAGAACCTCGCTCCCATAACAACCTTCCAGAAAACTTCTCGATCACAAGGAATATGTCCTGCTTTCGATACACCCATCTGAAGATCATCCGCCACATCCTTCACCCATCTTCTCTTTGACCTTCCTCTTCCTCTCTCACCGGGCATATACCTCTCCATTATTGTTCTCTCCAAACTTTTTGACGTTTGAAGTACCCAAAATATTTCAATTTTCTTTGTTTGTAACATGTCCTAACTCCATGTAAAATTCCATATAAGGTATTGGGTTGTATTTACCTGTGGGTAGAATTTTGTTTGACATATGTACCAGTTCAATGCCCTACGATCTACTCTTTGCGATTTCCTACTGCCTGAACGTTGTTAACTTGTCTCTTCCGCCCTTATACGAGAAGACTAAGAATCAGATCTCACTACCCAAGTGATCATGGGGAAATGTGAGCACATTAGATACCAAAGATTCTCATGAATAGTCCAGTCTCTACGGAGATCGAACCAGGTAGCTTCTGAGTTTGAGCCGGACACCTCAACCTCTTAGCAACGGCTGCCCAAACATTTTAATTAAATAACTGTTGAAATATAAACATGTATAATAAACATAAATTAAACTATCTTGAGCTTCTTAATCTTGAGCTACAGCCTACGATGAGTGACGTTGTAATTTTCTGTTGTGATAATTTGGCCGTGTCCAGCGTGTGCCGCGTGGTCTAGTGGTTACACACCCGCTTCACATGCCAGTGATCCGGGGTTTGTTTCCGGGTCCGGTCAAGGATATGCACTACTGACGAGCTCTAGCGAGAGCGAAACTCGAGTCCGGTGCTTCCACATTGACGTGGAGAGGTCTTAGGTTCATACCAGAATACGCTCAGCGTTGTCAGTAGTGGGTTTTGCTCAATATATAAATTAAACTAACAGGAAATGAAATGTTAAAAGGTGTTAAAAATGTAAACGTAATACCAAAAATAAAATAAACACACAACAACACCACCAACAAAATTTTCAAATTTTCAAATAATATTTGCTGGCAGGGGTATTCTAATAGCGAATCGCGTTTTCCAGTGACGAATCCCATTTCAGCAGACATCATTAAGGATAACGAGGCTGATGACGAAACATAATGAAACCCAGATACCGGAAATCTGGTTACAAGATACCGATGCATTTTTGATAGGACGCAGGAAAAAGGAGTTTTTGAATTCTTGATAGGAGATAGAAAGAGAAAATCAAACACCGGGGGAATCACGCGATATGACATAAAAATAGCTCATAGTGACGAATAACTAATGCTGCAACTCTAGGCATGGTGAATAAGGACTCCGTGTGAGGGTCGTCTTAGTGATGAGCTACATTAGATTAGTAGGCATATTGTCTATTTCTAGAAATAATTTGCATGTTCATAGTGCAATATAATTATCCGTATTGGTAGTGTTATGGCAATCGAAGTGTAAACTAATTAATGAATGTACCTGTTTCAGTAAAATTAATTATATATGCACAGTAACGTATGTCTTTTCCAGTAAAATTAATTATATATGTACAATAACGTATGTCTGTTCCAGTCAAATTAATGATATATGTACAATAACGTATGTCTGTTCTAGTAAAATTAATGATATATGTACAATAACGTATGTCTGTTCCAGTAAAATTAATTATATATGTACAATAACGTATGTCTGTTCCAGTCAAATTAATGATATATGTACAATAACGTATGTCTGTTCCAGTAAAATTAATTATATATGTACAATAACGTATGTGCAATAGAACTCGTTAGAACTCGTGTGTGTGTTGTGTGTGTGTGTGTATGTGGGTGTGTTAGTGTGGATACGCTTGTATATGTGTTTGTCTGTTTATGTGTCTGGTTAAATTTGTAAACCCTGGACTAGTCGTAAATTTTGTCTTTGTAGAATTTGTCTGTTCGGTGTTTACGTCTATGTCCACTGTTTTCAATGTCCTTGTGTTTCTTACAGGACTGCGTCTTTTGTTTTTTTCTGAATTTTCCCCAGAGCACCATATTCCCACTGCAGTTAGATGATTCTTAGCTTATGTGGATATTGTTCATGTTTGAAAAGCGCACAGCAGTGTACGGTACGTTTAGGGTGTCTCGCTATGCAGCGAATGATGATCTTCTGCATTACCTTTGTCAATAGTCAGACACAGCGAAAACGATAATTTACATTACCCTGTGGGTGTGTGGGGGAGGGGGCGGGGAGGAAGTGGTGTGAACAGGCGTTATACTAATTCCATTTATTAATATCAGCGATCCACACAATAAATAGGCTATACATGGTAAAGTAAATGATTCGTTTGCACGCCTTATGACGGATTTGGCTTATTGTGTTATACGTATATTTGTATAGACCAGTCCACGTTCAGCAGGTCATGTGATCAATGTCACGTCGGCCAAGATTACTTCCCAAAACATTTCCTGGTACCCATTTTAGGCCGTTACTATCTGCAAGCCGAGGTAGTTGTTAAGAATTCGATCCCGCCTCGACGCAAATCAAACACATAACCACCGGACAGGCCGACTAGAGACTGACCACCACGGTATCATGGCTCCCATACACAAGTTGGATATAGTGTATGTTGTAAAGACAGCTATATAACTGTCAATAGCTGCAAACTACATAACCCACGCACTGGCAATACCAGTCGCTTGACTTCCCAATACGTTAAGTAAATGTTTGCCACTCGTGCACAATCACATGATGGAAGTCTTTGTAGATTACTTCTGCTAGCCACGGCTTAGAGGTGACGTACTTACTCAACCTATAAAATTATAGTCCGTGATCTCTATGTCTACTCACTTGAAATCATCTTGATTCAATTTCGACAATGTTAACAACACGTTCCAGTAAAACGTAGTCACGTGGAACTGATGTTAAGTTTAGGAGTCTCAGAAACTATGCCGACATCATTTCGCTTCATAATAAAACAGTGGACATATATTGATGACACCATTTTCTTAAACCGCGAGTGGAAGTATGATCATTGCAAGCTTCACTCTAACATTTAGATTTAGTGTAATGTTGTGGACAGCGGGCGCGTTGGTGAAACGATGATGAAGGTTACAGTGAGAATGATACGAGAGCGTTCGGACAAGGGTTCGATGTCAGTTCTAATCTTTCGCTACGGGAGGGAAAGGCGAACCACCTATTCCCCCGGGTGTACAATAATGTGAATATCCTAACAGGTTTCTACTACGGGACTTCATATTTAATATTATGAATTACTTAAGTGTAGAACCTAGTTCTGGAACTTTCCATTGTTATTGTGGGAGTGAATTATGACCCGTGGGGCGTGCAGCATTTAAATTTGAGAACAGCAACAACACCAACAAGGACATTAATTAAAAACATTGTATATATTTTGAAGATTACAAAGCAATTTTATGTTCAGTAGTTTATTAGTGCTTTCTGAGCGGGAAATCAACATCTGAACCCACCTGAACGACGCCTTGAACGAATCCTTTATGCTGCCTTCAGTAGAGAAAGTTCAAGGGCGTTAAACCTCTAACCCACACAGACCTCCAGAAATGTAATAATACAGCAGAAATACATATTGATATGACATAGTAAGTATTAAACTACACTACAACATACACAGTTTCAGTGACCATTTCTCTAATAATTGTCTGGTTTCATCGCAAAGGCTAATGAACGATGCTTGAAAAAGGAGTCTGGCACCTCCAGCATGAGAATGGTGGTGGGAGCAGTACCTGCAGCCTTTCAGATGCTTGGAGGTGACCGCTGCAAACATACATTGCATTCATTGCAGATTCATGGAGTATGCTGAGTAAGGTGGAGAAAGGAATGCTTCGGTGTGGAGTGGCTGGCTTCGCAAAGGGATGTCAAAGATTGTGAGAATTGTATGGATTTTGTGCCTTGGGAATGCGGGTGTGCGGGGGGTTGGGAGGGGGGGGGGGTGAACAGGCTAATAGGCTGGCAGAGAATGTACCTCTTGGAGGTAGATTACCCATGGATAAGGAGAGGTGGTGAGTGCCTATAGGACCAGGTGGAGAAACCTGTGGAACAGACTGAGAATACGTATGTGGAGAGGATGAAATGTTGGAGGACAGTCAAGGTTACTGGATGAATCTGAAAACATAGAGGAAAGACAAGGAGAGCGTTCAATCGCGTTCGTGGTTGCAACAATTAAGATTATGTCTGTTCACTGGCTGTGGAGCGAGGGGACGGAGTGAGTGTGGGAATGTCCTGAGTGCAGTGATGTCGGTTCTTAGCTCATAACACATAAAGCATTCTCAAATAAAAGACAATTCAACATGACATTGCTATGGGTGCAGACGGAGAAGTACTTGATGTCAGCTCGTGCCGTTAACTACGGGGCCGGGGGGAGGAAGGCTGTCATCTATTCCTCCGGGCACTCAGGCATGCACAAATGAGATTACCCTACGCACATCACAAAGATTCCTGCTCTATACTATGTATGTATGTATGTATGTATGTATGTATGTATGTATGTATGTATGTATGTATGTATGTATGTATGTATGTATGTATGTATGTATGTATGTATGTATGTATGTATGTATGTATGTATGTATGTATGTATGTATGTATGTATGTATGTATGTATGTATGTATGTGTGTGTGTATGTATGTATGTATGTATGTATGTATGTATGTATGTATGTATGTATGTATGTATGTATGTATGCGTGCGTGCGTGCGTGCGTGCGTGTATGTATGTATGTATGTATGTATGTATGTATGTATGTATAATTTGTATTTGCAATGAGGCGTGCTGGATGCATGTGGGACATCTCTACATGTGTAGATCACTACACACTAGATGGATGACATGACAAATACCACACTGTCGTCCATTACATCTCACGAAAATGCTCTGCTTCCATTTTAGCCTGTGTCGTACTAGGAGCCCACGCCACTTTAAAATCCCTCCGCCTCCAAGTGGATTCGAACAGTAGACTACTAGGCCGACAGACAAACGTACTACCCGCTGCCCTGGCGCAAATTCCGTGTTTGACTATATCCTGACAAAAATACAATACATCTGCTATATTTTATCCGTCCATCTCTCAGATCGTACGTAACGAATCGCCCACTATCCTACGTTTTCAAATGCATTC
Organism: Cepaea hortensis; assembly: GCA_963921405.1. Lineage (NCBI taxonomy): Eukaryota > Metazoa > Mollusca > Gastropoda > Stylommatophora > Helicidae > Cepaea > Cepaea hortensis. The sequence continues at coordinate 95,757,427 of OY992881.1, read as the reverse complement.
ATACCAGCTGCTTTCAGCCCATCTCTTGGTGGTATCAACCTACCTGTAGCGTTGTCTTCCACCATTGTTGCAGACCCTACTAACACGTCTACTTCTGAGACTGCTACGGTTACTTCTGAGAGCTATGGTAGTCTACTGATAGCATACTTGCCTGTCGTCCCTATGGTTGTGTATCCGAATCACCATAGATGACGATATTAAACATTAAATTGGGTGCTCAGGTCAACTCAACCTTAAACGGGTTCCAGGAAACGTCATAGGAAGCAAAGGCAGTCTTTGTGATATTTAAGCACGTAACTCGACGCTCTCAGATTGATCTGGTGGGCGATTTGAAAGCAGACGGCTTTGATATGAGATGTTGTCGTGTGTGTAAAGAATGAATGTCGTAGTAGTTATTTGTTTTTCTTTACCACTTTAGTGTCGCCCCTGGAGTGAGGGGAATCAACACCCACATTTTTTTAAATTCAATATCTCTATCCTGGAGATATCCAGTAGACTCCGTCCACAACACTCCCTCAATCTGAAGACACCTTCTTCTCACTCTTACTCACTCCTGGATCATGCCCCCTCTCATTCTTCCCCAACATAACATACGTGACAACTCTAGCTTCAACAAATAAAACAAGAAATTTATTAAAGCAAAGAGTATATGTAGGAGAAGTGTGTGTGTATATAAGGTGTAGAATGTGTGACGTGTACTCTAAAGTGTCTATAGACTCAGATCAGTGTTCAGGAGTATAGTCATTCTCATCACTGTGCTGAGAACACACTAGCTCCATGTATTCCAGACAAGCAACCTCACCAAGGTGATGCTCCTCCGGTCACGTGAAGACTTCCTCCGTTGTCTCTTGAACAACTAGGATGCTTAGACACCCATGACAAACACTGTCTAATGAGAGTCTTCAATCTGCTTAACACTATGAATTTCCTCTGTTATTTAAATGATTGTTAATCAGAGAATTCTAAGACTATTGTCACTGTTACTGGGGAAATCTTAATGTATCCAGTGTCACTGGTTTTAAAGATTCCCCATAATAACACCACACTCTGACTGTTCTAGGTATCAGTATAAAGTTGTATGACTGTTCCTGGTATCAGTAGTGTATATCTACAATGTTCTGACTGTTCAGTGATACACTTATCACTTGCTAAAACATAAATCTCATCAGCATGTCCTGCTCAGCAGAAGCCAGGTTCCTGCAAACCAACTTGAGTATAAGCCCAATGTAGCGGCCTCTCAGCAACTTCTGTCTCCGAATTCTGAGCCATCATCTTCTAAAATGTGTTAGCTTCACTGTTGAAAATCATAGTACACCTACGTGGACCTGTAAATGGAACCATATGCCTATTCCAGTTGCTAATCGAAACTATGCAATCACAGACTGGATCTATGTCCGCGGATAACTATCACCACTTAGACATTATAGTCTCTCTCATGTAACACAACTCGGAATAATGCACCGATCTTAATTAACACTTCCAATTTTTGGCCGCTTAAGAAAAATATCCATCCTATGGCACTTAATCTGTTAAAATTGAGATAAATCAAGTGTAACATAAGTTAAAAAGTAGTGGACACTTTAAGTGCCTTGAGGTGTATTGGGGGAGCGGCGGTGGCAGAGTGGCTAGCACGCTTGGTCATGTGTTCGAATCCCCTTTGAGGTGCGTGTTTCATTGACCTAGGCCTCCAGTCTGGCGGTGGTATTATGTACAATGAAATAATTTTACATTTCGTCCGTGGTTGTTTGTAGCGTGAATTGCATGTTCGGAATAATGGCTGCCGGCTTTTGTCGCAGAACTGACTTGTTTGCCGTATGCAGTAATGTGTGGCTGCTGGTTTTCCAGTGACCGCCGCTTCCATCGACGATGAGCTGCATTTTTCGTGGAGAACTTTTGTGTTGACATTATGGCGGCGGCATTATGCGCAGTGTACCTGTGCGGGTTGTTGGTTAGTCGAGACTCCTGTCTGTTCCACTTTTCACATTGGGCAGTGAGGAGCATTTTGCATTACATTCACTGGCACAGGAATGGCTCATAATGGGGACGACCAGTTGCTGTAAAGTTGGAACAGCAACTAACTAACTAACTAACTAACTAACTAACTAACTAACTAACTAACTAACTAACTAACTAACTAACTAACTAACTAACTAACTAACTAACTAAGTAAGTAACTAACTAACTAAGTAACTAACTAACTAAGTAACTAACTCACTCACTCACTAACTAACTAACTAAGTAACTAACTGACTGACTGACTGACTGACTGACTGATTGACTGACTGACTGACTGACTGACTGATTGACTGACTGACTGATTGACTGACTGACTGACTGATTGACTGACTGACTGAGTAACTTACTGATTGACTGACTGACTGACTGAATAACAGACTGGCTGACTGTCTGACTGACTGACAGACTAACTAACTAACTAACTAACTAACTAACTAACTAGGTTTCCAGGTCGACGAAGTCTAAATTGGGTAACAGGAAATGTCCTGGGAAATAAAGGCCATCAGCGCCATATTGATCACGCTCCACATCGAGTTGCCATTGGTCTATGGGGGGCATGTTCATACAATCATTGCTTCTCAGACATTTAAATGGATCCTTTTCGTTTGGAGTTTTAGGAGCATTAGATATTGGGAAATAGACGACAATTTACGAAATTGTGCGAGTCATTCAATAATAATAATAATAATACAATAATAATAATAATAATAATAATAATAATAATAATAATAATAATAATAATAATAATAATAATCATTGGCACCTTGCCGTCTTGACAGACGATAGTTTGTATGGGATGGAGTTATTGCCTCCCCATAGCACAAAGCCTGGGCTAAAATATAGAGATCATGTGTTGCCCATGCAGCATGATCCCTCTCTCGGCCTGCCTAGTTCACTCCAGAGGAAAGGTAACACCTCTACATCTGGAACGAGACAAGCTGCAGAAGCTGCCGGATCAGCAAAGCAATGCTCTAATTGTCCGCCTGTCGGAGCTTCGATCCTAGGCCAGCCGCCAACCAAGGCTTAAGGCCTGGTCTGCCCTGCCATGACACTTTGTCTTTAGGTTACATTTCCTCGCACCAAGGTAAGGCTTGTACCCTCCCAATTGCGCTCTTCCGCCCGAAGCCGTTGGCACAATGTGGGGTGTCGGGTTTGGTAAGCGCCGCCCAACGTTCGGCGCTAACAGAAAGCAGGTAGTACCGTCTACTGTTATACGGTAGCTCAGTCATATCTGACTAAGAATAATAATAACAATAATAATAATAGCAATACCAATAATAATAGTAATAATAATAATGATACTAGTAATAATGATAGTAGTAATAATAATAATATTAATATTAGAGGTCATCACGGCCGAATGAGGTTCATAGAAACAGAAACAATCAAATACAAAGGTTCTAGAAAAACTGGGAATGATTAGAGAGTTGATGAAAGAAATAAAAAAGAGGCAAGTGAAATATTTCGGCCACGTTAAAAGACATAACACTTTATTACAACAACCATACTGCGGGGAAAGAAGACCCTGTTGAGCTTAAATTTAGTCCGACTTTGTGAAGACACATGAAGGTGGGAGCGCAACGCAATTTAAATACCTCTACTTTTATCGTTTCTTTACTTATTCAGTCTCATTGGAGATTTGTTCGCAATACACGGCGCGTCTATTCTCGCTGGTAGCTGGATCCGCACAGTGGCAGGAGGGGAGATTTTCTCGCAGAAGACGAGCAATATCTCCGGCGGGCCGTTTTCCGTTGGTCGCGGGTTCCGCGGGGAGTCTGGCGGTAGTACACGCTTACACAGGTCCAGACACATGAGATTGACACGTGTACGTGCCCAGTGGTCCGGGCGCGTATACGACCCTTACCTGCGGAATTTGGCTGAACGCCTCTAAGTCAAGGTCCAAAGATTTAGGGTCTGGCCACCGCTCGCCTCCTGCTCGTGGGGGTGAGGTCTCGGAGGTTTGACGCTGAGCCGCCAGCGTCTGCAGTCTACCTTGTGCCAGACTTACTGATTACCCTTTCCTCCGGATCAAACAAGGCAAGGCCGAGAGAGGGAACATGTCGTTTGGGTACCACATGTTCTCTAAAGCTCTGCCCAGACATTGTAAGTTGGAATTTTGGCCAAATTCCAATCCACATACTTTGGTCTGTCAAGACTGCAAGATGCCACTAACTGGAGGGAAAGGTTGAAGAGAAGCGAGCAAAATGTAAACAACGGTACAAGTGGGAAGGTAACATCGAGAGATAGATAAACATCAATCTGACAGAATGTACGGTCAGGCCGAGAAACAGTGTTAGAGATATACTGCTGCCAATCTTCATTGTGGAGATGGCACCTGATTGATTAATGGCCGATGATGAGACCGCTTGTTCTTGAACATCCGGTGTGCAGATACCGAGGTAGCGGGTTCAGACACTATACTTATTAGTTGGACTAAAATGTTGCCTTCTCGTCCTTGACTTCAGGACCTCAATTACAAGTACCTCTGAAGTCGAAGTGGGTTCACCTGATGGCGAGGGATACTGGTATTAAGGAAAGCTAATCCACACTCAAGCAAATTAGTTCAGTGCACTAGAAGCAGTAGCACGTGTATGTACTACGCTTGAGTTCAAAACTAGCGAATGATAAACAAACATAATAATAATTTTAATAGTTAGTTAGTTAGTCGACAGATCAACCTCGTTGCACATCGAACCATTCAGTCCATAAGTGCTCGGATCCCCTCCTCAGCAAATCCCGCAGCGTGTAGCGGCTAACGACGCCAGTTCTGTTTAATAATTTTAATAATAATTGTTATTTATGGTTTCAAGTACCTAGGAAGTATAATATCATCAAATGGCAAATCAGAAGACGAGATCGAAAATAGATGCAATATTGCAAACCAACTCATTGGACAAATGGCACCAATACTAAAGCACAAACATGTATCAATAACTACTAAGAATGCACTTTACAACATAATCTTCCTACCAACTCTATGCTACCAATGCCAAACCTGGACAAAGACAGAAAAAGAGAAAAGAAACATCACACCAACTGAAATGAGATTCCTGAGAAGAATAATCAACGTATCAAGAAGAGATAAGATCAGAAATGAAGAAATCAGGACTAAAGTGGGGGTTATAGCTGTACTAGATTGTATTAGAAGGCAGCAAGTCAAATGGTTTGACCATGCAAGTAGGTTACCAACTAACAGTATACCACAACAAGCAATGATATACAGACCAGAGGGAAGCAGAGGAAGAGGCCGACCACATAAACGATAAACGCAGGGAATAACAGAGTCCATGGGAATATCGATACATGAAGCCTATAAGCGGGCACTCTCCCTCTGTTTATACTTCACCTCGACACCACAAGGTACAAGAGGAACATGATGAGATGAGATTGTTATTTACGAAATTACACCACTCTCTGTACTAATTGCCGATACAAAGTCAGTGAAAACTATTAGTGTTGGAACTCTTCGCTGGCTGCTGAGGATGGGGACGGAGTGCTTATGGGAATGTCCCGAATGCTGTGATGTCGGTTCCTAAATCAATCAATCAATCAAACAAAGTCAGTGAAATAACTAATAGATGAACGAACAGCAGACGCCCGTAATGTCGGTGTAGTGCTCTACCTGTGCACCACTGAGTCGCCAAACTGGGAAATCTAAGAAGCCTCACCCAGGAATATTGCCACTATATCAAATCTAAAAGCGGGCAAAGCATTTATCGCATTCCGTTAACGATCATAGCCACCACAGAAATCCATCTTGGATGCAGTCCGGGCTCCCAGCTGCGGCTGTCGCAGACGTAATTCAATTCACACAGTCTCGTAGGATACGCCCAGTTTGTCGTTGTGGCAAATGCATGGCTCTCGTGGGGTCTGTGCCGTATGTCTGTGAGTGGTTTGTCTTGTGTTTATTACTGCTGTGTTGAGGTATATACGTCTTTAGAGGATTATACAGATGAGGTTTTAATGTCCCCCCTGTGAGATCCCTGTGGACTATAAGGGTATAATAGTAGCTATCCATCATCATGGTTATCAGCGTTGTTATCATCATGTGCTCGACCAACTGGCGTAGACGTTGATGAATCTTGGAATTCTGGATCAATTTTATTTTATTTTTTGTTTTGTTTTTTGGATGATATTCCTCCATGTTGCCGATCCAGTCCGTCCAGAATAATTTCTCTGGCATCTACCCCTTCTACTATTGATCTACCCAGATGCCACAATGCCTTCCAACGCCTCTCTTCCCATTATATGGCCAAATGATATGTTATCTATACATGTGAAATGCTGGCGTTATGTTTGGCAGTCGAATTTGGTGGCTTAGGGTTAGTGAACGCTATTTGCGAATCACGACTAACCGGGTTTAAGGTCAGCCGCAGGCAATTTGACAGTTGATCGCTTTGCGTTATTTTTCACAATGGTATGAGCATCGGTTATTCAGAAAGCAATGACAACTACAGACTGTAAACTTGCCTAGAAACAACTCTTCCACGGCCTCTCTTCCCATTATTTGACCAAATAACTCTGGCGGTCTTATTCTAATAAGTAAATATAGCTTGCTTATTACACGCTTAAGGCGTATATGCATGTTGGAGATAAAACGTCAAAGGCCCTTTTAACACGCCTTAATGCATTGAAGATATGGTTTTATAGAAAAATAAATCACTGGACAGCGGTAATGAGCAGTCTGGACATGTTCAGGGAGGCTCAATCACAAAGACAACCTATCACAAACATCAAACAGAGGCAGTCATTATTTTTTGGCCATATCATGTGAAGTCGAAATATGGATCATGTGACCACCGGACAGATGTGAAGAAAGAGAGACAGAGGAAGACAGCGTGAGAAAATTCTTGACAGCTTTGTATCATGGCACTGAAAAGAGTCAACACATGAACTGATCCATGCCTTCAGATATCAAAATTTGTGTAGAAATTTGATCGCCGATGCTAGTCGGCAAATCAATTTATGATGATGAAAGCGCACAGGCAATATGGTGCCAGACTTATATATTCATAGACCGTTTAACACTCATGGGTAGTGTGGTTAGTATTACTGTCGCCATGTTGACTTTTCAAGATCCCAATTTAGACTGGGTCGACCCGAGAGCCCGTGTTAATTTTAAAAAAAAAAAAGTCATTCAGGAGGCAAATTCAAGCTCCTGAACTCCTGATCGACATACTAGTGTGCTAGACATTGCGAAACAGCGGCTTCCTATACTTCATATAAAGTAGCCATGTTCTACTTTCACCAGCCTTTTCCTAGCACTCATTGTTAGTTCTTCTGGCAGTCCAAGGTACTCACATCATTCGATGTTATCTATACATGCGAAATGCTGGCGTTATGTTTGGCAGTCGAAGTTGGTGGCTTAGGGGTAGTGAACGCAGTATGACCATCACGACTAATCGGGTTCAAGGTCAGCCGCAGGAGATTTGAGAGTTGATCTCTTTGCGTTATTTTTCACAATTTTATGAGTATTGGTTATTCAGAAAGCAATGACAAACTACTGACTGTAAACTTGCCTAGAAAATAACAACTTTACAAACGTCAATAAATGCTGAGGTGTTATGACGTAATGAAAAGGACATGCATTTAATTTTTATTCTTTGTCTTTGCATCATATCCTCGTCATCCTAGTTGTTGCTGCAAGACCAAGAATAGTTCTTTTCCGTGCACTGTGTTGCTTTTTTAAAAATCTATTTAATTAAAAACACGTATAGTGCGTTCACAAATGTTTCCCCTCATTAACGTTCAATTGTTTTAAAAAGTATATGTTGCATCGTTATGAATTTTTCCTACCGTCTTATATTTGCTCCCACCCAAGAAATACGTCTTTGACAGATTAAAAAGCAACTGAAATCATGGAAAGCGGAGAAATTTCTTTGATGCTTTGGCGAAAATGTATTGAATTCAGCTAACAAACTTGCTTTACAGTAATGTACGTCGTTCGAGTTACACTTCCGTTCCACTATGTGACGTGCTTCTTATAAGGAAATTCCCGAGCACCATGGAGAATATTCATTATTTAACACTGTTGTTTCCATGTGAAGGTGTACTACATTTCATAATATGCACTTCATCTCTGACCCAAAAATTATATACCGCTTATAAAAAATACATTGAAATCTCCTGTACAGTCTCCAGAGCAAGAAAAATATTTCTTAGGTGAACATAATGATAAGGTTTTATGCTAAATCTCATCATTTTCTCTCAGTTGGTGGAAATTATGCTGAGAAATAAAGGGACAATGTATGAATAAAAATAAACTGGTTTCAAGTTGTTATCATATTTAGTTATTTTTCTACAGCCATTTGTGACTTACTTATTAACTTACCCTCGTAAAAGCCAGAATGGCGAGTCTCCAGTTCAAACCCTCCCCGTGATTTCCAGCCCTCGCTAAGAACAGAAAAGAAAAGGAGGCGATCATAGTTATCAATATTTCCTAGTAGTCACTAAAAGTTGGGAGTCTCCGTGGCGAAGTAGTCATGCCGTTTGACTCGGACTCCAAAGGTGGTTCGATTCCAGGCCGCGTCCTTCGGCTCACGAGTGAAATTTTTCGGAGACTTCTGTGGGTCATCGCTAGAGCTACGGAGTTCGTGCTAGGTGCTACGCTTTCCGAGCTGCGGAAAGAGACCGAGCCATATGAGATAAAACCCGGTGCAATGAAGTCGACCCTGTCGACTTTTAAGCGACTTTTAAGTCGCTAGAAGTAATGGAAGTACCAGGATACACCCTCATAAGCAAACAGAGTTTCGGACAAGTCAACGTCGATTGTAGGTCTGTACGTCCACAAGGGAACGCAAAGACAGTGTTCGACTGAATTCTTGAAACGGAAGACGATAAGAGAATGCAAAGACACTTGTAACAACTTCAAAACGCTCTTTGGTTGTCAAGGGAATCGGCCTTTCAAATTCACTGAAAGTGAACGACATATTTCACATGCTACCCCTGCGAATGTTTTGTTGTGAGATCATATCAAAGTGTCCTATGATCAGCTGCCAACCTGATCTAATAGAGGAGGTTCGTCGAATCAGTTCCACCTCTGTCGAGACAATTGGAGTCTTGAGCGCATATTGTCCGAGTGTATGGCGCACCTCAAAGAAGGTTGATGCGAATTGCCCCAACAATGTGCTCATTTAGCTGGCAGCCATAGCGGATGCAGCTAGACTACAGCCGAACAAAACAACCACAGCTACTGTGACGTAGAAGTACTTTCTCAAAGCTTGTCAGAGACTATCCGTAAATGCATCTACCCTGTAATCCTACCTACCATCCCTACAGCGCAAAGGACTAGGAGTTAGACCTGATGGATCCGGGAAGGTTAACCCGGTCAACAAATGCCCGCAGAAGTCGGATGTGTCGGCCTAACGGCGCAAAAACGCAGCTCTGCTGTAAACAGGCACAACGCAATCACGTCCGAAAAAAAAACTCCGGATGAACGAAGAAGAAGAAGAAGACCTGATGGACGATATCCTGAAATAATCTGGAAGTCTCAGAAAAATCGGACAATCTAGTGGACCTCTTGCCGGATGCCCAGTTAACGCTGATCGAGCTGTAGGTTTAATTGTGTCCTCACATATGTGTTCTGGGATCGATCCAGCCTCATAAAACTGGTTACTAAATAATTTACAAAAATATTTCTGATCATTGTCATGGAAGGGAAGCCGACGAGAAAGGGAACTGATCCTCGAACCCTACATGTGACCTGGTACAAATACTAAGATTACCCACAACAGCGATAAAATTATATGGCATGAAAATACCTCTATATGTATTGATGTATGTGTGTTTGTGTGTGTGTGTGTGTGTATGTATGTGTACATGTATGTTGTGTATGTGCGTGCATGTGTGTATGTGTATATATGCATGTGTATGTGTGTATATGTGTGTTTATGTGTGTGTGTAGGATAGGAGGGGGAAGGTTTACTTTTTTGTTATCAGAGTGTTTATAGCGTACTGAGATTTTTTTTTTTTTATTATTAAAGTTGCCGTTGAAACATTATGAACCATAAATAACACTAAGATGATAGTCGATTGTTTTATTACACGTGACAGTGTTCTCTAAAGATCCCATATACGTATAAAATGGTCGTATACCAGTTGTCCCTTCTCTGTTAACTTTTATAGCCTTCCAGTGCAATGTATAATTGTGATTTCCCAATAAAATTAAAAATTAAAGACCATTTTACACACCTTGACATGCTTTTGGGCATTTTGTATTGTGCAAGATCTATATTTTTAGACCATCATCACTCTGAGGATGATGTAGTCAGTATCACTCAGAGAAGCCATAACTTCCCACGACATTTACATGTTCTCATTTTAGGCTGGGTCGGCCTCGTGAGCCCAGATGCATTTTTAAAATTCGTATCAACCTTGATGCGGATGGAACCTATACTCATCTGAACGTCAGGCGGAAGGCTACCTACCCACTTCGGTACAGCGCCACCTTGCTTTCCAAATATCGATGGATTATTTAGGCCCAAGTTACAAGTCATGGCCGACTCGCCAACGAATCTCACAGACAAAAGATTTCAACAGTCGCTTTCATTCCATTTTGATTCTTCTGGGTTTTCTTTCTATTGTCAGTTGACCTCATTATTCGAATCTCTTTGGCCTCCTATTCAGAGGGCTTTCGCTTGCTTTTCACTTGTGTTCGTTATTGTTTTGTCGCTTGGCCACGGTTCAGTAGCGGTTATCATGTCATTGTTAATCGAATTACGCTGCATCCCATTGCAATAGGCATTATGTTTAGTCCACCATCCCCAGTCTGTGACTCGCTGTAGTCTGTTTGCCATGCAGCAAGAGTGCGTCTCTAAGTTCCCGGTCCTACCATCCTCCCGAGAATAGCACATCCTCTAAATCTGTATAGTGCGTTACGGAGACGTGATTTGTATTGTTATATCTGGTTATGTTATCCAAAGAACATACTAATCTTCGAAATTAATAAATTGAATCGACAAATATAAATGCATGGCATGTTTTTATTTCATTTATAATTAGATATTTTGCAATGGTAATTGTCTAGACATCATTCTTAGACAAATGAAAATAAGGTACCACGTTGGGCTCTTCAAGGCGTATTGTGCGAATTGTGTATTAAACAGATGGTTGCATGTCCTTTACATGACGTTGCAATCACCCCCAGCATATATTGGTTGCTTGTGATTTTATGGACAGTTTTATGTTTAGTAGTTGGCAGTTGCTTTCTGAATGACTGACATCTGTCGCAAAATAAACTTTTTAGTTCGATCGATGACAAACAAGACCCGACATTAGTCTGCAAAAACACCAGCAACCCTATGATGTTGTACAGACGGAGAAAAATACGTCGCGTCAAAATGTCTACACAGTCGGCGATTTTGTTATGATGTAGGTTGTTCGAGAAAACGAATAACAACGCCAAACGTCTGCCACGGCGGTAGTAGCCTTTGAAGTGGAGACGAAATGTCTGAAGGCAAGTCGGGATGGATTCTGTGATGTGGGGAATTCTCAGGTTGAACTATTGATGTACGGAACAAAGAATTTCCCCAAATGAAAGCAAATTTGACCGCAGATCTCCCCCCTCCCCCCCCCCCCCCCCACACACACACATATTTGATATGTAATACAACATGTCTGCTACCATATTAACAACTTGTAAGTAATAACTGTGACAACCACTACTTCCCATTTTCCGCCATCCGTTTTTGTTTGGTCCCAACCTACTTTTTGTTTGGCAATGTATCTGCTAATTCACTACCAAGATGGCTGGATGTGAAAAACTGTAATATTATGATTGCTTATTTTGGTTAAGGATCATATTCATTACACCCATATTTCTAAATAATGATTCAATGTCCTCTAATAGATCATGCAATGCGAATCTAAGTACAGTTCACGAAAGCCGAAGCACAAGCAAGTATCCACATATGTATATTACACTCACACATGCTTTAAATATTTTTTATGCGGACAGCTTTTCAATCAATCAGGTGCCGTCTCCGCAATGAAGTTTGGCTGCAATGGATCTCCAACACTGTCTCTTGCCTTGACTGTACATTCTGTCAGGCTGATGTTCCTCCATCTCTTGATGTTATCATCCCACATGTATCGTTGTCTACCTCATGCTCACTTGCCCTAAACCTTGCCTTCCAGTATGGTTTTTATAAGAGTAGCATGTCTTTTAACGTGGCCAAAATATTTCGCTTGTCTCCTCTTTATTTCTTTCATCAATCTCTCTCTCTTCATTCCCAGTTTTTCAAGGGCCTCTGCGTTTGATTGTTTTTGTTTCCATGGAAAACGACCTATTCGTCTGTATATCCACATCTCCAGGGCTTCTATGCGACTTTCTAGTTGCTTGTTCAATGTCCAGGATTCCGAGCCATACAGTAGCGATGAATATACGTAGCATTTGATAATTCTCATTTTTAATGCGTTATTAATCTCTTTAGATGTTAATACTGATTTCATGCCGTTGCAAGCATTTTTGGCCATTCCTATTTTCTTTTTGATTTCCATTTCACTTCTGCCATCATCTGTTATTATATGTCCAAGATAAGAGAAACTTGTTAAGTGTACAACTATCTTCCCGTTTACTGTGATGTTCATTGATGACCTTTCCTTTTCACTGCTAATTATCATAGTTTTTGTTTTTTGGATGTTAATATCTAAACCACATTCTGCACTGTGCCTGTTTGCTTCTTCCACTAGCTTTTATAAATGTTTTAATATGGCCTGGACTCAGTCTGTTCTTGTCTATTTTAACTCTCAAGTGACTTCTAACGCCATCAATGTGTACACGTTAATTCGAGACTTTAGCCCTTGTCCGAGAAGTCTACATCGATACACCACCGTGTTCTGATAATTGAAAACATTAACATATTCCATTCTGTGATCTGAACTGTTTATTCGAGGCACAGACGGACATCATATCTTCCGAGCGACTAATTCACCACTTTCTGAATGTTTACTTTCGCTATTCAAATTATCTTTCTTATCTTGTTGCACGTCCTGTGTGAAACTTCGCTTTCATCATGGCAGGCCTAAAATGTCTTTCTTCTGTGCCTGCTCTCGTGTCTTATGCCTTTTCATATTAGAGTAAATGCAATGCCTTGTCACCATCTTCAGGATCATCAACTCCATCCTCTTCTTTCAGAAACCATGCCTTCCATAGCTGTACTGTCCAAATCATTATGCGTTTAATATAGCGAGAAACCATGCCTTCCATAGCTGTACTGTCCAAATCATTATGCGTTTAATATAGCGAAAGTTGTTAGATTTCATTTGTTTATGATTCAGTTTCATATGTGTCAATAATACGTAAACAAATGACCATTATCTGCTATTAACTGCCGAATATAAAACAAACTATACTTCACAACGAAACACGTAAACACAATACTGCCAGATTGCAACAACTCCAAGTCTATATATCCTTATGCGGCAGTCATTAATTTCTCCTATTTACGAAATCTTCCTTCCTTCAAGCCATGTCCCTTCTTGTTAAAGACTGCCAATTTTTGGCAATTTCCTCACGTATTTCCGTCATTACGGGGTAAAGGCAATCTTCCTAATCGTGATTAATAGTCGGAATCAGCACGCCAACCATCCACAGTGGGTCAGCCGCCATTAGCAGCTAATCCAATTTTTGCTCCTGGTCAATATTTATTCCATGCCGGCAGATCGCTAGAACTCCATCAAAGATCATGCCAGAGGTCGTGAAAAGCATGCCGGAAAACACGTGATACTGTGTAACATTAATTCTCACAATAGGAAGCTCAGTTTAGCAATGCAATGGTATGTCTGTCGCATCAACATAATCATCCACATCATCTTCGCTATCATCATCATCATCATCATCATCATCATCATCCTCATCTGTACCATAAAGTTAGCTCAAATCAATTATTTTTTTGTGTGTTAACAGTCGAAGTCTATGCATATTCTACTACTTCTAGTTGTTGTTGTTCGCATATCCTTTACAGGACATCGCTGTCAATATCAGCATCTTTTAGCTGATTGTTGATTTCTTGGCAAGATTACGCTCAGTAGTTTGCATTGCTTTCTGAGCGACCGGCTCAGAAGTAAGTTACAGACGCGGCTAGAACCGCCACCAATTTTCGCGCACGTCACGTTACTTACGATAGTATACAGGATTATGGAGAAAGTCGCTAACACTATTCGAACAAATAACAAAGCATGCTAGTCAGCCACCGCCAATTGTTTAGTGTTAATCAACTATCCCTATTACTAATGTACCTGGGACGCAGAGGTGTTTCCAAGGCACCAGGGCCAGGGTATATACTGGCCAAGACCTACTGACGCGTCCTTGTCGAGCGTCCTGGGCAACAGGTCCCTTCGGGGTCCTGGCTAAAGTCAGTAGGATCGCCGATTCCTCCGAAGTCGGAGAGTGTCTGCCTGTACGGCGAGGAACCACCAGTCTGCACACCAATAAGCCAGACATGGGACAACGGATACTCACGCAAACCTCAGGTCCTGTATGACATCACACTGATGTTGGACAACAGGATGCCTTCATCCGACATACAGGACTTCACGTTGGAGCTCAAGCCAACGAACACAAGCAAGCAAGCAAGCAAGCACTAATGTACCTCGCCATCAGGCGAACCCACTCCGACTTCTGGGGTACTTGTAAATTACGTCCCGCAAGTAAAGGACTAGATGTCAATATTTTAGTTCAACAGACCGATGTTGGGGTTTAGTTCATTATCTTAGCATCAGCGCACCGGAAGTTTAAGCTTGCGCTCTAATCCATTCCTTCATGCTGACCTATAATATCATTTGGGTATACATTATCAAGATCATTGCCACCATCAAGATGCGCATACATTCCGTGTGTGTGTGTCCATGGAAACCATGGTAACGACAGAGCGTAGGTGGCACTACTACGAGCCGGGGAAGGACTTGGGACGGCGCGAAATAAGTAAACATTACAATAAACAAGAAAATCTAGATACAATAATTTATCATTGAAAATAGTAAACTTAAGACACATAGCACATCTGCGCGTGAGAAGATCTCCAGTTATTCTAAACATAATATTTACATTTAAATTGTATCACAACCTCTCGTATTCCATACGTTCTATCAAGCAAGTTCGAGTAACGTTGGCGGGCTGGATAAAATGGGGTCGCGGGCCTAATCCGGCCCACGAGCCGTAGTTTAGTGACCCTTGGTCTAGATTATTAGAGAAGAAAGAAAAGAATTACTGAAATGTATCGTCTTCCGTTTTTCTTTGTTCATTGAAAGAAGATAAAATGAATAGAAGTACGGCCACATATATTCATACATATAACCGCCTCTGTGGCGTAATCCCGCATATCGCGTTTCAAACATGCTGCGGGCGATTTAGAAGAAGACCGAATTGCGTTGTTTTCTCTACAATAGTATGGGTGCCGGTCGTTCATAAAGCAATAGCAAACTACTGAACGTAAACTTGCCCAAGAATCACAAACAGCAAACTAATGTTGTGGGTGACTGCAACGTCCTGTAAAGGAAATGCAACAAACTGTTTTGCCGGCTCTGTGGCGAAGGTGTTACGGAGCAGTTCGTAATCCTGCATACCGAGTTCGAAACACAGCTGCGTGTGATTTGAAAGAGGGCGCCCTATATTGGTTTTCATTAAATGGTATGAATGTTGGTCGTTCAGAGAGCAATGGCAAACTACTGAACGTAAACTTCCCAAGAAATCACAAACAGACAAACAATTATGTGGTTGACTGCGATGTCCTGTAAAGGATATGCATCTAACTAACTAACTAACTACAATCATCCATTCCCTGTGTCGATTGAAAGACAACCGCAAAGAAAGTGCTGTGGTCATACTAATCGGGTGGTGTCAATGATTACTAAACTCTAAGAGCTCTAGTAATAATTTCCTTACAACAAAAATGGACCATGCGACATTTCACAGTTAACGGCATTAGTCTTCAATAACTTAAGAGTATAAAAAGGTCACGTTAAAATGACAGCCAGGCTAATTGCCGGAAGTGGTTTTATTTCAAGGCCCATAATCAGCTATAACTGAAGACGACAACGACAGGGGCCCCAGAAACATACGTCACTAGTCTGATAATAAACGGAAAAGATCCATCACAAATGATATCAAATTCATGGCAATTAATGAGACAATTGTTCAATTCTTAGTGTCTTTATAATTGACATAAAGTTATAAAAAATTCGAAATTATCCGAAAATTTAGTTTAAGAAAATCATTAGATTGACAAGACATATACTGCGATGGAAATTTAAAAGCCGCATTATTTAACGCTTTAATGTATATATCATTGCTTTTTTTTTTCTTTATTTCTGTTTGCCTGTTTCTTTGCATATAAACGAAGTAATGATCCCTTTTTATTAGGACAACTAAAATCCCCGTTTAAATTGTTGGTTACCAACTGGAAAGATGTATGGGGAAAGAGGTTGAGGAAAACAGTGCTGCTGCTTGCTTGCTTGAGCGAGGAAAACAGTGATATACAATTCTTGAAAGACTTGCATCGTGACAAGGAAACGATTTCAGCATTTGAATAATTAGTACATTCTGTTGGAGGTCGAGGAATGTGGTTTCTCACGTTAGCTGACACGTGACTCAGGTGTTTTGAACCTCGCTCCCATTAAGGACAGTCGAAGATGTTTTCGACCCGTGGCCAGCACCCCTGTCTCACGCTATTTCACACCCAGTGCGCATGCGCAATGTTCTGTGTCCATCTTTGTGCTGACCAACCCTGTATCTTCCTCCTGTAACCTTGCCTTTCTATCACCGTCCTAGCCCACTGAACCATATTCCAGTATCGGAGAAATAACGGTGTTTATAGATTAGTTTTCTTCGATCTTCGGATCCTGTTTGTGAGTATGTTTCTACTTTTTTGATCCATTATATTATAAGAGAAGAGTTCGGCAGCCTGTTTGTAGTGCTTTGCAAAGTCGCTCAGCATTGCCATTGAAAATAAACCATGTGTCATGCTTGTCGTAGATATCCAGCTCCTATTCTAAGAACTGTTTTGTAACTTGTATGTTCAAAAGCCCAGATTTCACGAGTATGTACATGCGGGCATTTCCCATCATCTGTCTGATTCAATGATCTCATGAAGCAGTAACGCACAGCTGGTAATAATATTAGTAAGTACAAACAGTTAGGTGTGTCTAGCTCCTGTGAAAAGATGAGACATACTAATCACGGACATAGTGTACATACCTTATAACGGACTTCATAAAGGTGAACATGAATCACAGAGTGACAATCCCCCAAAACAAGAGACAATTAAAGATATTAATAATAAAATAAAAATAAGTATTCTATTACACAACAAACGACTTTTCGAACATATAAATCTTCATCAGGGACGGGACAACGCAAACAGATCTAAAGAAAAAAAAACATAGTTATAAAATAATATTCGACAACAGCTCCTTCGTTGTTAAGAAGGCACAAAAGATTGGTTCTAGACGATTTCGAAAGGTGCTGTCTTTCTAAAATAAAACTAAGGCTGAGTCGAGTTCAGCTGCCTGTCTGTCATTTACTGCCTATAGAGTACCTTGCGGTGTATGGTGGGAGGGGGAGGGGAGGGGTGGTTGAGCCTGAGGAATTAAGGCCGCCTGGTTAGTGCAGTCGCCGCGAGTTGTGCAGGTTACGGATTTCTATTTGCAACAGACAGAAAAAAATCCACATATTACTGAGGATTCTAACCCGGATCACCCGAAGAAGAATCCGGCATTCTAGCCAATCTGCCAGCCGTTCCTCCTAATTCAGATGTAAAAGTGCCAAATAAGAAATAATAATATTGTTCATCGGCCGCTATAGATTTTAAACAATAAAGAAAACTCGGAAGCAGAGACCAGCAATGGGTCTGTCATGTGTTAGGACCATTACATTTTATATGCCTGAGTGTACGGAGCGATGTCTGGCCATTCTTTCCCTCCCTTAGCAAGCGGCGAGCCCAGCAATAGAAGCCCCGTCCAGATCGCGTTCATGCCATTGTCAGAGCAATGTCCTAACCGTTATATCAACACGCCGGCTGACCATAGATTTTTTTTTTTAGTTGCATGTCTTTCACATGACGTAGCAGTCAACCCCAGCATTTTGGCTGATCGTGATTCCTGTGCAAGTTTTACGTTCAATAGTTTGCCATTGCTTTCTGAACGACCGGTACCTATATGCCTTCTTGGAAAAACCAGCACCGCTATGTTTGGAACCCGGGTATACGAGAGTACGAATCGCGTCCGTAACCTCTTCGCCACGGAGACTGACCATAGATTTACCTTAGTATTATTACCGTGCCAGAGTTTCACAACGTTTCTATACATATGCTAGAGAAAATATTCTTATAGTCGCACATTGAAATGGAACAATAAAATAGTTGCTTGTCTATACATTGAAATGGTACTATAAAATAGTTGCTTCTCTATACATTGAAATGATATTATACACTAGTTGCTTTCTATACATCGTAATGGTACAACAAAATATTTGCTTCTCTATACATTGAAATGGTACAGTCAAATAGTTGCTTCTCTATACATTGAAATGGTACTATAAAATAGTTGCTTCTTGATACATTAAATGGTACTCTTAAATAGTTGCTTCTCTATACATTGAAATTGTACTATACAATAGTTGCTTCTCTATACATTTTAATGGTACAGTCAGATAGTTGCTTCTCTAAATATTGAAATGGTACAGTAAAATGGTACCTTCTCTATACATTGAAATGGTACAATAAAATATTTACTTCTCTATATTTTGAAATGATAGAAATTGTTGCTTCTCTATACATTGAGATGTTACTATTCATTTTAACTATAGATATTACCCAGCCTCTGAATCTACATATCGAATCTGCTTCTATTCTAATAATGTGAATGTCGATTACCTAAGAGCAAACAACTGTAACAATACCCAGTCACGTGTCTCAGCAAAGATTTTCATCTACAAAGATAATATTCGCAAAATACATTCTAATGAATGTCTCTTTTGTTACGCTCAGTAACTTCACAGGACCTCTCCCCACTTTACTCACTTAGCAATGAAACGCAAACATACTCTTGTCCAGTGAACAGAATTAGCGAAGAAATTAATCAAGAACAAATGATACGAAAGGGCGAAATGACCTGGAATATTCCAGAAGAATCCGATAACAATAACCACCACAGAAAACATTGCGGTAAAACAGAAATGCCCACAGAACGGGTAAAAACGTGATGTTATCATTGGCTCACCGGAATAGGTGGTCTGTTAGCTTGCCAAGACAAAGTGTAATATCTTAAGTCAATAATATTAAAGTCGTCATAATTCGCTGGCCATGGAATAAGAGTAGATTGACGGCGATAAATTGCCAAAACCTATAAACAAACAGAGGCCTGAATACTGCTGGATTAAACAGCCTTCCAGGTCGTGACCGGGGACAAAAGACTTGACGTGACGTGCCTGAAATTAACAAGTCACCGCTAAGATAGGATAATTACCTGCATTATTAGGAGTTCATTTCCATCTGTGGACCAAATTGGAGTAAGATAGGGCTAGAAGATGTTGTTTCCCGCAGCTGATAGAAACATGGAATAAGTATGTTTGGTAAAAGACGTCTGCAAATATGACATGGAAGTGACAGGTTGATTGATGAGGTAATTTTTTTTTTCAATAACGTCAATAATTTACTTCCCGTTTGTAAAGTACAATGTTAGAAAATGCAATCAGTAACTACATTTCGGACACTTGTTTCTTTCATAGGTCTCTCTCTCTCTCTCTCTCTCTCTCTCTCTCTCTCTCTCTCTCTCTCTCTCTCTCTCTCTCTCTCTGTCTGTGTCTCTGTCTCTCTGTCACTCTCTCTCTCTCTCTCTCTCTCTCTCTCTCTCTCTCTCTCTCTCTCATAGACACAAAACACATACATGATGTAAGACAATTAGATACCATGAAATCTCACCAAAGACGGCCGCCCTAGCGAAGTTGATACCGATCTTCGCTGGTCATGTCGTGAATTTGGCACCGTGGCTCGTCACTTGTCAAGGTGAGGTATAGACTGGTCACCTATTCTGTGTGTTCTCAAGCCTACACAATGTGACTGGGCTATTATTTATTTTTTAGCTCGCTCGCTTTGAACTCTAGCGTAGTCTATACACACATGGATTTGCGCATGGATTAGCTTTCTCTATTAGCAGTGTCCATCGTGATCAGGCTAACCCACTCCAACTTTAGAGGTACTTGTAATTTACGTCCTCATGTCAAGGACGAGAGATCAACATGTTAGTCCAACTGTCCGGTGTAGGGGTTGTACACCTTACCTCGGCATCAGCACACCGGATGCTTACGAACACGCGTTCTTATCTATTCGGCCATGCTGACCTAAATATATCGCTATCATATCCTAAGATTATAGCAGGAAACTGCTCGGAAACAATATGTATATATAAATATAATTTTGTTTTGCACATCCTATTGACAGGACATCGCTGTCAACACCAATATTTTACTGCTGTTGTTGGTGTCTTGGCAAGTTTACGTTCAGTAGTTTGCCATGGCTTTCTCAACGACCGGCTCCCATACCAACACGTTAAAGTCCAGTGCGACACGGTCTGCTGCCAAATCGATCATAGCTGCGTTTCAAACTCGGGTAATCGGGCTCACGAATCGCGTCCGTAAGCTCTTAGTCACTGTGTATATTTAGTTATGTATATTTATGTGTGCCTCACCAATGTAGCAAGGATTGCATCTAGTGTCCCGATATTGCAGAAACCTTTACTTGTTCTATTTATATTCTGACTGCATAGGTAAGTATCTGTAATGGAACAGACGATCCACAGAAGTCCCCGAAGCAGAGTCCGAATCAACAACTTTAAAGAGGTGTAGAGTCGAGACTTCATTGCACCATGTTTATCCCATACGGCTCGGTCTCCTTCCACATGATGGCCTGCTGAAAGCATCGCACAAAGCACGAACTCCGTAGCTCCTGCGACGACTCCCAGAAGTTTCCGAGAAAACAGCACACGTGAACCGAATGACGGAGTCCAGGATTGAACCTACAACTCTCAGGAGCGGCAGGCGTAACCACTTTACAACGCTGATTTCCCTTCCCCCTTCAGCCACCCTTGTTTCATGGAACAAGGAAGTCAGATATCAGGATACAGTTGATTATCAATGTTCAGTGACTGTTTAATTATATACGTATACTTATTGAAAAAGTATCACTTACTCGTCACAGAAACTAATAACTATTACATTGTTATTAGCATTGAAACAGCAAGGTAGATTAACATCCAGTTTGAAAACAAATAGTTATTTAGTTTGCTTGCTGCTTGCTTGCATTCGCTGGCTGTAAACTCCAGCGTGAAATCCTGTATGTCGGATGGTGACATCCTGTTGTCCAGCATCAGTGTGATGTCATACCAGACTGAGGTTTGCGCGAGTATCCGTTGTCCCATGTCTGGCTTATTGGTGTGCATACTTGTGGTTCCTCGCCGTACAGGCAGATACTCCCCGACTTCGGAGGAAGTTATTTAGTGTATCTTCTTGATCTTCAGTTAGAGCACAGATGTGTGTTATACCTGAAAAACCTGGACTTTCCTGCCCCCAACATGGCGGATAGGCATTTGAACAGTTAAGTCTCTGGAGTGTGTATGCTTCTGGCTACGGTTTGCTGTCGCATTTTCCTCATGCTGGACTGGTTGTTCATGGTTCCGTCGCCCAGCTACTGAGTTTAAAAGTGTCTAGTTGGTCATGCGTCGAAGTACACTTGTTCCTGCAGCTAGGCGCTGTCGCCATTTGGAGATGACAGGTTTGAATCCCGGTCGGTAACTATAACTTTCAAATTTTATGTTGTCTAGTGCGTCCTCTAGTCTCTACTTCATTCTTCTCCTTCTGTGAGCGCCAAATAATACTACAAGTGTTTATTTATGTAGCTGCTACTGAGTTTAGTACGTGAGCTGTGAATTTCGTTTGGAATGTTGTTACATCTGTCCGCCATTGTTGTAGCGTGAACTGCATGTTCGGAACGATGTCGGTCAGCCTGTCGCTTGGAATTGACTGGATTGCCTTTTCGGTTCACGAGTGCATTTTCTTGGAGACTTCAGAGGGTTGACGCTGGAGCTACGGTGTTCGTGATATGTGCGATGCTTTCATCCGGCCGCCCTGCCGAAAAGGACCGAGCTATATGGGATAAATCTCGGGGCAATGAAGTCGATCCTCTCAACTTTTAATGCAGTAATGTGTGGCTGGTGGTTGTCTAGAGACTGCCGCTTCCATCGACGATGAACTGTATTTTCCGTGGTGAACTGCTATGTTGGCATTCTGATGGCGGCACTATGCACAGTGTACTTGTGCGGGCTGTTGTCTTGTCGAGACTCCTGTCTATTCCGCCTTTCACATAGGGCACTCAGGAGAATTTCGTGTGTTGTTCACTAGCACAGGAACGGAGCATAATGGGGACGATCCGTTGCCGTGAAGTTGGAACCGCAACTAACTAACTAACTAACTAACTAGCTAACTAACTAACAGATGTGTTCTACCTAAGTCGAAAGGTTTTTCACGCAGTGTAGCAATGATTAAGATTATTAGTAAATGAAACTGAAATATTAAGTAGATTATATTTCGCACGTGTTGGCTTCCGTTATTATCCAGAACTGAGAGAGGGCAGTATCGAATGTGATGTGTTGTCGTTGTCTTTCACTTCCACTTAGGTGGCTTGGGAGGGGCAGTTGATGTTCCAGCGCCTGTAACTTGCGCCTTACCTCTTATTTCCAACATGATTCACGTGCAGTATTTTTCGAGTATGAAGATGTGGCAATTAAAAAGTGTTGCATTATCTTTAAATGTAAATTAAATATTGCTTGTTAGGCTAAAGTATGTTTGTATAGGGTTGTGTAAAGTTTCATTACGCTTTGTATGTAGAACAAATTTGAAAAATCAAGTACGTTACAGCTTCAAAATATGTGCTCCACAGTCCATTGTGAAGCTATATGCAAAGAATGGTTGTTGTCTGCTGGAGTAATTCTTTGTACTCCAGACAGAATGGTGTTATCAATGGATGAAAGATTTTTTTTTCTAATTTCCTACAAAGTGTAGTGAGACGTTACAAACACCCGGTATATAGGTACGATTACTTTAATCTGCAGTTTTTCTTCACTTTTCACGTCTAAATTGAATAACTGGAAATTTTCTTAGAAGTAAAGTCAGGCAGCGTGATACTACTGATTGCGTCACCCATTTAGTACCGGCGGGTCCGAAAATATTCGGCTGGCACCTTACACCCAAGACCCCTCATAACGCGAAACAGGGTCGTTTAGTACCTTTTAATGAACTACGTACCTTTTACTAAACAAAATAACTGTTACTAAACCACATACCTGTTACTAAACTGCGTACCTTTTATTAAACTGTGTATCTTTTACTAAATTACTTCCCCTTTACTAAAATGTGTATCTTGGACTAAGCTACGTACCTTTGACTACACTACATTTATTTCCGTTTTCCATCCTGTTTCAGGATATTGCGGTCAACATCAGCATCTTTCAGCTGTATGGTGATTCCTAGGCTAGATTACGCTCATCAGCACGCCACGACTTTCTGAGCGACCAGCTCCATACTCTCATAAGTCACTGGCGCGACTCGAACCGCTTCCAGTTCTCGTGCACTCACGTCAACCACGAGAGTATTCGGGGTTACGGAGAAAGCTGCTAAACCCTCGACCAGGGAGACCGGCGACTACAGTACATACCTTTTACTAAACTACGTACCTTTCACTATATTTCGCATCTTTTACTAAACCACGTAACTTTGACTGAAATATGTTCCTTTGACTAAACTACATAACTTTGACAAAACTAGGTACCTTTTACTAAACTATTTGCTCTATGACAATATGGGCCTACCACCATATTCTCAAAAGGTTGCAAGGCGGGTATAAGGGCCCTGTACTTACATTACTATATTTACATTACTTTACTTACGTTACTTTGCTGACAAGCACGACGGGAATTTGTTGCTCAGACATATACTGGGCTCACAATGTAAAAGTTAGTATATGTCCTATAAAGGATGTCGCAATCAACCCCAGCTTTTTGATTGTTTGTGATTTGCTGTGCATTTTTTTTACTTTCAGTAGTTTGTAGGGAGCAATATGATGCCCTAAGAATCGGTGGTCATGAAATACAAAAGATTCGATATGCTGATGATACAGTATTGCTATCCAAATCACAGAATGGTATAGACATCTTAATAATCTCAACCCAAAGAAATAGTGAAAATCACAACTAATATCTTAACATAGCAAAAACAAAGATAATGCATACAGATAAAACTACTATGGAGAAATAAATATATGTTAATGTGTAAAAATTGGTGGTGGTGGAAAATATTGAATATCTTGGGTTATTGATTACCAACAATGGTGACACAATGAAAGAAATTAAACGACGACTATCAATTGCTCTTCAAAGACTAAAACAACTGAATAAATTATGAAGTGGGACAGATAGAACTACAAAAATTAGATTTTTAAGAGCAAGCATCTTTCCCATTGCAACATACGCGAGACGTGAGACCTGGACACTTACTAAACAAACTGAACAGCGCATAAATGCTCTTGAAGATAAATGTTACAGACGAGTTCTAAGAATTTCTTGGGTAAAGAAAAGAACAAATTCATCCATGCTTCAAGATCTGAATACTGAAGAGGGTTGGATATTAAAAACGATAAAACAATGAAAATTGATAGATTTTGGTCACTTGAAACGTTATGAAAGTTTGGAGAGAACAATAATGAAGGGGTATATGCCTGGGAAGAGAGGAAGAGGAAGGCCAAAGAGAAGATGGGTGGGTGCAGAATGTGGCGGATGATCTCCAGATGGGTGTATCGGACGCGGGACATCTTGCTTGTGATCGAGAAGTTTTCCGGAAGGTTGTTATGGGAGCGAGATTCTGCAAAGGACATGCTACTGAATGAATGAATGAATAAATGAGTTTGTCATTGCTTTTGAACAACGGACGCTCATAACATTGACATCAAGACAAGACGGTCTGCTTCCAGATCGTGTGCAGCTAATTTCGAACCAAAGAATTGGAATAACGGGGATTTGTGAAATACGTTCACTGTTATGGGTACCGGCTGGGTTAGCGATAATAGTTGATGATTGCAGAGAGTGGAGGAACATGATCAGAAAACTCAAACATAACTCTTCAGAGTAATTAACCTAGTTTAGTTTAGTTTAGTTTTGACGACGGATCAACATTATGGCACACGGGTTTAACCCATAAGTGTTCAGTTCTACTCCTAACTCAAACCTGAATCCGGAGAATCTCAGCTCAGTGCACGAACTCCGTAGTACCGGAGGATCCTGAAATACTTTGGGTAGATTTTTAACTCGAAATTTTTGCCCCAGCTGCGCCGTTAGGCTTCTGTTTTTTTTTTTTTTTTTTCGATTTCCAACTGCTAAGGGATTTTCTATCTTATGATCTGTTTAAGTCCCCGCTAATCACTGGTATCATGAAGGCTAATAGACTACAATGGCTGGGGCATATAGAAAGAAAGGAAGATAATAGGGAAACAAAACTCGCTTACACTCATGAAATAAATAACCGTAGACCCCGAGGTAGACCAAGAAGACGGTGGAGAGATAATATATTTACAGACCTACAAGTACTTGGAATCAACGACTGGCAAGAGAGGGTCAACCAGAGAGACGAATGGAGACGGATTGTATCCGCAGCAAAGAACCTCAATGGCTCGGAACGCTGAAGAAGAAGAAGAAGAAGTAGAAGAAGGAGAAGAAGAAGAAGAAGAAGAAGAAGAAGAAGAAGAAGAAGAAGAAGAAGAAGAAGAAGAAGAAGAAGAAGAAGAAGAAGAAGAAGAAGAAGAAGAAGAAGAAGAAGAAGAAGGAGAAGAAGGAGAAGAAGAAGAAGAAGAAGAAGAAGAAGAAGAAGAAGAAGAAGAAGAAGAAGAAGAAGAAGAAGAAGAAGAAGAAAGAAGAAGAAGAAGAAGAAGAAGAAGAAGAAGAAGAAGAAGAAGAAGAAGAAGAAGAAGAAGAAGAAGAAGAAGAAGAAGAAGAAGAAGAAGAAGAAGAAGAAGGAAGAAGAAGAAGAAGAAGAAGAAGAAGAAGAAGAAGAAGAAGAAGAAGAAGAAGAAGAAGAAGAAAAAGAAGAAGAAGAAGACGAAGAAGAAGGGACTTTCTACGTGCGCAACAATACACACGGGCGTTCGATCTCACTACCCAGAGACCATGGAAAATTTTGTTACTAGAGGCCCACGTGAAAAAATCCCGACCCTCACCGGGGCTTGAACCCGGGACCTCCAGCACTCGAGGTGGACATCATACCTCGAGAACACTCACCCCCCCCCCCCCATTTTTTCCCTAGTAATTAACGTGACACTGATGACGAATGGTGGTCACCTAACGTCATATTGTCGTAGCCAATAATATGTGCAGTTGTATCACAGTTATACCCCTACTGTTATATCTGACAGCGGGCGTGTTAGCACAGTTGATAGGGAGCTAGACATATACTGTCGGTGGATAGACGATTATTCAACACCTACTTTCGTCATCTCGCTAAGTGAGGAAAACACTGGTCACCTATTTCCTTAGTGCATTAATGCCTACAAATGTGATTGTCCCATCAAATCGCAGGCACGTTGAATGAAACCGCTAAGGACAAATTATAGTTTCTTGTTATATCTGACATTAAATTCCTGATCTTAATATCAAGAAGTCAGCTTCTATCTACTCTGCGGAATGTCATTAGCAGAACAACTGCAGAAATTATATTTACAGCACACCCATCTCCATACTGACCTGATATTCCTCTTCCGCTGACAATGCCAGTTTCTGACACATCACGTGACACTCGACATCCGACACAATCGTAAATTTGACGACTAATTATAATTTGGCCATTAGACCTGGAAAAGAGTTTCTGTATAAAAATCATACAATTTAATGAACTTTTCTGAGCAACAAAATATTAAGAACCACGATGATTCGTTTTTCTTCCCTCTTGTAGAATGAGACATATTACCGTCGAAAATGCGCCGAAATGCTAGACACATCGACAGGCCTTTCAGCGCTAGCGGAAAGAAATGTTAAAAAAAAAAAAAGAAAAGAAAATTAAAGTCCCTTCTCTTGCCACATGCTTGACACTCAGCGCCGCTAGATAGTAACCTTATCTGACTTGTATCCTTCCGCTGTAACGGGACTAGTCCCCAATTACGAACAGTTATCTAGATTTTAGCAATCAGGACTGTTTATTAGCGATGTCCGAACACGGATAAAGTGACAATTTGGACCCCACTCAGCGCTCCTCACCCGGTATTTTAATGACTTGACAGTCCGTGGCTTTTAGGCACTCTTGGCGTTGAATTTCAATTTTTGCCCGCATTTTTGTTTCACCATTGCAAGCCATGACATCTGTAAAATCATTTTTGCATGCATGTATTTTTGCTATCATTTTATCTACCTCGGCTTGACAGTCTGATCTTTCCCTGTTGAAGCTGTAAAAGAAATGCGTGTCAGGTATTTTTTAGACATATCCTCATGTGAATGCCAGGATAACTTAATCGCTACAGCTTTAAACTTCCGTTGCTACATTAGATGGTTTGATCCCAGGTCGTGGCATGGTTTTAACTCCCGTAACTGTATAAAATGAACCGTGGTGGCAAAGTAATTGATGCTGCTGTTTTCTACATCGCTAGCCCTACTACTTGGTTCAAGTAGATGGAACTTTTGTTCCTGTAGCCCTGTAAAAAGAGTCAGTCTTGTTAATGCAGTGGCTAGCATGCTTACCCGGTGTTCACAGGTTCGAATTCGCGCCTACGTGGATTTTTTAAATGTTGAATTGAGTTGAGTTAAGAACCGACATTACTGCACTCAGGACATTCCCATACGTGCTCCGTCCCCTCGTTCAACAGCCAGCGAAGAGTCATACTACTAACCGTTCCCACCGCTATCTGATCTAAAGTTCTCCTGGTCTTCCCTCTCAGTTTTGAGATTCTTCCAGAACCCCTGCCGATCTCCCGCAATCTCATTCTTTCCACATATGGGTTCTCAATCTGTTCCTCCGCTTTCTCCACCTGGTCCCACAAGCGCACGACCACCTCCCCCTTGTCCATATGCAATCTACCACCAAGAGGTGTATTCCTTGCTAGCCCATCAGCCTGTTCATTCCCCCGCATCCCCGCTTGGCCAGGGCAAAATATCCATACAATTCTCACAATCTGTGACCTATGAAGCGACGAGAGCCATTCCACACAAAACATTTCTTTCTCCACCTTACTGAGCATACTCTTTGAATCCGTAATGAATACAATGTGTATTGCTGTTTTAAATTTGACCTTCGTATATTTAGCGTAATGAGTTTGCTAATCCTATGAACCCCTGTCATTGAAAATTTGAAGAGCCTAATTTAACCATATCGGCCTCCGTGGCTAAGATATTGCGGACGCGATTCGTGAGCCCGCTTACCTGCGTTCGAAACACAGCTGCGACCGATTTGGCAGCAGATGGTGACGACCTTGTTTGTTTTTTGTTTGGGCGCCGGCAATGGCAAATTACTGAAAGTAAACTTTCTGAGACATCAACAACAGCAGTTAAAATGCTGGTGTTGACAGCGATGTCCTGTAAAAAAGGGTCTGCAAAAAAAAAAATATTTTACCATAAGCCCAATACGCCTCAAGGCGTATGAGAAGATCCATTTACCAAAAAAAAAAAAAAAAAAAAACACACGAGGAAACGAATTCTTGCTTGTTATATAGAATTAGTTTGAAGATATTGTTGTTAACTCTGGACAATTAGTTCATCCATACGGTAGCATGTCCTTTGCAGAACCTTGCTCCCAATAACAACCTTCCGGAAAACTTCTCGGACATAAGCAAGATGTCCCGCATCCGATACACCCATCTGGAGATCATCCGCCACATCCCTGGCATAAACCCCTCCATTTGTGTTCTCTGCAAACTTTAATGACGTTTCAAGTGACCAAAATATTTCATGTTTCTTTGTTTTATCGTCCTAAGTAGCCAATATTTTTCAATATTCAGATATTGTCGTATGGATTCATTTTTTTCTGCATCCAAGATTTTCTAAGAACCCCTCTATAACATTTATATTCAAAGGCATTGTTTAGTAAGTGTACAGGTCTCACAGGCGTGTTTTGCAATAGGACAGATGCATCCTCTTAAAAATCTAATTGTTGTAGTTCTGTCTGTCCCAGCCACAATTTATTCAGCTGTTTTAGTTTTTGAAGAGCAATAGACATTTGTCTTTTAATTTCTTCCATTGTGTCACCATTG
Organism: Cepaea hortensis; assembly: GCA_963921405.1. Lineage (NCBI taxonomy): Eukaryota > Metazoa > Mollusca > Gastropoda > Stylommatophora > Helicidae > Cepaea > Cepaea hortensis. The sequence goes on along the minus strand of OY992881.1, from coordinate 95,728,145 downwards.
TTGGTAATTAATACCCCAAGGTATTCGACATTTTTCAACAACTCCATTTTTTCCTCAATAACATATATTTCTTTATCCGTAGTAGTGTTTAACATCAGATGGAAGATGTACAACAGAGATTAAGAGCAGAATAGGGCAAGCAAAAGTCGCATTTCAGAAAATGAATAGTATCTTATGCATTTAGTCATTATCACTGAATGTAAGAAAGCGAGTGCTAAAATGCTATATAGAACCAGTTTTGCTGTATGACAGTAAATCTTGGAATGTAAGTGAACAAATTAAGAAGAAATTAGGAGCAACAGAGATGTTGTTCCTCAGACGAATGTTGCGAATTCCTTTGACTGCCAGAGTAACTAACAACGATTACCTGACACAGGCTACTGACACTAGAACATTATATACAACAATAAGAAAGAGACAAACAACTTTCTTCGGTCATGTGATGAGAAGAGAGGCATTGGAGAACATCGTGACAACTGGAAAGTTCGAGGGGAAGAGAGACAGAGGCAGACCAAGAGCAATTATGCTGGATGGATTGAGTCGGTGGTATGGAGGAATATCATCAGCAGAGTTGATCCAGAACAACAAAGACTGAGATCTGTGGAGAGCGATGAATGCCTACGCCAGCTGGCAGAGCACTTGATGACGATGATGATAGTAGTTTTATCTGTATGCATTATCTTTGTTTTTGCTTTGTTGAGATATATTTTGTGATTTTCACTATTCTTTTGGGTTGAGCATATTAGATTTTCTGTACCATTCTCTCATGTGGATGGTAATATTGTATTATCAGATTATCGAATCTCTAATATTTTATGCGAACGCGGTTTGTGAGCCCGTATACCCGGGTTCGAAACACGGCGGTGCTGGTTTTTTCGAAAAAGGTATAGAGGCCGGTCGTTCAGAAAGCAATGGCAAACTACTGAACGTAACACTTGCCTAGTACATCAACAGCAGCTGAAAATGCTGGTGTTGACTGCAACGTCCCGTAAGGGATACGCAACACAATAAATAAATATTTTAATGACCACCGATATTTAGGACATCGTATTTCTCTTTGGCTATATCATCTCTGACATTTCTCATTATATTTCGGCGTGCAGGTTAAACAAATAGACGGACAGCACACAACCCTGACGAACTCCTTGCTTGACATCGAACTAATCTGATGTCTGGCAATCTATTCTAACCTCTGCTTGTTGGTCTATATAGGGTATTTTCATGAGTTTTACTACTTGTGACGGAAAGCTCATTTTCCTCATAAATTTCCCAAAGTTTCTAACATTGTACACAGACAAATGCCTTTGAATAATCCACAAGACATGAGAATAGGTTTAATTAAGTTATCTACACTTCTCTATTATTAAACGCATGTTAAGTATATGATCTCTAGTTCATTTTCTTAATCTAAATACAGCTGGGACGATCATTCTTCTCCACATGCAATCTTCAACGGCATGTATATGTTAGTGTGCTGACTGCTTTTCGTGCCATGACACCAGACTGTCAATCATATTCTCTCGCTGTCTTCCTCTAGCTCGCTTTCCACAAATATTTACAGTTGTCACAATTTGTTCTACGTAGTTTTTGTTTTTTTTTCCTCATAACGTGGCCAAAAAAAAAAAAAAAAAAACTGCCTCTTTCTGATGTTTGTGATAAGTTCTCTTTGCTACTTAGCCTCCCTCGAAATATCCAAACTTTATAATTATGTTATACGCCGTATGTAGTAAATAAATGTATTATACGTTGGCTCAAATAGTTAGAACACATAGTCATCGGCATTATTCGAGTGTCGAGCATTTGATATCCTAATGGTAATTGCAAGTTAGAAATAAAGTTTGTTTCTATTTGCACTAAGTTGGCTAGATTTTTCTAATTGCTAACGCCACGATGTATTAATTGTAAAGATTGTAAAATTGGTCCCTTTTGCACACTAAAAATGTTGCAGAAACGAAACAACTTCGTGCTTTATTCACATTCATGTACACAAACAGCGTACATTCACAAACCTGTATACAAGTTAAAAATTTGCAATTTTGATATGTAAAACTTTCAAAATATCTGGCATATGTTAAGATGAAGCATTGCTTCAACATTGTTATGTTAAAAGAAAAATGAAGCAAAGAAAAAACAAAGAACACAACTGTTTACACGCTCTCTCTCTCTCTCTCTCTCTCTCTCTCTCTCTCTCTCTCTCTCTCTCTCTCTCTCTCTCTCTCTCTCTCTCTCTCTCGCTCGTGGACTTCTTCGTATATTCGTGTACGCTTCTTGTGAAACATGTACAGTAGTACATGTACATGTGTGTTGCATGTTCTCTAAGGGGCGTTCATTTCAATTGCATTCGTGCCGCACCGCGTGTAATTGCATACGTTGAACATGATCATGTCATAGTCATGTGATAAGTCCTGACCAATGAATAAAAGAGCACGTGCTTATCGTCACATGATGCATAGGTTCTGTTTCTGACAGTTGAGAAAATGGTTGGGTTGATCCAAATCCGTCCAAAGAAGCTCAAAGAGCGGTGATTCAGTTTCTTCCATTTGAAGAATGTCGACTAGTGGACATTCTTCGAAGAATGCAGGCAGCGTACGGTAACAAATGTGTGTCGAAGACAACAGTGACAGACTGGGCACGAATGTTTCGGAAAGGTCGTCAGTTCACGACAGATTGTCGACGGCCTGGTCAAGTACATATTGTTGCAACAGAAAAAAAAACATCACCAGAATTGATGCAGCAGTACAGATGAACCGTTGTCGAAGCATACGTTCGCTTGCGAAAGAATTTGATGTGTCAATTTTGACCACGAAGGGCTATTGTTGGCCGACTTTAAAGAACCTGGTGTCAACATCAACTCTACGCACTACTTGCAAACACTAGACACGCTGCAAAAAGCCATCAAGAATAAATTACCCGGCATGCTTTCTCGCGGTGTGAGTTTGTTGCACGATAATGCTCGTCCGCATGTCGCAAAGATTGTGCAGGAAGCATTAGCAAGGAAGAAGTGGGAAATTCTGCAAAATCCAGCCTATAGTCCTGATTTGTCACCATGTGATTTTCTTTTGTTCGGACCTCTAAAACAGCTCTCAAGGGGCAACGATTTCACACAGATGCAGACGTAATGAACGCAGTAAACACTTGGTTCAGTGAGCAACCATAATCCTTTTTAGCGGACGGCATTCGCCGCCTACCTAAGCAATGGGATACTTGCTTGAATGCCTACGGCGACTTCTTCTGACCAACCCACGGTGCATAATTCATTCAAAATGAATGCTTTGTTTAATTCTGCCACACGTGTTAATGTTTCTTTCATGCTTTTGTAATAAAGCCATTGGAACAGGTTTCAAATGAATACCCCTGATATATTTATTTATTTATTTATTTGATTTATTTGGTTGTTTCTGGATTTGAGATTTAAATATTGAGCACAACCCACTACTGGCAACGCTGATCGTATTCTGGTATGAACCAATTGACGTGGATAGGCCTTAGGTTTCCACATTGACGTGGATAGGCCTTAGGTTTCCACATTGACGTGGATAGGCCTTAGGTTTCCACATTGACGTGGATAGGCCTTAGGTTTCCACATTGACGTGGATAGGCCTTAGGTTTCCACATTGACGTGGATAGGCCTTAGGTTTCCACATTGACGTGGATAGGCCTTAGGTTTCCACATTGACGTGGATAGGCCTTAGGTTCATACCATTATTTATTTATTTATTTACTTATTTACTTATTTATTTATTTATTTATTTATTTATTTATTGTAAATTTAATACATTTTTGTAAGTTGCTTTTGAACCATTTAAATATGTATTTTAATATATGTGTAATGCGTAGTCTATATTTGTATACTGCTTTAAGTGTTATTTTATTATTGTTTTAAGTTTCTTTTCAAGCATTATATGATGTTGCAGGTTCTGTATTGTATACTGCTTAGTTTTTATTTGTTGTATTGATTTTGTAATTTTATTTTGAACCAAGTAAATATGTAAAGTACCGGCTCCGTGGCCGAGGAGTTAGCAGCTTTCTCCGCTAACTCCGAATACTCTCGTCACGTGACGCGACGAGAATTAGCAGTGGTTCGAATCGCAAAAGTGACTTATGAGAGTATGGAGCCGGTCGCTCAGAAAGTCGTGGCGTGCTGATGAGCGTAATCTAGCCTAGGAATCAACATACAGCTGAAAGATGCTGGTGTTGACCGCAATATCCTGAAACAGGATGGAAACGCGGAAAAAAAAAAAAATATGTAAAGTAGTATATGAATGTTGCAAATGCTGTAGATGCATATTACTACATATCTTTCTTCTTTTCTTATTTTTATGTATAATAGTATACATGTGTTGCATGTTCAATATTTGAATACTACAGCCAGCGTAAGGTAACAATACAATGGATACCTTCTCACCGTGGAATACGCGGAAACGAGAGAGCTAATCTATTAGTTAAGGAAGGAGCAGTAGAAGAACCACCTGATGTACCAGTTATAAACCACCTAAAGAAAAGAATGACCGAATCTGTTAGAAAGCCACCAAAACCTGCTCAAGAAGAATACTACATTATGGACAGACCAAAACAAATCATTACTCTACGCCTAAGAACAGGACACAATAGATTACGCAACTACATGAATACACAATTCAAGATTGTGCACATGTGGATTAGCAAAGACTGGCCAACATACGACATATCTAGGTAAATCTTCTGGCCTAGAGAAAAAACAGTGGAAGATAAACTCTATGCACCACTGATTCAACTAAAATGTTAAATTCAAACAAGAGACAACATTGAGATTGTAGACAAATTTCTAGCGAACTGAAGAAGAAGAAGCTGCATTTTCCCTGGTCCTCATAGTCCAACATAGGCGTCTTTTGGCCAGATGTAGTAAAACGGTGTGCTGTTGTTTCTTTTGGCCAGATGTAGTAAAACGATGTGCTCTTGTGTCATTTGGCCAGATGTGGTAAAACGATCTGCTCTTGTGTCATTTGACCTGATGTGGTAAAACGATGTCCTCTTGTGTCATTTGGCCAGATGTGGTAAAACGATGTGCTCGTGTGTCATTTGACCAGATGTGGTAAAACGATGTGCTCGTGTGTCATTCAGCCAAATGTAGTAAAACGGTGTGCTCTTGTGTCATTTCTCCAGATGTAGTAAAACGGTGTCCTCTTGTGTCATTTCTCCAGATGTAGTAAAACGGTGTCCTCTTGTGTCATTTCTCCAGATGTAGTAAAACGGTGTCCTCTTGTGTCATTTCTCCAGATGTAGTAAAACGGTGTCCTCTTGTGTCATTTCTCCAGATGTAGTAAAACGGTGTCCTCTTGTGTCATTTCTCCAGATGTAGTAAAACGGTGTCCTCTTGTGTCATTTCTCCAGATGTAGTAAAACGGTGTGCTCTTGTGTCATTTCTCCAGATGTAGTAAAACGGTGTCCTCTTGTGTCATTTCTCCAGATGTAGTAAAACGGTGTGTTATTGTGTCGTCTGTCCAGATATAGTAAAACGATGTGCTCTTGTGTCATTCGGTCAGATGTAGTAAAACGATGTGCTCTTGGGTCGTCCGGTCAGATGTAGTAAAACGATGTGCTCTTGTGTCATTCGGTCAGATGTAGTAAAACGGTGTGCTCTTGTGTCGTTTGGTCAGATGTAGCAAAACGATGTGCTCTTGTGTCATTTCTCCAGATGTAGTAAAACGATGTGCTCTTGTGTCATTCGGTCAGATGTAGTAAAACGATGTGCTCTTGTGTCATTTGGCCAGATGTAGTAAAACGATGTGCTCTTGTGTCATTCGGTCAGATGTAGTATAACGATGTGCTCTTGGGTCGTCCGGTCAGATGTAATAAAACGATGTGCTCTTGTGTCATTCGGTCAGATGTAGTAAAACGATGTGCTCTTGTGTCATTTCTCCAGATGTAGTAAAACGATGTGTTATTGTGTCATTCGGTCAGATGTAGTAAAACGATGTGCTCTTGTGTCATTTCTCCAGATGTAGTAAAACGATGTGCTCTTGTGTCATTCGGTCAGATGTAGTAAAACGATGTGCTCTTGTGTCATTCGGTCAGATGTAGTAAAACGGTGTCCTCTTGTTTCATTTCTCCAGATGTAGTAAAACGGTGTTATTGTGTCGTCCAGCCAGATGTAGTAAAACGATGTGCTCTTGGGTCGTCCGGCCAGATGTAGTAAAACGGTGTGCTCTTGTGTCGTTTGGTCAGATGTAGTAAAACGATGTGCTCTTGTGTCGTTTGGTCAGATGTAGTAAAACGATGTGCTCTTGTGTCGTTTGGTCAGATGTAGTAAAACGATGTGCTCTTGTGTCATTCGGTCAGATGTAGTAAAACGATGTGCTCTTGTGTCATTCGGTCAGATGTAGTAAAACGGTGTCCTCTTGTGTCATTTCTCCAGATGTAGTAAAACGGTGTGTTATTGTGTCGTCCAGCCAGATGTAGTAAAACGATGTGTTATTGTGTCGTCTGTCCAGATATAGTAAAACGATGTGCTCTTGTGTCATTTGGTCAGATGTAGTAAAACGATGTGCTATTGGGTCGTCCGGCCAGATGTAGTAAAACGATGTGCTCTTGCATGTGGTTAGTGGTTCGGCATTCCGATGTGATTTGTTTTCTTGAACCCAACGGTCTGATTTAGCACATTGGTGCTCTTTGATCTTGATCTGGAGACGTAAAATACAAATACCCCTAAAGTCGGAGTGAGTTAGCCTTATGGGGAGGGACACTGGTAATGGGGAAAAAGAATCCGCCAGCAAAAATATTATTCAAGTAACACTAGAAGTATTAACATGTGTATGGACTACTCTTGAGTTCAAATCAAGCGAACGCAAAACAATTATATATAGTAAAATAATGAGCTAATCAACTGTGGGGAGTTATTCAAGCTTTCAACTTTAAGAGTCTAATGTATTTATATGTTATTTATTGCGAAATTCAAAATATGTTAGAACACCATTTGATTATTCGAAAACCCAATATTTAACGCCAACAATTTCTCCGATTGTCACGAAGACTAATAATGCTCACAGCTGATTTAATCCAGTCACGTTTTTCTTCACAGGGTAAGCGATTTGTTTAATTTGATTATGTCCCTTTGGCCTGCTATTGATACAGAATGGGACAGATTAACTGTCGTCCATTTTTGCGTGCGTTGTAATTACTAGAGAATAGAATTGGCATAGTAGGTGGTGCACCCGCATTTTAGATTCAATGATAAATTAAGGCAGTATATTTCCTGGCCACTTACTGACTTAATCAGTCGGGGTGAAAAAGTGGTTAGGGTATTCGCTTACTGTCACAGGGGTCTTTATTCTGTCTTTATTAATAATATTTCACAAAAGCAACAATGTAAAGGACTCTTACACACCTTGACAGATTCTGTGTAAAACAAACATTAGGTATGGACAAAACAAAAAATGAAAGATGGAGCATGGGAACAAGGGGGTGTATCACAATTATGGCTTAAATGGTGCTAGTATGGTAGCAGAAATTTATTATAAATCAATGACAACATTTTGGAAATATAAGGGTCCGTGTCTGATACGGGAAATGGTTTAAGACGATTAATCATCTCATGAAACTGAATCGGTTAAGACGCATTGGATAAACAGAGTTCGACCCGTATTTGGATAAACAATGGCCACTCGGTGGGTCAAGTGGTCAGTATCACGTCAGTCGCCTTTACTGCCTATGCCATTCTTGGCCACCATTTTAGACTGGATCGACCAGGTCAATTTTTAAATATCCGAATCCACCCAGCAGTGTATCGAACTCATGAGCACCAGGTCAACGGGAGAGAGTCTAGCCACTATGCTACCACAGATCCTTGTCTCATTAATGGCCGGCACGTTCTTCGCGGGGCAGATGCAGCTTGGGTTTTACTAAGCTTTGAAAGTTGTGTAAGTTTCCGTGTATTGGTGGAAACTGGTGCCTTGGAGAGGCGGCGGTAGGGTCACTACGACACTTTGTACGGTGTTAAGAATATTCCACTTTATACCTACAAGGTATCTTTAGCGGGACTACAGTTTTTTTATAGAATAACTATACACTAGTATTCAACCACAAACGTGTCACGTCAATAATCAGAAACAGATGTGTAATATATATATTTATATACATAATCTCAGCAGGTTTTTCTTGAACCGAAGTGTGTCGAGGTGAAGCATAAACAGCTGGAGAGTGCCCGTGTATGGGCTTCATCTGGCCGAGTGGATAGAACGCCGGACTCTCATTCAGGAGACCCGGGTTCGATCCCTCGGTAAGGTGTGGGATTTTGTTCAGTCGAGGGCAAAAAGAAAATCCTAACCTGCACAGTTCGCGGCGACTGCACTAGCAGGAGGCCTTAATTCCTCAGGCTCAAAGACCCCTCTCCCATACACCGCAAGGTACTATATTAGCAGTAAATGACATATATATATAAATAAAGATTTATATTTGTATAGTTTCATGTAGCGTGTTTTAATATTGTGTTATCGGTGTGTATTTGTTGTTTATGTGCTGAAGAAGACTTTGGTCGGAACGTCCATTTTGTTACTCGTGATAATGTTCTAGAACAATTGTTTCATTATTTAAACATTGTACTTTTTCCTTTACTCTTCTTATGTCAGGGTGTGAAAACTGCTGCAGGTCGTGAGTAGTATTAGATTTTTGCATTTCTCGGCCATAAATAACAGACAAGAAAATACAACTAGGGCAAAACTGACACCGGCATTTCACCCTAACAAAACCCTCGCGATTATTCAGGTGAGAAATTGCTAGCTCTACCGTTATTATCATTTGAATAGGTAAACATAACTTTGGGTGTTATAATCCACAGGAATAAATTTAAACACCTGCCAGTGTTGTGTTCAGCGTGTCCTCCCTGTAGATAAACTACCCAACAATCATTCTTTTTAATAGCACAGTGTCATGTTCTTCACTCGGTAGTATGTATGTTATGGCTTGTAAGAGCAAATGAAGTTTCCTTTAAAAGTACTCTTCCTCTTTCTCATTCTCTCACTCTCCACACACAGGCGCGCGCACACACACACACACACACACACACACATAGATTATATATATATATATATATATATATATATAGGAGGGCGAGTCAATACATAAGTCACACAGTTCTGTGGGATGGCAGGTAAATGTAGTTGGTGTATTTTACAGGTGTCATTAGGTAACAGCAACATCGAATTTTATATTCCTTTTCGTCAGGTTGCGCTAGGTGTCCATGCGCATGCACAGCGCATAAACAAACTGGCGACTGTACTTACGGAGTGTACAACTAAAGAGCAACGTGCTGTTGTGCGTTTTTTTTTTTTTTTTGGTCAAAAGGACTGCCTGCAAGGGAGGTTCATAAGGAAATGCTTCCTGTTTATGCTAACAAATGTTTGTCCTGTAAAGTGTTGCATAGCAGGGTAGAAAGATATTGTCGATGAAATCCGATATGTTCGTCCTATTTCGATTGCAACAGAAGCATCCGTGCAGCGGGTGGGGGAGATGATTAGAGGTGACAGGCGAGTAACAATAGACTCTGCAGCATCTTCTATAGGGTGCTCACGTGGTTCAGCATACCGCATAATGCATGATCGATTGAAATTTAAGAACGTGTGCCCAAGGTGGGTACCCAGACAATTGAAGGAGGAACACAAAATGAACCGATTTGGCCTGTCCTTGCATCATCTCTGTCGATACGAAGATGAAGGAGAAGACATGCGGAATATGACTGTTACTGGGGATACTGGGGACGAATCATGGGTGCATCACTACCAGCCAGTATCAAAGCGTGCTTCAATGCAATGGAAACATCCTTCTTCACCTTGTGTCCAAAAATTCAAGGTTACGCCATCAGCAGGGAAGGTTATGCTGACAATGTTCTGGAATTGTCAAGGAGTGCTTTTAACCAATTTCAAGAAGAAAGATGACAATGTGAATTATGAATTACTGTGAAGTTCTATCGATGCTTCATGATGCAATTTAAAGAAAACGTCCAGGGCTGCTGACTAGAGGAGTGTTGCTTCCTCATGACAATGCCAGACTACATACGGCTCGATTAACTTAGGAGAAAATTAACTAACAACGGTGGGAAGTTCTGGAACATCCCACCTTACAGCCCCGAGTTAGCCCCTAGCGATGTCTACCTTCTTGGTCCACTGAAAACCAACCTTGGCGGGAGACATTACGCAAATGATACAGAAGTTGAATGTGAAGTGAAAACGTGGTTTAGAAAACAGAGCGCGCAGTTCTATTCAGCCTGTTTGGAAGGACTTATAAAACGATGGGATCAGTGCATCAATGCTGGTGGAAATTATGTTGAGAATTAAAGGGATAGTGTATGTATAAACATAAACTGGTTTCAAGTTGTTATCATATTTAGCGATTTTTCTACAGCAATTTGTGACTTAATTATTGACTTCTCCTTTTGAATGCACACACACACACACACACACACACACACACACACACATTTATATATATATATATATATATATATATATATATATCCATCCATCCATCCATCATGTGCCATACCATAAGCGTGGGCGGTCATATTTCGCCATCTCACTCGATCACCAGAGTCGTGGATCAACTCCGTGTTTCAGTCTCGACCATGCCATGTGGCCAAGCCATTCAGGTATTTAATTCTTGGTTTTAACCTTGGTCTGTTTCCTTCGATCTTGCCAGTTGTCACCAAGTTCTCCAATTAATTTCTTCTCATAACATGCCTAAAAAGATTTGACTGTCTACGTCTAATGTCTCTAATCAGTTTACGATTTTCATTTGTTTCTTGAAGGACTTGTCCATTGGTTTTTCTGCCTGTCCATGGTATTCTTTACATTTTCCTCAGAAATCACATCTCCACAGAAATCAGATGTTTTTCATCTTGTCTGCTCATTGTCCACGCTTCACATCCATATAAAAATACAGGTTCTATGTAGCACTTCAACACTCTTTTTCTCGTTTCAATTGCTATCTTTTTATTGGTCAGTATGTTTTTCATCTTGCAAAAGGCTCCCTTCGCCGTGGCAATTCTTGTTCTAATCTCTTCAAGGCATCTCCCATCTGAAGTTATGACTGTTCAGAGATAGTTGTACCGATTCACATGTTTAAGAATATGCCCATTTGCGTGTATATTACGTTGTGGTATTTCTTCCTTCCTAGTGACGACCATAACCTGTGTCTTCTTACAATTCAATTCTAACCCTACTTGTTCACTGTGTGCAACAACCGCATCTACTAAATTTTGCAGGTCCTGTTCATTGTCTGCAATCAAGACTGTATCATCTGCGTATCTAATGTTATTGATGTATCGTCCCCCAATGTTGATTCCTTCCATATCTTCTATATTTCTGAAAATATTATCACTGTACAGGGAATATAGATCTGGAGGCATTACACATCCCTTCTCACGCATCTCTTAATAGGCTGATATTGACCTACTTTATCATCAATTCTTATGGCAGCTTGGTGTTTCCAATATATGTTATTTTTTCAAGTCTTTTCCATCAATTTGTAGATTTTCAAGCATTCTTATCATTTCGACATGTCTCACTTTATCGAAAGCCTTTGTGTAGTCAATAACGCACAGGTGTAGATCTTTGTTTACTTTTATAAAACGTCCAATTACTGTTCTCAGTATGTACACAGCATTTACTGTACCCTTACCTTCTGCAAACCCACATTCTTTCTCTCCTATTTCAGGTTGTATTTTTTCCTAACTTTTTGCATGATAATTCTTAGCAAAATCCTCGTGATGTGACTCATTATACTAATTGTTCGATGTTGATCACATTCCTAGGCTCCTGATTTCTTTGGGATTGCAATAAATACAGAATTACATAATTTATGAGGTATATCTCCAGTATCATATATGGTATTCAGGATACTGGTAACTTGATCTATTCCGTATTCTTCTAAAGCATTAATCATTTCTGTTGTGATGCTGTCTTAACCGGGGGTCGTGCCAGATTTCATATGGTTAAGAGCATTCTGAACCTCCATCTTAAAAATTGATGGTCCTTCATTATTATTTTGAATATCATACTGTTCTTCTCCGTTATCATCATAAAGGTATTTCACATAATCTGACCATACATGTAAAATCCGATATTTTTATATTATGATTTTTACATCTTTTGGTTTTAGGCAGCCTGCTGATGCATGTGTTCTTTGATTAGTAAGCCCTGAATTCTTTTGTTCATTTTTTAGGTATTATTACTGTTGTATTGTTTTTCAATTTCTATGCGATTTTTCTTGAGCCATGCTTCTTTTGCCTCCTTACATAACGTACTGACGTTTCTGCGAATTTCTTTATATTTGGCAGGATTATTTTTGTTCTGTCTTCTTGTTTCCATTAGCTGTAAAATTTCTCCAGTCATCCATGTCTGACGACACACTTTCTTTAATTTTGAAATAGTTTTTTCTGCAGCTAAACTGATTGAATTCTTCAAAATTTCCCTTTGATCATCCACATCTTGAAATAGGATCTCTAGATCAGACAATATATAAAATTTGTTCTTTACTTCTGTGTTACAAAATTATCTTGTATTTCTTTGTCAGTTTTCAATTTGCACAAATCTTATTTAGTGTTTCCGTTTGTATACTTGACTTTCTTTAACTTTACCCTCAGTCTGCCTGTAATTAAACTGTGATCACTGTAACAGTCTGCATTTGGAACTGTTTTTACGACAGTTTGCGCACACACACACACACACATATATATATATATATATATATATATATATATATATATATATATATATATATATATATATATATATATATATATATGAACGCCTGATGCGTCACAAAATGGGACAACAAGGCACTAGATATTGATGACACCAAAACCAGTAGGGGAATTTGGAAGTATCTAAGTTCATCGGCCAAGATATTTTTAAACAGCTTGAGAGGTCAAGCTCTGAACCCGAATTGTTTCGGTTTCCTAAAACTCTACCTCAACTTTCGTTGTTCGATAGCTTTCTCAGGGTCGGGGAATGCCAGATGTAATGTATACTTTAGGTTCGGGCTGTCAGAAAACAAAACAGGCCACATAGTTTATAGGTGCATACGAGAATCAGAGATAAACGAAGGCTGTCTAGAGAACAAAATGGGTACAGTAGGCTGGCAGATTTATGGCAGTGGGAACGTGCTTGAGCTGAGAAATCTACTTCAAGGAGCATGAACTCAAACAAGGACTATGAACTCAAAAACAAGGTCGTATTGGGGTGAAGGTAGTTAGATTAATAATAAGATGCAAATTGAAGCAGGGTACGCGAAGTACTGATTGGATGACAAGGGACAGCGACGTCACGTGATTCAAGAAAGGCGCCAACTCGAGAAGTAATATATACTTGAGGATCCAGTCAGTTTAGAGAGTCGAGCAGGAAAGAGGACAGTTAATAGTGGACTCCGGGAGCGGCGGGGCCCGAGCCCTCTTAGGGCAGCCCAAGGAACATAGTAACAGGACTTCAGAAATTGTGGCTAATCCGTGCCCAAGTCTGTATAGTATCTGTAGGAGGAGGAAGTGAAGGAAGACGGACAAGCGCTCATGCTAGAATTCGTCTGAATCACTGATAGGAGTGAGAGCGACTAAGGATCTGTGAACGGAACCTACCCAAGGCAGATAAGCCAAAGAAGGGAAAGACACGCAGAGTCCGAGGGTCGTTAAAGTGCAAGAAAGCCACTTGAGTTAAGAGGACCGCCAGCTAAGGAGACCGCTCGTTAGTTGCAGTAGATGGCTAAACGTCAGACAGGACGACCATAGCCAGGGACAATGCGGTTGGAACCACACAGGAGACTAATGTCAAATACAACTGGAAACTGGTGGTGGGATCCACGGCAAACGAGGTTGAAGAGAGCAATCGTATTTCAAATATGGGACCCAGATGATCAACTGGACTGCAGAAGTTGAATGTAAGTTGACATAAGACTTAGACCTAATTAGTTTAATTGTATATTATAATCAGATATCTTAGTTTAGAGAGCTATAGCAAACTACCGTAGGTGAACTTACCGCGTAATCATGAACGACCGACAAATGTCAGGACTGAATGCGACGCCCTGCATATTACCGATATTTAAATGGCCGAAATGGAGTGTTGGGAGTCATATTAATCGGTTAGATAAGCAGAGTGTGGATAAACTGTATATGTTCATGTAAACTGAGCCATTAGCCTACAAGATTAATGAGAACTAGGCTAGTGCAAGTGCATGTAAATACGAAGAGATGGCAGTATTGCAAGAATATAGACACAGCGACCAAACACAGCAGACGGCAGAAAAAGATAGCAAGGCACTCGCGATCACTAGGTCAACCAGACAATGACAGGTGAGATCGTTGGCCAGAGACGGGGCGGGCACAGGAAAGAATGCGTGTCTTTTGTTCGCTGGACATAGGTGAAAGGAGGTCGCGCTTCTGCGGCTGTGTAGCTAAGGTGTAGTTAGGCTGGCCCGACGTGGTACAGGCAGCGAGTTCAGATCTTCGGGTGAATGGTTAAATACTTAATGTTGGCTGTAGGCGGCGCGTCGGGAAATAGGCGATAATAATATTAGTTAAACATATGTGTTCACAATAAGGTTCTTAATTTATGTTATGGCTAAGATATACTAATAGTACTAGTATATATAAAGAATCGATAGGTGTTAAGGGCTTTGTAGGTAGTGAAAGACTAATGTTTATTCTCACATAAAACTCACGGGTATTGTTTTATACTGTTTCAGGCATTGCCTGGGTAAAAGGGAGTCGCCCAAGCATACCGGGCATACTTGACTAAACAGATATCCATCTGAACAAGATAATCCCTGGGTATATGGATTGATGGATCAATCTATGGATCGATGGGTATTTGGGCTGAATACATGTACCACTAATAAGCCTACGGGAAGATAGTTACGAAACAAAGGCCGGTGTAATTCCCAGCTTTAGTTCTTTGCTTCATGCAGTTAATAGGTGGTTGTAGGTAGTATTTCCCTAACATCTGGTTGCATAGTTTATTATATTATCTATCTCTCTCTTGTGAGGCAAAGCAGCATCGTATTATTACAGTTCAATATGCATTATGTGTCTGCAATGCATGTACTGATTACTCTATGCGATTATTCTGTAGATTGTCACTCTGTTATTGTTCAAGGAGAAAATAAATATATGTTTGAGTTGCCTTTTATTTCGACTTGTCAGTCTGAGATTGTGTAGATTAGAGTAGTTTAGAGACATTGTGAGGTGGGCTGTACACTTCTCCTGTAACCTGATGACACACACCACGAGACATTGATGGTGCAATAGTAATTAACTATTGTTCTCACGCGGAGACACGAACCTACATCTGTCGTATCCCTTACTCTCATCCTCTTTTTTTTCCTTCTCTCTCTTCATATTTCTTTACTATCAAAGGTAGTGTGTAGTAGGCAGAGTTCGACTGAGGAACGAACTTTTAGGCTTCACACTATTTACATCATTTCCCTCATCATTCTTTTCTTTCTCTTCTCTCTCTACTCCCTCCCTCCTCTCTCTTCTTCCTCCTTTCTTTTTTCTCTTGATCATATATATATATATATATATATATATATATATATATATATATATATATATATGGGTGTGAGTGTGTGTGTGTGTGTGTGTGTGTGTTTGTATGTGCACGTAACTCACGTTATACTGATGACATTGTCCTGGCTTTAACAAGTCAGCACTGAAGGAACTATTGGAAATGATAGACACAGTGATCATAGATAGTGAAACGAAATCGGAGTCTTTGTATACATTATAGGTAGAAATTCCCATGCGGTCTTGATATATATTTATATATAAAAGTGTAGGAAAGTCCTTGCACAATCAAAATTATTAATCTTAATTCTTTTAGAGATACTAAGACGCACAGAAAAATTATCACAAAACATCAGAAAGAAGCAGTCGTTATTTTGTGGCAATATTATGTGACTTTAACTGTTTGTAACAATTGAAAAGATGTTTGTGACGAGAAAAACTAGAAAATGTTATAACTGTTAAAAATGTTTGTGACGAGTAAAACTAAAGCAGTATGTTTTTTTTTAATGTTTTGCATATCCTTTACAGGACATCGCTGTCAACATCAGCATCATTCAGTTGTATGTTGATTTCTTGGCAAGATTACGCTCAGTAGTTTGCCATTGCTTTCTGAGCGGCCGGCTCAGTTATCCCGCAAGTCACCAGCGGGGGTCGAACCGCTCCCAGCTCTTGCCCTGCTACGAGACTCTGTGTGATAAACGGGATGACGGAGTAAGTGTTGTAACCCCTCGGCCAGAGAGACCGGCAAAGCAGTATGTAACGATTGGAAATATGTATGTGACGAGAGAAACTAGAACATTGTGTAACAATTGTATATTTGTGTGTGAAGAGACAAACTAGAACACTTTGTTACATTTGAACATATTTCAATTGAAGAGAGATAGAGTAGGTCAAGAGTTGAGAGAAGATGCTCGACTGCCTTCTGTCAGAACACCAAAAGGTATCAGCACACGAACAGCTTCCTGTTGTTGAAGATCACACATTGTGGAGAGTCGTGATCTCCCACGCCATTGGGGAACACACACGATGATGATTTTCACGATGATGTTATCATCTTGCGGCCAGAAGACGCCGATAACGAGTTCTTCTGCTTACGGTGCCAAGTTTGGAACAGACAATGGCGAGCATGCCTCTCCACAACCGTCTGCTTTCTGATATGTTTAGTGAAACTTACGTTTCTTATATTATTATTTGTAGCTCCGCTGTTTAAGTTGTCCACATACGTCTTTAAATGTTTTCTTCTACTTCTCTATACAAATTTTGAATTTCTCCCCAAGCAGGCTCCTACACTGGGTCTTTGATGTATTAGACCCATCACAAATTATAGGCCAGAATGCACGGAGGAATAAGTAGCGAATCTTCCTCTCACTTAGCAGGCGACAAGCCTATTGGCATCAAGCCGTCGTCCGACAGTGCCTATGACATTACTTTCGCTGTTGCCTGTCAGCTATGCTACCGCTCCCGCTATCTGCCTCTCTTGCCCAGGCTAATTTCTCGATGTCACATATATGCCATTTGTCCCTTCTTTATTATTTTGTTGAGTTGAGTTGAGTCAAGAAGTGACATCATTGCACTCGATTCATTCCCATAAGCGCTAAATCATCATCTTCAAGGCCAGCGTAGAGTTCTAGTACTAATAGTGCCCATTGCAATCTGATGATGTGTTCGTCTTGCTTTATCTCTGAGTGACGACTGTCTAGCTCAGTGGTTCTCAACCTTCTTTGGCCCGTGCCCACCCTTCACCATATTTTCAGAACCCCACTCCCCCACCCCCCAATAGCATTTCCTACCAAAAAATTTTGCCCGTTCCCCCCTTTACCATATTTTCTGAACATCATTCCCCGCTTTCATATTCCCTACCTAAAAATCCCGCCCCGCCACTACACAGTATACGTAATAATAGAAGCTAAATTAAATAGCACATACTAAAACAAGTCTAGACGTCCACATAAAACATGATTTGTGGGTCTACTTACTTTATAAATTTAATTTTAGAAGGGTGGGACGTACAGAACCGTACAGTATGAATTGAAAAACAATATCAAGTAATCGGTTCTTGTATTAACGGGATCTGGAAATAATCTTAATTCCCCCTCCTCCCCTGGAAACCCTAAAATCCCCCCCCCCCCTTGTGGGTGGGGGGTGGGAATTCCCCACTGGTTGAGAACCACTGGTCTAGCAGATCCCCAGACCACCCCCTGCTGCCGCATTCCCTCTAGAACACGATAGTCTATCTGTTCTTCTGCATTATTCACGCGCTCCCAGAGAGCCTTCACCACATCTGCCTTAACATGCATCAAATCAGTCATTCTGTCCGCCTGTTCATTTCCAACCACACCAGAGTGTGCTGGAGAAAAGTTCCAGGGGATGCTCACAACCCTCGACTACTGGAATTGATGCATACCATTCAGCACAAAGCATGCCTGTCTTTACCTTTGTCAGTATGCTTTGCGAATTATATTATTTAGTTGAGTGATTTAGCAAGCTCTTCAGCTGTCTGTACATCCAAATTTATTTTCTTCTATGGCCACGGCGTTCTCAATATTCGAAAAACTCACCATTTCACTGTAACCACTGTTCCCTGTTACCTCTTTACTACTTGTGCAGTATTCATGCCGGCGGTTTGGCGAAGGGCGCAATTTGCAATCGCGATTGCTGCATTTGAAACACAGCTACGGGTGATTTGAAAGCAGGCCTCCTTGTGCTGTTTTTCATATAATGGTATGAGTGCCGGTCGTTCAACAATGACAAACTACTTTTCAAGACAGCACAAATAGCAACAACAATAAAATGCGGGATTGATTCCGACGTCAATAAAGGATATGCAAAAAACTAACAGTATCCACACTCTGATTGCCAAGCAAACGTTTGTGCTCGTCGTTTTTCACAAGGTTAAACTGTCTAAGCGGACGGTGGAACACTGTAACCGTTAGAGCGTCATCCTGATAACAAGAGAGTGGTCAGACAAGGATTCATTGCCAACTCTCATCTTTCGTTACGGCAGGGAAAGACTGACCACTCATTGCTCGTGCACTCAGGCCTTCAAAATGTGATGGCCCTAATACTTTACACATATACAACAGGTTCCTGCTACAGGACTTGTTTGTATTTATTCTATTAAAAGAGTCGTTGGATATAGAGGCTGTGTTCTATATTTTTGCGTCATTAACCACACAAAGGCTTTCGATAGAGTAAGACATGTCAACATGATAGATGTGCTTGCAGATCTACACATTGATGGGAAAGACATTAGGCTTATAAATAACATGTATTGAAC
Source organism: Cepaea hortensis (assembly GCA_963921405.1). Taxonomy (NCBI): domain Eukaryota; kingdom Metazoa; phylum Mollusca; class Gastropoda; order Stylommatophora; family Helicidae; genus Cepaea; species Cepaea hortensis. The sequence goes on along the minus strand of OY992881.1, from coordinate 95,709,342 downwards.
ACAACATGCTGCCGTAATGAAGTTGGTCAATATGAGTCTATTAAGAGAGGTGTGAGATAGGGATGTGTAATGTCTCCAGATCTTTTTTCCTTATACAGTGAAGATATTTTCAGAAATGTAGAAGATATTAATGGAATCATCATTGTAGGACGAACTATCAATAACATTAGATATGCAGATGATACAGTATTGATTGCAGATAATGAGCAGGACCTGTAATAATTAGTAGATGCGGTTGTTGCATATAGTAAACAACTAGGGTTATAAATAAATTATAAGAAGACACAGATTATGGTCGTCACCAAGAAGAACGAAATACCACAATGTAATATATATATATATATATATGTGTGTGTGTGTGTGTGCGCGCGCGCGCGCGCGCGTGTGTGTGTGTGTGTGTGTGTGTGTGTGTGTGTGTGTGTGTGTGTGTGTGTGTGTGTGTGTGTGTGTGTGTGTGTGTGTGTGTGTGTGTGTGTGTGTGTGTGTGTGTGTGTGTGTGTGTGTGTGTGTGTGTGTGTGTGTGTGTGTGTGTGTGTGTGTGTGTGTGTGTGTGTGTGTGTGTGTGTGTGTGTGTGTGTGTGTGTGTGTGTGTGTGTGTGTGTGTGTGTGTGTGTGTGTGTGTGTGTGTGTGTGTGTGTGTGTGTGTGTGTGTGTGTGTGTGTGTGTGTGTGTGTGTGTGTGTGTGTGTGTGTGTGTGTGTGTGTGTGTGTGTGTGTGTGTGTGTGTGTGTGTGTGTGTGTGTGTGTGTGTGTGTGTGTGTGTGTGTGTGTGTGTGTGTGTGTGTGTGTGTGTGTGTGTGTGTGTGTGTGTGTGTGTGTGTGTGTGTGTGTGTGTGTGTGTGTGTGTGTGTGTGTGTGTGTGTGTGTGTGTGTGTGTGTGTGTGTGTGTGTGTGTGTGTGTGTGTGTGTGTGTGTGTGTGTGTGTGTGTGTGTGTGTGTGTGTGTGTGTGTGTGTGTGTGTGTGTGTGTGTGTGTGTGTGTGTGTGTGTGTGTGTGTGTGTGTGTGTGTGTGTGTGTGTGTGTGTGTGTGTGTGTAATGACAGTGGAAATGCAAAAACAAATTTAAAAAACATTTCTGAAGAAAATATAAAGAATACCATGGACAGCCAGAAAAACCAGTACAAGATCTACAAGAAACCAATAAAATCCCTAAATTGATTAGAGAAATTAGAAGTAGACGGTCAGATTTTTGGGCACGTTATGAGAAGAAATAAACTAGTGAATTTAGTGACAACCGGCAAGATTGAGGTGAAAAGAACAAGGGGAAGGCAGAGAAATAAATGTGCGGATGGCTTGACCACATGGCATGGTCGGGACACGAACACAGAGCTGATCCACGACTCTGGTGATCGTGCAAGATGGCGAGACATAACAACCCACGCTTACCGGCATGTCACATGATGAAGTGTGATTGTTTTGAGTGATGTGGGGATTCTTTCGCGGCCTATAACTTCGGCTAGATCAGAGCTCCAGATAGGTTTGTACCTTCCTCCTTGAAATTGACATGGTGACACCAGCAACAATAATGGCCCAGATGGTTGTGAAGATTGTGTTTCACTCGCATTGAACTCAAATGTAGTCCACGTGTGTGCTACCTCTTCTAGTGACGATAGTTTGTAAAATGATGTTATACTTCTCCATAACACAAAGCCTGGGTTAAATTTAGAGGCCAAGTGTTGCCCGTGCAGCATGATCCCTCCCTCGGTATATCTAGTTTACTCCAGAGGATAGGTAACACCAGTACGTCTGGAACAAGAAAAGCTGCAGAAGCTGACGGATCAGCAAAGCAATGCTCTAACTGTCCGCCTGTCGAAGCTTCCGTCTTACCATCTTCCAACACAGTCTGGTCTGCCATGCCATGACATTTAGTCTTTAGCTTGCATTTCCTCGCACTAGGGTAAGGCTTGTACCCACCAAGTGCCACTCCTCCGCCCGAAGCCGTTGGCACAATGTCGAGGTTTGGTGAGCGCCGCCCAACATTCGGCGCTAACAGAATGTATCACTTAAGCGGCTAGTTAACTAGCCACATCTTAGAACAGCTGGGTCAAGCGCTCCTGAGCACATGTGTGCTTGCATAGAGTAAAATACAATAGGTTTTCTTTCCCTGTGCCGACTCAAGTGATCAGCTACGTTGCAAGAAGAAATAAACAAGTGAACTTGGTGACAATGGCAAGACTGAGTTCTCAATTATTGATTGTTCACAGTAATTAACTGATGTTATAGTGCTCCTCATAAGACAACAGGAAGAAGGAAATTAATACACACACCAAAAACCAAAAAAAAAAAACTTTAGTTATAAATTGTAACAAAAAATGACTATGTCAAACATGTATTTATTTACTATGTACACTGAGAAACAACATCCGCTTTACATATGTAATAATGTAAGCATTAGCTGTCCGTTACAGAAACATCAGCTATTCGTTGCTCCAAAATTATGCCACATTTAAGATCATTGAAAATGTCTACTAACACATATCAACACCGCGAGGTAAGGAGTCAACCAACTCATGTCGTTTGCGGTCAGGGCTTTTTGCCTTTTCGGAGTAATTTCCATCGCCGCCGTTGTGAAGGGCCTGTAACACTTTAGCGCTGTGTTCTTGTGCTTTGGCTCTCAGGGCGGCAATGCTCTCTGATTTCCGTTCTTCCTTTACTCGACCTTTCCCTTCAACTCCTGTATCGCTTCCAGAGAGGTCTTCTTCTTCTTCGCTCATCTTCTTAGATGCTTCTAGGGACTTCTTGTGCATTCCTGTGAAAAAATAATAATATATAGGATATATGAATACAGGGAAATGCAGAAACAAATTAGAATGTAATCTATTTATATATTACCTTATTTGTTTCCTCCAAAGTCGGAGAGTGTCTGCCTGTATGGCGAGGAACCACCAGTCTGCACACCAATAAGCCAGACATGGGACAACGGATACTCACGCAAACCTCAGGTCCTGTATGACATCACACTGATGTTGGACAACAGGATGCCTTCATCCGACATACAGGACTTTGCGTTGGAGCTCAAGCCAATGAACACAAGCAAGCAAGCAACGTTATTTGTTATTTTCATGATTATTGATTATATACATATTGACTTTTCAAGAACCCTGGGCCAGCAATTTGGGGGTTGGCTGGTAAAATATTCAAGGCAAAAACATAGGTCGCCACTGTTTGAGGTCCATAATTCAAGTGTTAAAATCGAGAGTCATGCTTTTTGGGATTCTTTTTCTTAAATATGTACAGTTATGGAATTCCACAGACGATCATTAACTTAGTAAAGTCAATATATGTATACCTGAAATGCAGATTTCTGAATGAGGGGAACATAACAGATAAACTGAAAATAATATGCCGTTTGTCACCTGTGTTATTCCAAATAACTACAGACTGGAGAGGAGAGACAACAATAACTATCATCGGATATGCAATTCAATGAACTCTAGCAAAGCGGCGTGATGGCGTGGTTTTCGCTGACGACATTGCCTTTCCGTAAAACACACCAAATTGGTTGCAAGATAAATTCAACAGACCTAGTAGGAGATCATAGCAGTTAGGTATAAAATAAACAGACCACAAAGAAAACCAGAAGAAAAAAAATCAAGCAAACAATAACCCGATCTCCACCTATGAAACATCACTTCAAACAGTGGAATCATCCACATATTTAAGGAGTAAAGTAGACACATGTGTGTGTGCGCGTGTGTGTGTGTGTGTGTGTGTGTGTGTGTGTGCGTGTGTGTGCGTGTTTGTGTGTGTGTGAAGAAAAAGAGGGATATATATATATATATATATATATATATATATATATATATATATATATATATATATATATATATATATATATATATATATATATATATATATATATATTGTAAAATTAGAAAAAAAGGGTAACAGGGACTTTCCATAACAGTAGACATTTTGTTGTATTCGAAAGAACTTAAGTCTAGTAGCTAGGTTCGAATATCTCACTCTAACGTCAAAACAGCCCTGCTGTAAGTATCGGGTAAAAACAAAAATGGTGAACGACTAAACAATTACTATTAAACTATATACATTAATTAATTGGTACCTGTTCAGAATAGAAGGACTAACACAGTATGGCAGAATCACTAGCACATAGTTTAGGGAGAGAACTCAGCACATTTCGGTCAATCAAGCGGGGGGGGGGGGGGGGGAAAGACGCTGACGCCGGGAAAGATATTAACATCATCGTGTGCCATGCCGATAAGCATGGGCGTTCATGTTTCGCCATCTCGTGCAATCACCAGAGTCGTGAATCAGCTCTGTGTTCTTGTCTCGATCATACCATGTGGCCAAGCCAGCCAGGCATTTACTACTCTGCCTTCCCCTTCTTCTCCTCCACTTGATCTTGCCAGTTGTCACCAAGTTCTCCAATTTATTTCTTCTCATAACGTGGCCAAAACATTTTGACTGGCTAAGTCTAATTTCTCCAATCAATTTATACATTGTGATATACTGTTAAATGGAATAAATAGAAAGTAGTCCTTCTGGGACCCATTGGGCAAATGAAATGGAGGAAACAATAACAACACATTATAGATAAATAAATCGGGTACGACACAGTGGGAGTAAAAGGAAACGATAGCAACACATTATAGATTAATAAAACGGGTACGACACAGAGGGAGCTGCAGGAAATGGCAAAGAAAATAGTTATTGGCATGAGTTGGTTCAGGTCCTAAGCTCCATTTGAATAAGAAGCAAGTATCGGGACTAATTTCTGTCGCTTGAAATTTGATCATGAATATTAGTGAACAGAGTGACATTTGATTAGCAAAATATTCCAGTTTTCACTATACAAGATGGGTTTATGCAGCGGAAATAATTTGTAATTAAGCCTTACACCCACAACAATGTCTGGAATTGTTGAAAAGAAGTATATATAAGCATTTTGTTGTTGTTTCGCATATCCTTTACATGACATTGCACTCAACACCAGCATTTTTCAGCTGCTGATGATGTCCTGGCAAGTTTTACGATCAGTAGTTTGCCATTGTTGTCTGAACGACCGGCTCACATACCCTCCGTAAGTAACCAACGCGACGCGAACCGCTGCCGAATCTCGCGCAGCTGTGTTTCGTACGGGATTGCGAATAACGTCCTTAACACCTACGCCAGGGAGCCCGGCGATATGAGAATTAGGGAATTTAAAATAAATATGCTCCTTAATCCTGAAATGTGCATTTTAACATGCTTTTTCTATATATACTAAGTAATGGGAGCTGTAGTGACATAGTGGTGTGTGTGCTTGTCGTCCAAATAGTGGTCATAGTTTCATCCCCAGAGAAGGCAGGTTGTTTTGTTTTGGTTTTTTTTGTTGCTTTTTCAACCATTACAGCTCTGGGATCAACTCTGACTTGAGCTTAAAATGAGCACCACACAATGTTCAGAATTTTCTGCAATGGAAACGGGGAATGAAATGGAACTGGTCACCGGGCCTCATATGGCGTGATCTAGAATGTGTAAAGACCTAGAAATTCACACCTCAGCGTTAGCATATACTTGTACTATCGAGCTACCTTCTGCTAAGTAATGGCAGAGTGTTGGATGTTTCAGTCCATTGCGGTTCTGAGGTCAACAGCCTCGAACAACTGGTTAATGACATCATCATCATCATCGTCATCAAGTGCCCTGCCAGCTGGCGTAGGCGTTCATGGCTCTTCACAGTTCTCGGTCTTTGGTGTTCTGGATCAACTCTGCTGCTGATATTCCTCCGTGCCACCGTCTCAGTCCATCCAGCATCATTTCTCTTGGTCTGCCTCTGCCTCTCTTCCCCTCGATCTTTCCAGTTGTCACGATGTTCTCCAATGCCTCTCTTCTCATTACATGACCAAAGAAAGCTGTTTGTCTCTTTCTTATTGTTGTATATAGTGTTTTAGTTTCATTAGCCTGTTTCAGACAGTCGTTGTTAGTTACTCTGGCAGTCCAAGGAATTCGCAACATTTGTCTCAGGAATCACATCTCTGTTGTTTCTAATTTCTTCTTACTTTGTTCATTTACATTCCAAGATTCACTGCCATACAGAGAAACTGGTTCTACATAGTATTTCAGCACTCTCTTTCTTACATTCAGTGATAGTGACCTATTGCACAAGATACTCTTCATTTTCTTAAATGCGGCCTTTGACATCACTGTTGATTTTTTTTTTTTTTTAAAGGGGACGTATAATTGTGAGCCGGTCTCTGTGGCTGAAGGGCTTGCGAACGCGGTTTGTGAGCCCGTATACCCGGGTTCGAAACACGGCGGTGCTGGTTTTTTCGAAAAAGGTATAGAGGCCGGTCGTTCAGAAAGCAATGGCAAACTACTGAACGTAACACTTGCCTAGTACATCAACAGCAGCTGAAAATGCTGGTGTTGACTGCAACGTCCCGTAAGGGATACGCAACACAATTAAATAATTGTGAGAAATGTAACTGATCAACAGCCTAGTTAAATTGTGACACACGGGTGCGAAAATTGAATATTTAAAAACATAAAATGAAAATCACATATCCGCAATTGAATACAAATGTTACATAAGGCTATTAAAAATTAATTGAAGTGAACAAACATATTTATCCAACAAGAACTCAATACTGTACTGAAGAAGTTTGGTTATTGTGATAAACAAACATAAGAAAAATTAAGTATTTTGAACATGTAAAGAGCCTAGTAAGCTTAGAAAAGTTCATTATGGAAAAAGCTGTTCCAGGTAGGGGAGATGATGAGGAACACAGCGTATATGAAATTAAGATGTGATGGAAAATTTACATGTGACAGCTAAAGAGACAATTAGAGAGACTTCTATGGCTGCGCTGCTCTGCATAGGGCATACCCATAGATAATGATTGAATATATATCGCTTCTAACACTTCAAATACCGCACCAAACATCTGTCAATGAATTGACTTTCTGTGCCCCATTGTTCTTACCTTGGTTTTGTTACCTTACTGACGTTGGCTACAAACTAATTTCTTTCTAACTGATGAAAAACGCTTTCCAGTGAATCCAATACAGATCTTCTTTACTATGTTGAATGGCACATTTATAGCAAAGACAACCACAACGATTTAACGCAAAAAGTAGTAAAATGTGTTAAGAAAACACGCTAATGTCAAAAAAACAAGCAAAACAGTCGGATAATCTCGAATTACCTAGCAACCAGGGGGCAGACGAGTTCTCTATTCCTTTCTCAGCACTTTTCACAATGGCTTCCGGAAGTGGAAGCGCGTGCCTGACCATGGCCCCGTACAAACCGTACTCGGCCATGATTGAACTTTTGCCCCAAGTTTTTTCTGTCTTTCGCCATTTAGCTCTTCTGTTTTGAAACCAAACCTGAAATAAAATAAAGCATGTATTTGTAAAAAATTCAGCATCGCCTTATTTAAAGATTTTAATAACAAAGACACAAACAATAAATTGTAGGATTTGTTGTCTGGCACATTTCTCTGCATCTCTTCCGGTGCATACTGCAGAAATCACACAACATAAACTGAAGTAATTAGATAAATCCTTCAAGTTGAAATATAAAGCACACATATTACACAGTAATTTAAATTGACAACAAATGTAATTTTTAACAGACTATCATATCTTTCTGTTTGCACAACACTGGTGTCTGTAAATGAATAGCTATTGCCTCTGCCAGCTTTAATATACGACTATTTTGTTGTTAATTAATGTCTGCAATAAGTGCCTGACGAGATGCAGCGAAAGAAATAGTGAAATAGAAAGAAATCTATTGTTTATGACTTTGTAATACAAATTCACTACGGAAAAAACTTCGTTTTCAATATTTAAAGATGCTTTGAAACAATTACCAAGGTCACGAAAGATAGATATCTCACTACCATAAAAATCAGGTTAATGAACAATTGTGTATGTCTGGTTCGTCTAAATGGATACAAATGATGGAGAATGAGTAATGAACTGTGAAGAAAATGGAGGTAGCGGAGAAGAGGTTTTTGAGAAGATTTGAGAATATCATTGACTGTAAAGAAATGAAACGCTAATATATTGGGTGGGTGAATGTGTAATAAGATCACTCATCAAAACCATGAGAGCAAGAAGTGGCATATTTGGTGCACTTCAACAGAGAAGGTGAAATATAGAGACAATGGCCCTTTGTAGGAACTTATTTGATACGGCAGGAACAGGAAGACAGGGACAGTTGTATGTGGACAGCTTAACAAGTCCAGAAATGGCAACTATGGAAATAAGGATTCGTAAATATACTAGAAATGTACGAATTATAGATGTATGTGTGCATCTCTCTCTCTCTCTCTCTCTCTATATATATATATATATATATATATATATATATATATATATATATATATATATATATATATATATACGCGTATAAACATACATACCTGCGTATGCATATGTGTGCGCGGGGCGCGTGTGTACACACAGATTGAGAAAGAAGCTTACAGTCGATGAGGCAAACATTAAAAGTTAGAATCGAACTGCAATAAGTAGCCATGCATGTCGTATAACTTAACTACAGGAATGAACATACAAATCCACGGACTTGATCATAAAAACACACACAGATGATTCTCAAAATCTCTTTTGTGATTTCGTTAATAAAAAAGAGAACAAAGTTGTACATAATGAAATCTAGTACAAGGAAATAGGACTGTATTGATGTAATAGGAACGTTTGACAACTGTGCGTGCGCGCTTTTGGTGATCTCATGTCACACCCAATCGCCATTATTGAAACATCGGAAGCGGTAATCGATTCTTGAAACGAGCTATACATATCCAATTAGTATCGCTAGCCCTGTGATTCGAAATTGAAATCGCTCGACCGACCAAAGACATTACAGCGAAATTTGATTAGGAGGTTCCCGGCTGTCATATTTCATTTGCTTCCTCCAAAATGAGTTTAGATTTATCGGCAGGTGACCAATCATTTTGCGGATAATGGAGGTCGTGGGTCAAGCACTGACTGTCTACCGCACCAATTTGGAGAGGATATCTATGCTGATTGGTCAAAGTTGGAGACAGGAAGTGAAAAGGAAACTGCCAATTTTCGCCAGCCACTTCCGGTTGGATAAATGCTGCGCAACAAATATTGGCTTGGAATATAAATTTGTGTCTTTTTTTGTCTTTCATGACGACGTTGTGTAATCAGGTCTCATTTTTGTTCCATACGTTTTTGATATGGGTAGTTAGGTCAGGCTTTGTTGTGACTGAGATTTTGTTGAAGCTGGTACGCTTCATATAAAATTATGGAAGATTAATTTTACCATTCTGTGTTGTTTTATATTATATTTGATGTTCTTTTTAATATCAACTTGGAAAAGCAAAATATTGGAGGAATGAAACAGGCTTCATGTTAATAATTAAGCTCAAGTTAGCTGCCTATCTTTTGATACCCTCACAATTCTTTCCGTTATTATTATTATTATTATTATTATTATTATTATTATTATTATTATTATTATTATTATTATTACAATAATCATCATTGTTGTCGTCATGATCATCAGTATCATATTATTCACTGTTGCCGTCTCCTTCTTCTATCCTAAGTTAGTCTAATGTACCCAACAATGAGTCATGGCACATATTGGTTAATGGGCGTGTCTGCCACGACAGTGGTCACGGTTCATTCCCCAGCAGAGGTTGGTTTGTTGCATACACTTTACAGTATGTGGCAGTCAACCCCAACATTTGTTGCTGTGTGTGACTTCTTGGCAAGTTACGATACGTTAAGTTGCCATTATTTTCTGAAAGACCGGCGCTCATACCATTGTATGAAAACCAATGCAAAGCGGTCTGATTCTACATCCATCCATCCTTCATGTGCCATGCCGGTAAGCCCTTCATGTGCCATGCCGGTAAGCCCTTCATGTGCCATGTCGGTAAGCGTGGGCGGTCATGTTTTGCCATCTCACTTGATCACCAGAGTTGTGGATCAGCTCCGTGTTTCTGTCTCGACCAAGCCATCCAGGTACTTACTTCTCAGTCTTCCCCTTGGTCTCTTCCCTTCGATCTTGTCAGATGTCACCAAGTTCTCCAATTCATTTCTTCTCATAACATGCCCAAATAATTTTGACTGTCTACGTCTAATGTCTCTACTCAGTTTACGATCTGCATTTGTTTCTCGAAGAACTTGTTCATTGGTTTTTCTGTCTGTCCATGGTTTTCTTTGCATTTTCCTCAGAGGCCATATTTCTATAGCCACAGATGTTGTTCATCTTGTCTATTCGTCCACGCTTCACACCCATACAAAAGTACAAGTTCTATATAGCACTTCAACACTTTGTTTCTCGTTTCAATTGATATCTTTTTATTGGTCAGTATGTTTTTCATCTTGCAAAAGGCTACCTTCGCAATAGCAATTCTTGTTCTAATTTCTTCAAAGCATCTTCCATCCAGATGTTATGACTGTGCCGAGATAACTGTACCAATTCACTTGTTTAAGAATATACCCATTTACTTGTATATTACATTGTGGTATTTCCTGTTTTCCAGTGACGACCATAATTTGTGTCTTCTTAAAATTCAATTCTAACCCTAGCTGTTCACTGTGTGCAACAACCGCATCTACTAAATGTTGCAGGTCCTGTCCATTGTCTGCAATCAAGAATGTTTTATCTGCATGTCTAATGTTATTGATGCATCGTCCCCCAATGTTGATTCCTTCTATCAAACGTTCAATGACTGTTCTTAGTATACACACAGCATGTACCGTACCCTTTCCTTCTACAAACCCACATTGTTCTCCTTCTATTTCAGGGTGTATATTCTTCCTAACTCTTTGCATAATAATTATTAACAAAATCTTCGTGGTGTGACTCATTATACTAAATGTTCGATGAAGATCACATTCCAAGGGGACAGAGTTACATAATTCATGAGGTATATTTCCAGGTTTCACATCGCCCGCAGCTGTATTTCGAATGCAGTATACGGATTACAAATGACGTCCGTAACCCCTTGACCACAGAGCTGGCAATGTGGTTGTTGTTGCTGTTGTTGTTGTTGTTGTTGTTGTTGTTGTTGTTGTTGTTGTTGTTGTTGTTTATTTCTTCTGACTAGTACGGCTTTGAGATCGACACAACATAATAATAACTGGCACTAGGTCATATTCAGAATTATATGATAAACATCTGTGAAGACATGATGACATGTCCATTTCAACTTAAGTGGTGGCCTTAACTGATTCAGTGCCAAACAAAAAGTCGATATGGACTAAACATGGTACACAATCAAATCAACAAGTATTATAATGTAAATGCCCTATCACTTAGCAAATTTCCGAAGTTACCACTAAACAAAACAAATGACACAATGACACTAGTATGGCGATATATCGTCCTTCTGTCCAAATGGGAGGTTTGACAATTAATCAATTTAATATGTGAAGATCTATCTGTAACTGCAATCCCTAACACTATGGGACTACCTGTTTTATAAGCACACACATTTATCAATTAATCAAGTGAAGCTTCCTCAATGAAGGTTTGATGGAATGTAACTGACACATTCTCCGTCACTCTCCCTTTTTGTACACTCTGACAGACTGCCGTTGGTCCATATCTTGATCTTATCTTCCCAGTTGTATTGCCGTCTACCTTATGCTCGCCTGCATTCAGTTATTCATCAGTATTGTTTTTGCTTCTTCTTCTTCCTCTTCTTCTTCGTCTTCTTCTTCTTCTTCTTCTTCCTCCTCCTCTTTTCCTCCCGGTCCTCCTCCTCCTCCTCCTCTTCCTCCTCGTCCTCCTCCTCCGCCTCCTCCTCCTCTGCCTCCTCCTCCTCTTCTGCGTATTATAATTATTGTTATTATTATAAGAACAAGAACAGGAAATACAAGAAGAAGAACAAGAAAAAACCGGCAGCAAAATTAGAAAAAGAAAAGGAAACCACAGCCGACATCATCAGTAGTCAGCATACACATAACCACACCTACACCAACGATCTTCGCACAAACTGCACTCCGTGTTATTTTAACACCGGGCACCGATTAGCGGAAAGCTTCAGATGAGAATATTTTTCAATATTCCCTTCTTCCCCCGTTTCCGTTGAGCGGGGGTAAATGTTGTGTTTTCACAAACATAATTAGCAGCATTCGCGGTTCCGTAAACCTGATCCCGGCCCTTCCTGGCATGTGAACATCGCCATGCCAGAGAACGACTGCCTTAAATCGAGAGCAATAGCTACCAGCTAAGGAAAATCCTAATTCTGTTTTGACATTTGTATTTATGCAGCCTTAAGAATAGCACTTACTTCGAGGCGTGATTTATAAACATAAAAACACGTGTGTAAATAAATAAACATACAGAAATAAATAAATAAACATACAGAAATAAATAAATAAACACGAACAATTGGTAATAAATGCACAAAAATGAATAGAAAACGAAGGTGGTGAACAGCGGGTTAAGAAAAGAACCGGTGAAAGTTATAAAACAACAGATGCAGATTGAGATAGGGCTGTTTAATCCTTGACAGCGTGTTGGTAGTTTCATATCCTTGACATAAGGATCTAGAAAAGTGTATAATCCATGCCAGAAAAGTGTCAGGACAAACAGTCTTCTCCATTTTCTGAAACCTCGTTTAGTGCTGAATCCCCATCTATTGCTTAATTTGCTCTACTTTCCGTTCTTCGTCGTGCTTTCTATGTGGACGGCGAAGAAGGAAAGAATTTAACAAATTTTTGTGTCTTTTTTTCGTTTCATTCAGTATTCCAGTAAATAGTTATAGTAACGGTAAAGTTAAAGTAATGGCTCATTTTACAAGGTTTAAGACGCACTGGCCAAATGTTGATCGTATCAATCTAGAAATCAATAAATCAGGCGCCGTCTTCACATTGAAGGTTGGCTGCAATGGATCTCCAAAACTGTCTGTCTCTCGCCCTGACTGTACTTTCTGTCAGATTAAAGTTCGCAGGTCTCTTGATGTTATCTTCCCACTTGTTTCGTTGTCTACCTCTTGCTCGCTTGCCTTCAACCTTACCCTCCAGTATGGATTTCATGGTCGTATATAGATAGACTAAGCAAGACATTGTATCCAATTTTATATGAAAACGCTGTTGAAACTACATCAGCCATGTACTCAGAATGGACAAGACAAGACTCCCCAACCAAGCCCTCTTATGGTCACCAGTAGGGGAAAGAAAACGGGGAAGACCAAGAGAGACCCTTCGTAGAACCATCATCAGAGAAGGCTCATTCAACGGCCAAGTGAACATCCAGGGTCTACAAAAGTTAGCAGCGAACCGCCGGACATGGAAAGCCATGACTTCTGCCCTATGCGCCGCCTTAGGCTCAAGAGGAAAGACTAACTAACTAACTAATTAGCAAACTAATATTGATAGACTAATCGGAACTATCAGTGATATCATCAATATCAGGCCGGCTAACTTTCCTTCCCAAGACATTTCGTGTTATCCGTTTTAGGCTAAATCCACAAGGAAATCCAGTTCAATTTTTAAAATTCGAATCAACCCCTAATGCTGATCGAACTTCTGACCAACAGGACGACAAGCGAGTGTCTAGCCACTACGCTACCGCATCTCCCAAGTTAATAGTCATGCTATACGCAAATAACCTGTTGCCAGGCTGAAGCCTATCATCTGCGCCATGGACCCTTCCGTAATCATTCAAGAAGATATTCGGGTGTTTTGAACCGGTACAGAAAAGTTCATAGAATGTCGTGGATCAAGAAGAAGAAAAGTTTGACATTCTAATGATCTGAACATAGAAGGAAACTGACTCTTAGATGGCATCATGTTTCGAAAAATAAAATATGCTTGTCATATATAACGCCATAATGATTTGGGAAGACGTGGTTCCTGGATAGAAGAAGAGGCAGCGACCGAGAAGCGCGAAGATGGACGCGGGATGTTGGGGAAACCTTGGGCTTAAAGCTACAATAGGAGAATAATTAAAGAATCGAGACCATTTTCGCTGGACTGTGATGAGGGCGACGTGGTGCTAATGACCTGTTATATGATGTTGAGGATGACTCTAAGGTATTGCGGAAGTCCCAAAATTACTTCAGATCTACACTCATTAGCCAGTGATTTTTACGTGTGGATTCGATTTCTATTTTACTAATGTGTCTCTCACCATCAGGAGAACAAAATCCAAATTCTGAGGTACTTGTAACTTACGTCCCCATGTCAAAGACGAGAAGTCAACACGTTAGTCCAACAAACCGGTGTAAGTATTGAACCCACTACCTCGGCATCAGCACACTGGAAGTTTAACACCAGCGCTCTTATCAATTCAACTATATTGACCTCGGAGTCTACAGGGGGACGTAGCCAGTCTCTCACCAACCCTCCATGACTGCCTCTTATGGCATGCATTGTCAGTAAGATTGATGCTGTTGTTACTTCCTTGATGGGCCTCGTAGTACACGGGTAAACGAGTCTTCACACAGGGTGTTAGTAAAGTCTCACTACACCTTGTATGCAGAACAAATTTGAAAAATTCTTCCGTTGGTAACACTATTCTGTTTGGAGTGCAAAGAATTACTCGAGCAGACGACAGCCATTCGCTGCCATGTTCCTTCACGATAAACTGTGGAGCATCACTTGAGGACTGTAGTAAATTCCAAATCCTGCTGGACTGACAACTATTACATTCACACGAACCGCTAAAGATACGCACTAATTCACTGCACCACCATGATATCCCAAAGCGGTTATGGTATAAAAACAGCAGAAGAACAGGCATACAAATAACGCTATAGATATTTGATACTCTTTCTCCACAACAACTCCATCCCACCTCACCAACCCCAATTGTCTAGGGATCAAGTTGTGGCTGTAATGGCATATGATTGATAGAAGAAGACAACATTAAACACGCGTACCCTCTACAGACATTTTATTTTATTTTCGCACCTCTCTGGCTGTTCTCTTAGATATAAAATGTTCCCTAATCACAATGTGTTCAATTATTTGTGGATTCTACTTCTAGATATCTCTGGCTTCTTGTTTTTATACACGGCCCGAGCGGAAATCAGAAAATAAACTCTCTTCTTGTTTCTTTGGGCTCGTGTCGAGATCACACAAACACAGCCCGCGCGTGCTTCCATTTGAGAGTCCGGTCAAAGGTTAATCTCGGTTAGCTGCTGTGACGTCTTGTCTAAAGGACATGTTTGTGTGTCTTGACCTTCGGGTCAGGATAAGCTAACTCTTGTTTCACACCAGGCGCAGTATTTTTTGTGTTTGCGGCCCCTTGATTTGGTCACGTTAGATTTGGGGATCTCCAGAATGTACTTCTGTGTGTGTGAGTGTGTGTGCGTGTGTGTGTGTGTTTTTTTTTCATATCCTCTACAGGACATTGGATTCAACACCAGCATTTTCAGCTGCTGTTGATGTCTTGGCAAGTTTTACGTTCAGTAGCTTGCCATTGCTTTCTGAACGACAGTATCACATACCTCCGTAAGCAACCAGCGCGACGCGATCCGCTGCCGAATCTTGCGCAGCTGTGTTTCGTACGCCGAGTATACGGGATTACGAACAACGTCCTTAACCCTTCGCCAGGGAGACCGGGTCTGTGTTGTTAGGGGGACAAACAAATACTGAACATGGTCATAATTTTATAGACTGACATTTCATTTTATATATATCTATGTATCTTTGACCTAATATATGCGCTTGACGAGATGAAGCGAAACATACCAGGAAATAATTCTGCAACCTATTGTTTGTGTCTTATGTGTTTACATTCGCTAAAGAAATACTTGACTATAAACTAATATACACTTGCATTTGTAAGACGCATCGTGTCTCCAATAACTACATCATTTAGCGATATATAACGGCACAGTCATTAGGAAAGAACATTATTGAAGGTCAAGGTTCGTAGGAGAAGAGGCCGCGAACGATCAGCACGAAGAAGAACGTAGAAACTAGCGGAGACATTGGGCATGAAAGTGCACGAGGAAGAAGAAACTAGCAAACGATCATGAATATTTTCGCACGCCATGTTAAGAACGCAAATGAGCTGCTGTGGTGACTGTAGTATCTACAGATGCATGTTCCGTGGTGTAGGTTTTACGGACGCAATTCGTAATCCCGCATACCACTTTCGAAAAATAGTTGCGGGCGATTGGGCAGCAAATTGACCTGCGTTGCTTTTCATACAATGGTGTGTGCGCGCCAGTCGTTCAGAAAGCAATGGTAAATGATCTATCAACGCAAGCCAGAATTGTGTAAACAGAAAGACATGGTAGTCAGCTTAAAATTACCGTGGTAGATAAGTGACATTACTGTGCGAATTTGTGTATATTTCAACTTGAAGGATTTATCTAGTTAATTTCACGTAAGTTGTGTGATTTCTGCAGTATGTACCTGACGAGATGCAGCGAAATATGCCAGGCAATAAATCGTGCAATCTATTGTTTGTGTCTTCGTTATTCAAATGGTAAATTACTAAACATAAACTAGCAAAAAAGTCACAAACAGCCAAATATCAAATGCTGGGGTTGACTGCGACGTCATGTAAAGGATATGCAACTAAATAATTGAATTATCGTTAACATACAGAGAGACAGATTCACTCGGGAAGGTTAGCCTGCCTATTCAACAACTGCCCGAAGAAATCGAATGCATCGGCCGAAAGGTGCAAATATCCCACCTTTGTTGTAAACAGGCACAACGCAATTTCGTCCAAAACAAACATCCCAGACGAACGAAGAGGAAGACGAAAGAACGAACGAACAAACTGTATTTCTATTCTGCCCTTCTATCACTCTCTTTCATACATTATTTAATCCATCCATCACTTGAGGCTAACGAAAACAAGAACAATAATATACAAGATGCTGATAGACAGATATAATAAGCATTATGGCAACATTCTCGCGAATATCTATTTTCTTATTTAACAATGGATAGCCGAATTCCTTCGACTCAATCCATAAGAATCTGTTAATATTAGATGCCTCATGAAAATGGGAACATTTGATTCAATGAATGCCAATGGCACACGGCTGTAAAAGGATAACAGCTATTGATACTGAATGATATTGAATAAAAGTTGGTGAAACAGCCATGTGCACATGTGGATTGGCGTCGCAGACAACAGAGCGCAAACTCCAAGGCTGCCCAAAATACAACATATCTAGGCAAACCCTCTGGCCTTGAGAGACGACAGTGGAAGATAAATTCTATGGACCGCTGAGTGAAATAAAAAAGACAGTTAAATTCATACAAGAGACAACATTGCAGTTATAGACATATTTCAAGCGAACGAAAGAAGAAGTAGAAGAAGCTCACAGGTGGAAATGCGTAGGAACATAATTAAAGACCATACCAAGCAAATGTGTGAGTGTGCCAGTGTGTTTACAATATACTCGTATATACGATAGATACTATATATATATATATATATATGTGTGTGTGTGTGTGTGTGTGTGTGTGTGTGTGTGTGTGTGTGTGCGCCAGCGTGTATACGATTGTTGGTGTATTTACAATATACTCGAATATACGATAGATACTATATCTACACATGTGTGTGCGCCAGCGTGTATACTATATGTATTCAATTTATGAAATACATATTAGTATGTGCGGTTGCGCGTAAACTAACTATATATATATATATATATATATATATATACTAGCTGACCCGGCCCGGCTTCGCCCAGACCCTGGTGGGGAGCATCTCATTTAATTCATATAAGTAGTCATATAAGTTCTCGTTCCCGTTACCGACTATCTGTCTGTCTGTCTGTCTGTCTGTCTATCTGTCTGTCTGTCTGTCTGACCCGGCCCGTCTTCGCCCAGACCCTGATGGGGAGAATCTCATTTAATTCATATAAGTAGTCATATAAGTTCCCGTTCCGACTATCTATCTGTCTGTCTGTCTGACCCGGCCCGGCATCGCCCAACTCCTGGTGGGGGGAATCTCATTTAATTCATATAAGTAGTCATATAAGTTCCCGACTGTCTGTCTGTCTGTCTGTCTGTCTGTCTGTCTGTCTGTCTGTCTGTCTGTCTGTCTGTCTGTCTGTCTGTCTGTCTGTCTGTCTGTCTGTCTGTCTATCTATCTGTCTGTCTGTCTGACCCGGCCCATCCCATGGTGGAGAGCATCTCATTTAAATTATATAAGTAGTCATATAAGATCCCGTTCCCGACTATCTGTCTGACTGTCTGTCTGTCTTGGGTAAATGGAGGAGGGAGGAGGAAGAGGGAGGTGGAGGAGGGAAGAGGAGGGAGGAGGAGGGAGGAGACAGGAGGAATAGGGAGGAATAGGAGGGAGGAGGAGGGATTAGGAGGAGGAGGGAGGAGTAGTGTGGAGGAGGAGGCGAGGAGGAGGGAGGAGGAAGAGGGAGGAGGAGGGAGAAGGAGGGAGGAGGAGAACGCAGGAGGAGAAGGGAGCAGGAGGAGGAGAGGGAGGAAAAGGGAGGAGGAGGGAGGAGGAGGAGAGAGTAGGAGGATGGAGGAGGCGGAGGGAGAAGGAAGAGGGAGGAGGAAGAGGGAGAATGAGGAGGGAGAAGGAGGAGAAGGAGGGGGAGGAGGGGAGGAGGAGGGAGGCGGAGGGAGGCGGAGAGAGGAGGAGGAGGGAGGAAGAGGGAGGAGGAGGAATGTGAAGGGAGGAGGTAGAGGGAGGAGGAGGGAGGAGAGGAGGTAGAGGGAGGAGGAGGAGGGAGGAGGCGGAGAGGGAGGAGGAGGAGGGAGGAGGCGGAGAGGGAGGAGGGGGAGGAGGGAGGAGGAGGAGAAGGGAAGAGGAGTGATGAGGAGGGAGGAGGAGAGAGGAGGAGGAGGGAGGAGGAGGGAGGAGGAAGAGGGAGGAGGAGGAATGTGAAGGGAGGAGGAGGGAGGAGGTAGAGGGAGGAGGAGGAGTGAGGAGGAGGAGAGGGAAGAGGAGGAAGGAGGAGGGGGAGGAGGGAGGAGGAGGAGGAGGGAGGAAGAAGGAGGAGGAGGGAGAAGGAGGGATGAGGAGGAGGAGGGAGGAGGAGGAAGAGGAGGGAGGAGGAGGAAGAGGGAGGAGGAGGAATGTGAAGGGAGGAGGAGGTAGAGGGAGGAGGAGGAGGGAGGAGGAGAAGGGAGGAGGAGGGATGAGGAGGAGGAAGAGGGGGGAGGAGGGAGGAGGTAGAGGGAGGAGGAGGAGGAGGAGTGAGGAGGAGGAGAGGGAGGAGGAGGAAGGAGGAGGGGGAGGAGGGAGGAGGAGGGAGGAAGAAGGAGGAGGAGGGAGAAGGAGGGATGAGGAGGAGGAGGGAGGAGGAGGAAGAGGGAGGAGGAGGAATGTGAAGGGAGGAGGAGGGATAGGGAGGAGGGGAAGAGGAAGAGGGTAGGAGGAAGAGTGGAGAGGAGGAGGGAGGATGTAGAGGGAGGAGGAGGGAGGAAAAGGGAGGAGGGAGGAGGAGAGAGGAGGAGGAGGGAGGAGGTAGGAGGAGGAGGAGGAGGGAGGAGAAGGAAGGAGGAGGAAGAAGGAGGAGGAAGAGGGAGGAGGAGGATGGATTAGGGAGAGGGAGGAGGAGGAAGGAGGAAGAGGGAGGAGGAGGATGGAGGAGGGAGAGGGAGGAGGGAAAGAGGAAAAGGGTAGGAGGAGGAGGGGAGAGGAGGAGAAGGAGGGAGGAGGAGAAGGAGGAGGAGGGAGGAGGAGGGGATAGGAGGAGGGAGGAGGCAGAGGGAGAAGAAGGAAGGAGGAGGAGGAAGGAGGGAGAGGAAGGAGGGAGAATGAGGAGGGGAGGAAGGAAAGGGAGGTGGAAGAGGAAGAGGAGGGAGGAGGAAAGAGGTAGGGGAGGAGGAGGTAGAGGGAGGAGGAGGAAGGAAAGGGAGGAGGAAGAGGAGGAGAAGGGAGGAGGAGGGTGGAGGGAGGAGGGAGGAGGAGGAGGTAGAGGAGGGAGGAGGTAGGAGGAGGAGGAAGAGGGAAGAGGGATAAGAAGGGAGAAGGAGGAGTGAGGATGATGAGGGAGAAGGAGGCAGGAGGAGGAGGAGGGAGGCAGGAGGAGGAGGAGGGATAAGGAGGGAGAGGGAGGAGAAGGGAAGATGAGGGAGGAGGGGGATGGAGTAGGAGGGAGGAGGATGGAGGAGGAGGGGAGAGGAAGAGGGAGAAGAAAGAGGGAGAAGGAGGAGGGAGTCGGGAGAGGGATGAGAGGGAGGAAGAAGAGAGGAGGAGAGAGTTCGCCATTCCGAATTCATACTCGTCTAGTTCTTCCCTTCTACACGACTGTAGATAACTTCCTTACACATAAAAAGATGAATTGTTATTGATATTGCCGTGGCATGGAGGAATATCAGCAGCAGAGTTGATCCAAAAAACCAAAGACTGAGATCTACGGAGAGCCATGAACGCCTACGCCAGCCGGCACGGCACTTGATGATGATGATTGCCGTGTGACGATTCTGTGTAGTCACGTCATTTTCTTCCCTTTCCCTAGCGTATCATATTTTCTCTCATATCACTTATCCTTAATCACACCCTTCTCTTCATTTTTATTTCTTTCAATTCACGCAGCACATCCGATAATATTCCTGACTGCAAGCACCCACACAATTATCTCTATAATTAATTAAGCTGAAATTTCCCATCGATCCCCATATTTCATAATCATTTTCTCCATTCATAATTGACAACAACTCCGGCTGTAGATAAATGATGGTGTAAATGAATGGCAAGCAAATTTATCTGGTGTGCATAAATCGCCATTTCATTTACGTTTTGAATTGTGTCAACCTAATATTCTCTATCGTTAACATATCTAGGATGTATGTGATTATGTGGATATTGTCTCAGAATGTAAGCTTTCATATGTTTATATAGGTTGATATTGATGGCGACATGTCTAACTGATGTAAACTTATGTTCATCATTTACAATTTGTATTTGCTGGATTCGTGTTATCTAACATCTATATTTCTATGACAACCTCTTGCTGAATTGATATCTGTTGAGATAAGTGATTTTCTTTAGCGATAAGGTCATTTCAACCTCTTCGATGTATATTCTTATATTCTTAACAATTATTGTGCACACGTATTTTCATTTCGTTTTACAATTTATTGATTTATTATAATTAATTTTTCAACTTATACTGTACGTCGTTGGCTCAGTGGCAAAGGGGTTAGGGCGCAGTTCGTAATCCCGGATACCACGTTCAAAAGACAGCTGTGGGCTATTTGGAAGGAGCTTCCTAGCCTTGTGTTGATATCCATACAATGGCATGAGTTGCGATCGTTCACAAATCAATGGCAAAATACTAAACGTAAACTTGCCAAGAATTCACAAATAGCCAAACAAATTCTGAGGTTGATTGTGACGTCCTGTAAATTATATGCAACTAACTATTTTGACTTTACCTCTGTGAATCAGGGACACCGAGTAAGATGCAGCACGTCCTTTGCGCGAGATCTTATTAATAGATTGCTTTTCTAGGCCCATTTACGATCAGAAGTTTGCCTTTGCTTTCTGAAAGAGGCCGGTCTCCCTGGTCGAGGCGGTTAGCAGCTTTCTCCGTAACCCCGTATACTCTCGTGGTTGATGTGAGCGCACGAGAATTGGAAGCGGTTCGAGTCGCGCCAGTGACTTATGAGAGTATGGAGCCGGTCGCTCAGAAAGCAATGGCAAACTGCTGAGCGTAATCTTGCCAAGAAATCAACAATCAGATGAAAGATGCTGATGTTGACAGCGATGTCCTGTAAAGAATATGCAAAACATTTTATTTTACATAGAACCAGTTTTAACATACGGCTGAGAGTCCTGGACAATTAGTACACATGCGAAATACCCCATGGAAACCTTGGCGATGTGGTTTTATAGAAGAATGCTGAACATTAATTGGGCAGCCATAAAGAGCAATCAGGACGTTTTAGGGGAAGTTGAGCCGCAAAGACAACTTATCACAAACATCAGAAAGAGGCAGTCCCTGTTTTTTTTTTTTTTTTTTTTTTTTTTTTTTTGGGGGGGGTGGGGGGGGGGGGGTGGCGCTGGGGTTATGAGAAGACCAAAACTGGAACATGTTGTGACAACCGGAAAGATTTGCGGGAAGAGAGATAGAGGGAGACAGCGTGAAAAGATTATTGAAAGTCTTGTGTCAAAGCACGGAAGGGAGTCAACACACGAATTGATCCATGACGTCTAGTATTGTAATTTGTGGAGAGGCATGATCGTCCACGCCAGGCGGCAAGGCACTGGATGATGATGATGATGATGATGATGATGATGATGATGATGATGATGATGATGATGATGATGATGATGATGATGATGACACATGACAAGGTAAAATGTAAGTTGCATGCCTGCCCACCCCGTGGTCATGTGTTCGATGAGCAGATGGAAGAATTCGGACTTTAAAAAAAAAAAATTACTTATTCTCCCATGTCGACCTGGTCTTCTTGGGAAGTAAATACGATCGGTGTAGCACTGAGTACATCCCCCACCGAGCACAAAATAGTCTATAGAAATATGGGTTTAGGACCATATGTGCCTTACCTAGTGTAAAAGAGACCATTACCGTCTTTCACTTATAAACGCCAAAACCGCTAACAGGTAACAAAAAAAATGTTGAATGACAAGAATGAAACACCATCACACCAACCTGTATTCTGTCTTCTGGGAGGTCGATCTTCAGCGCCAAGAGTTCGCGAGCATAGAGATCAGGGTAGTGAGCATCTCTGAAAGCCTTCTCGAGCTCTTCAAGCTGGAAACTTGTAAAGATGGTCCTGTAGTTGGGAACATCAAGTCCATGTTACAACTCACACACTTATCACTACAGTTGGCATGCGAGATACGCTACATTTTATAATTGCATATAAAGAATTTCCTACAATTGGAGTGTAAATGGAATGTAAAGTGAAGAGCCTCTTTTCAAGCTATGAGGAGTGCTATGTATATGGTGCTAGTTGGTTACTTCTTGACCAATCGTAATTCAATGCGTGGTATAGTGAATATCACGCGGGCCATCTTTACTTCCCACAAAATCTCCTATTACCCACTTTAAGGCTGGTTCTTCCTGGGAGCCGAGGTCAATGAAAATAAAATTCTCGAAACGATAGGGATTCGATCACACCTCCGCCGTGCTAGCAGCAGGAGTGCTAGGCACTGGGTTACAGCAGCTCCGATGAATTTAAGATTAATTCAAACATGATATCAAAACATGCATGGAAGGGATAATAGTGGGCACATGCTATTGAAAAGACCATCTCATATATATATTTATTTCATGGTAAAGATGACCAACGGAACTCAGGATACATAATGCAATGACACGCATTACGTATAACAATAGATAGAGGGAATCGAAACAGAAACTGAAATAAAATTTAGTTTGCTGTTCTTTATAAAACGTCACAATCAGCTCTATCATGTCTTGGCTGTTTGTGATTCACAACGCAAGTTTGCGCTGAGAAGTTTGCCACTACTTTCTGAAGGCCAACACTCAATGCAATGTTAAAAATCAACACATTGACACCTGACTCCAAATCGCCTGCAGCTGATTTCGAACGGAAAATGCGTGATTCTCAATCAAGTTCGCTACCCCTTCTCCACTTACGCAACCTGAAATACTTTGGTCATATGAAATGTCACAGTGGATAGGAAAGAACAGTGGTGGGAGGCCTAATTCTTGGTAAACCATCTCGAAAATGGACGCAGGACAGTACAGATACATTTTGCATGAGTACTTATCTCTCCATCAGCGAAAGCGAGAGTTTATATCCTTTCGACCATGTCAATATCTCAGAAAGTCATAGACTGTCGTCTATGAGGAAAGTGCATCATTAAAAAAAAAGTCGCTTAAAAGTCGACAGGGTCGACTTCATTGCACCGGGTTTTTATCCCATATGGCTCGGTCTCTTCCATTATCTAATATTACTGTGTCGTGTAGTTTTGATGTTCGCATTTTGCCTATGCCTTTATAATGCATATCCTTTATATTGTTGTTGTTCTCTGTTAGCCTTGAATGATGTGTGAATGAAATAATGTATGAAAGAGAGTGATAGAAGGGCAGAATGTTAGACGGGCCTGCGTGCCCAATTCTTAACCCTTTGAAAATAAAGTTTGTTCGTTCGTTCGTTCGTTCGTTCGTTCTGCAGCACGGATAGCGTCGCACAAAGCACGAACTCCATAGCTCTAGCGACGACCCACAGGAGTCTCCGACAAATTTCACTCGTGAACCGAAGGACGCGGCCCGGAATCGAACCCACAACCTTCGGAGCCCGAGTCAAACGGCTTGACCACTTCGCCACAGAGACTCCCGAGTGCATCATAGATTATCAATAAGAAGCAGTCACATGTTAGTCATGTCATAGTTATTAATAGTTTAATGGTAAAGGGTTTGTCAGGTCTTAGTGAGATATGACTGAGGTACCGTATACCAGTTGACGGTACTACCTGCTTTCTGTTAGCGCCAAATGTTGGGCGGTGCTCACCAAACCTGACACCCCACATTGTGCCAATAACTTCGGGTAGAGAAGCGCAAATGTAAGGGCACAAGCCTTATCCTAGTGTGAGAAAATGCAACCTAAAGACTAAATGTCATGGACTGGCAGACCAGGCCCTAAACCTTGGTCGGCTACTGGCCTTAGATTGAAGCTCCGGACCGTTAGAGCATGGCTTTGCTAATCCGACAGCTTCTGCAGCTCGTCTTGTTCTAGACGTATCGTATTGGTGTTACCTTTCCACTGGAGTAAACTAGGCAGGCCAAGAGAAAGATCATGTTGCGTGGCCAACGCATGGTCTCTAACATTCATTCAAGGCTCTGTGCTATTGAGAGGTATAACACCATTTTTATAACTATGGTCTATCAAGTCGCCAATGTTCAAGGACATGTTTACACGCAATAATGTGTATTAGATACGAAATATTAGTACCGCATTGTTTTATAGTCCAATCCGCACTCCATATATGACGTGGTCAGTATCACTGCGCACGTTTTCACCATCCTCGATATTTCCTGGTACCAATTTTAAGATCCTTCTAGATGCCGATGTCAATCAGGGGGGAAAATACCCTCTACCATATACATTTTCGAAAAGAAAATTTTGCTGGCCACCGAGTTACCACGGCTTCATATTATAAGGCATGTAAGTACTGTGTCAACTGATACATTTAAAGAGGAACTTAAGAGAGTTAGTTAGTTAGTCTTTCCTCTTGAGCCTAAGGCGGCGCATAGGGCAGAAGTCATGGCTCTCCATGTCCGGCGGTTCGCTGCTACCTGTTGTAGATCCTGGATGTTCACTTGGCCGTTCAATGAGCCTTCTCTGATGATGGTTCTACGCAGGGTCTCTCTTGGTCTTCCCCGTTTTCTTTTCCCTACTGGTGACCATAAGAGGGCTTGGTTGAGGAGTCTTGTCTTGTCCATTCTGAGTACATGGCCGATGTAGTTCCAACGGCGTTTTCTTATAAAATTGGATACAGTATCTTGCTTAGTCTCTTGTCTTATTTGTGTATTGGTTCTGAAATATGTCCAGTGGAGGTTTAGAATTCTTCTAAGACATTTGTTCTCAAAATTGTCTATTTTTTTTTTTAAATCTAAAGCTACCGTTGACTTCCACCTCTCACATCCATACGTTAGCACTGGAATCACACAAGAGTTGAAGATTTTAAGTTTCGTATGTTTGCTGAGTGTCTTTGACTTCCAGATGTTTGACAGTTTATTGAAGGTACCAGATGCCAGTGTGATTCTAGATAATATTGCTGGCGTTGAGTCCCCTGTAGATGTCATTTTGCTTCCTAGGTATGTAAAGTTGTTGACTTTTTCAAGAACATGGTTGTTTAATTTGGTGTCGTCTGAACTGTCGGTAAGATCAATATGTTTATTTTTTTGCAGTGTTTATTTGGAGACCAATTTGTCCTGAAAATATTTTGGAGATGGTTTATTTTCTCTTAGGCATCTGGGTGTGTTTAACTTTTATCACATCTACTTAAGAGAGTAGATGTGATAAAATATACTGGACAGTCTCGCATTCTCATTGATGCATGAGTTGGGAAAAAAGAGAGAGAGAGAGAGAGAAAACCGGGGAAAATAAGCAGGAGTTGTGAAGTGGTATGCTCGTGTACGCCAGTTGATACGCAATTGGTAAATATATTAAAACGCATTAAGAATAATGTATTTTAATCACTGTAACATAATGCATCATCAATATCATGTACTTTGTAATGTGGCTTATGCTTTCCACTGATTTCTGTATTTTGTGCTCTTCCAATTCTTCTCTCGATGTTAGCGAATGAACTTGCACTTTTGACTTTGAAAGGCAGCAGCAATTTATTACACTGTAGCGGCTTATCCCAAAATTTACATACATGTTAAATGAACTTCTCCTTCTTATAATCATTACAGTGTGGCGTTAGTTATTAAGTATATCCACGGCCTTCTATCTCGTGTACTGTCAATTACATCTTTAACCGATGTCCCTCATTGAAACGATATCAACTTTCCAGCATCTTACCACACGATCTCTCCCTGCCTCTACTCCCTTCCAGATTTCCTCTTTGTCACTGCGTACTCCAGCTTTACTATCCTCTTGACATGCCCAAAGAATGTGGATTGCCTTCTTCTGACTGCGGTAAATAAATTCCTTTGTGAGTTAAATTATTTCAAGATCTCTTCATTGTGCGTTTTAGGCTCTGTAGTGTTCTCACCATTCTTCTATACAACAACATCTCTGCAGCTTCGTCATAATTCCTAAATAGTTTCAAAATGCCGATGATTCACTTTCCTACATCAGGATTCCATCGAACTTATTTTCTCATCTTGACTAAATAACAAAATAAAGACGTTACATCCTGAATGTGTTAGCGCAATCACATAATAAAATGCTACTGATGCGTTATCAAATACTACACGAACCCACCTCACGAAGGGGCGACAAATCTCTCGAACTATCTGCAACTTTTCGAACTGTCAAACTAATTAATTCGTTGCCGTCTGTTAATTCGAAGACATCCAAAACCAATGGCACTCCAAATCTCTGCTAACGCACTAATTAGACACCCTCCCATCTGAAAAATCTAGACTCTAATTGGGCCAATTCGATACCTAATTTGGGCAAAAACAGGGCAACATATCTTGTCCCTGGCATGCGCTGCGAGGCTATATGCACGTGCGCGCGCAGCTATGATCGTTGCGTGAGCGAGACATAACAAGATGGCTAATGGTTGTAGCCTGGTATGGAGTAAAAACTCCAGCATAGAGGCGGCATGGCAAAGATGGCGACTTAACAAAAGGAAATGGAATAGGGAGCACGTTAAGAAATAATCATTAGTTTTAAATTGAAATAAACATTACTTAAGACTTCAGAAGGCATGGAATATATACTTAGCTTAGTTCTTCTTCCTCTGCTTCTACCTCTTATGTCCTACTGGAGAGTTGGCTCCCAAACCGTCCTATCTTTTGCTACCTCAAGCCCTACCCGCATTATCATCTATCCATCATGTGCCATGCCGGTAAGCGTGGGCCGCCATGATTCGCCATTTCACTCGATCACCAGAATCGTGGATCAGCTCAGTGTTCCTGTCTCGACCATGCCACGTGGCCAAGCCATCGAAGTATTTACTTCTCTGTCTTCCCCTTGATCTCTTTCCTCGATCGTGACAGTTGTCACCAATTTCTCTAATTTATTTCTTCTCATAACATGTTCAAAGTATCTTGATTGTCTACGTCTAATTTCTATAATCAGTTTACGATTTTCATTTGTTTCTTGGAGGACTTGGTCATTGGTTTTTCTGTCTGTCTATTGTATTTTGTGCATTCTCCTCAGAAACCAGATTTCCACAGCCATCAGATATTTTTCAGCTTGACTGCTCATCATCCACGCTTCACATCCTTCATACGTACAGGTTCTATGTAGTACTTTAACACTCTTTTTCTCGTTTCAATTGACATCTTTATATTGGTAAATCTCTTATCCGTGTGTTTTTATAACTCCCTCGATTTTGTTTTGCCTGTGGGCCCATAGAACAGACTTTCTAAGTATACAATTGTCAGGTTTTCTCTATATATCCAATCCAGTGCCAACACCTCTTGATTTTCTTAAATCTGTCTCGTTATCTCATTAATCTCCGCTGTTGTGCTTCTTTCATACTATTTAAGTCATATTCTGCACATGCAACAGTTAATAAATAATTTAAATTTATTGGCAATTGATTTAGCTGTTTCCCGTGTTTCTGATCTATACAACAATACTGAATCAGCTCAGATCTTGCTGTCCCATTATTCTGTTAGTTTGAATCTTAAAGAATTTAATTATCTAATTTTGAACTAATAGACAAAGTACTGTCTTTCAGTATGTTTACTAATATATGCACAAAAAACCATTACTACGGACTAATATATGAGGAACAGAAAATATATATTTGTGGCAATAAATAAAGAATATAATATCAATAATTTGAACTATTTATTTAAAAAAACATGAATGTAAATATTTTAAATTAATGCATAACTATAATATAATTATTGTAGGTTAAAATGTAACGATAAAGTAGTAGTAGTAGCAGCAGCAGCAGCAGCAATAGCAGTAGTAGTAGTAGTAGTAGTAGTAGTAGTAGTAGTAGTAGTAGTAGTAGTAGTAGTAGTAGTAGTAGTAGTAGTAGTAGTAGTAGTCGTAGTAGTAGTAGTAGTAGTAGTAGTAGTAGTAGTAGTAGTAGCAGTAGAAGTAGTAGTAGCAGCAACAGAGGCAGCAGAAATTGTAGCACCAATGCAGTATGTCTTGTTGAGCTATCAATGTGGCCATGGCAGTTGCGTGATAGAAGTGACAGCAGGAACAGTCACAACAAAGATAATAATAATAATAATAATAATAATAATAATAATAATAACAGCTATGAACAACTGAATCTGCAAATCTAACGATAAAGTTGTATTTTAACCCGTGATATTAAAAATAGACTTGACTTTCAACACATGACGTATGTAAATTTCATCCCAAGAGAATCCAGAACGGAAAATGAGTCAATAAAATGATGCGAGTGTGGTCGAGAGGAAACATAATAAACACTACAACAAGGAAGTCTGATAACACTGTACATGTCGTTTATAGTTTCTGTTTCGCAATCCCGATATTCATTTATATTATCCGTGTTATTTTAAGTTCACTTTTCCTGGCCTCACCTTGGCTTTGACATTTTTTACTTACACACTTTAAAAGAAAGTGGTATTTTATAGTTGCAGGATTCATATGGGAAATATATCTGTGAAATATTTTAATATAAAATTATGAATTAGCGAATTAAACAATATAAACAAGTTAGTTGCATATCATTTACTGGAGGTCGCAGTCAAACCCAGGATTTGTTAGCTGGTTGTGATTTATTGGCAAGTTTACGTTCAGCAGATTTCCAAAACAATATAAAGAGGTGGTAGGTTGTGAGCACCTGACATGAGTAGAATAGGTAAACGTGAATTATGTATTATTTTGAAGAAATAATGCTTTATGCATTTTGGTTGATGAATATCATAATGATTTATGATTTGTGATGACAAATCTATGAGACTTTACTCAGAACAAGGCCTTAAGCACAAGGTCTCACCCACCAAAAGTAGGAAAGAGCGGGGGGGGGGGGGGGTGTATTACTATGAATTGAGGCAACAAGTAGAAGCAGTAGCAGTGGTGCAGTGGTGTAAACATTAATTAATGTGAAAGACCTGTATAATTCTTGGACTGTAAGATTCATTTGTATTGATATAATACGTAATAATATGTTACGTTATTGTTCATGTAGCTATGTTTATATTCAGTTAGAAGGCAGCACTTGGAAATAAAGAACTATAATTAGATTATGGCGTTATTAAAATAATGCAGTTCATACATCTGTAATTATTCACTGGGCTCCTTGCAAATCACCGGAACACAAACATACAAATGAGGACACATTAGTCAAATGGAATTTTGAATCATCTAAGGACTCTTTATTAGAGCCAGTCACCTGCAAAAGATGAAGTAGTTAGGTGAAGGAAAACGTGTGTGTTAACACGCGATAAGCCAAGTTCTACAGATAAGGTCTACCATCCTTCTCTTTCTTCTTTATTCACCTTCAGACGTCAGAATGGATAAATGCAAAGAAATTAGCGCTCTACTTAAGCTTATTAACATCTTTATAGAGCGTGTTCTCAAAAGGAGGAGTTTTAGGCCAAAATAGTTTTCTTTAGTCTGCATATGTTGGAATATCCTGCAACAAATGTTTGTGTTTTACCAGTTTAACAGTTACATTTATCAGTATCTCCTAACTGTATTTTATTAAACAGGTGTTATTTCTGCCTTTTGTGCCCTTTTGGAGTCTGAAATTTGTTGCTCATTCTTTTCGGCTGAGTTGGTAATATGCATAATCTTTTCAGTAACCTGTACTCTCTGATTTCCACGTGGTCTGTACTTGATTGTTATAAATCGCTTGCCCTCAACATAGGCTAGTCTATCTCACGCTGATATTCACCCATTTTTCTTTACTAATCTGTCGGCTTCTTCAGTTCCATGTATGTTGCTATGTGAAGGAATCAATTTTACTACCGCCCGTTTGTATTTCTGGCGGTTTACAATGCAACTTCAGCAACAATTGTACAATCATTTATAGAGTAAGGCATGCACATTCTCTCAGTCAACGGAAACAATTTGTTACCTGTGACGACGTCGTTTCTTGGACTTTTTGCCTGATATCAAAGTGGCGTCTTGTGGTTTATCAGGGTGAGGATATGTCTGGTGGGGGACTGCAAAATACGAGATGTACACACAAAAGTTAATTATATCTGGATTATGCATTTTAATATAACCCATATACAGACATAGAATAGTTAAATAATGATAGACTAAAGGAGAGTTGTGCGTAATGTTTCTGCTGCTACTATTGTGGTTTAGTATTGAATCTATATGTCTTAAGAAAGACTGTGATATACGTAACGAAAGAACGAATAAGCTTTACTTTCAAAGGGTCAAATAAATGAGTACCCAGGCCCGTCTGACATTTTGCCTTTCTTATGTCTCTGCTGTCATGCATTATTTCATTCCCACGTCATTTATAAGGCTAATTTTAGACAACGACAACAAGAACAATAACAACATATGCAATTAAAACGCATTAGAATTGTGCAGAGATGCATACGATCATTTAGTCAAAATCGCACAAATGCATGAACTAGTGTAATGCTGAAAGAAATAAACGAAATAACAATGGGAACAAATGTTATGATTCCCTAGAAAGGTTGTGGAGAAAGGAACTGTAGACACAAAGTAATTTTGTTAAGGAGTCGTCGTTTTTCCTCCACGCCATCCATTTACCTTTATCATCTAAATTCGGGGCACAGATACAAAATGTCAATAACAAAATATCCGCCTCGGTGGAATTTCGAACAGAAGACTACTACACCTCAGACAAATATTCTACACTGTGATAAAGAGGCTGTTCTTGGACATAAGTTGTGAATACAAACTTAATTACCGTCGTATGAAAAAGAATAATTGATCAACGTATGATGCATTGCTTGGCACATAATAAAACAATTAGTGAAGTTCCTTACGTTTTCCCCCTGAAAGAAGTCGCAATCGGCATGAAGACAAGCCTGAACCGCTGAAGACAGAATAATATATTTTAGTGTTGTTAAGACGGCAAGTTGATTTCTCACATGTCTGCAAGTTTCTCTTACGTGAGAATATTTTTGTCTTCTTCCTTCATCTCCGGACGTCAGCCTGAATATATTTAAAGAAAGCTGTAGTCAACGTTTGTTGAAATCTTCAAAATGTGTGTACTTATGTGATACAGGTGTAGGTCAAAATAAATGTTTTATGTTCTGTCTTATAAATGCGTATATTTGAATGAGGAACACCGACTCCCTGAACTGTTGAGGCAAATCATCACCTAACTTACGAAATCGGATGCCAATGTGAATTGAGATTCGTAACTATGAATACATTCTTTAGCAATACCAAACTTACACATGTGACTATATGTTAACTCTGAAGTCTGAGTGGGTTCGCCTGATAGCGAGGGACACTGGTAAGGCAGCCCAGCGAAGACCCCTGTAGTGGAATCTACTAGAGGTTGCAGAACGTGTACTGGCAACGCCTGAATTCAAAGCTACCTAACCGAACAACAAATGTGGCTAGACAGTGCTGGGCAGTCAGATGTGTCTAAGCTGTGTTGGGATACCAGGTGTGGCTAGATAGTGCTGGGATACCAGATGTAGCTAGGACAGTGTTGGGATACCAGGTGTGGCTAGACAGTGCTGGGATACCAGATGTGGCTAGGACAGTGCTAGGATACCAGATGTGGCTAGATAGTACTGGGATACCAGATGTTGCTAGGACAGTGTTGGGATACCAGGTGTGGCTAGATAGTACTGGTATACCAGATGTGGCTAGGACAGTGCTGGGATATCAGATCAGTTTATCAGTTATCAGTTGGGGTATCTTCGTTGCACTCCGGACATGTCCATAGGTGCTCAGATCCTCCCCCCAGCATATTCATCAGCGTCCGGTGGCTAATAGTGCCTGTTCTGTGTTGGTTGACGAGGCGCTTTGTTTTCCCGATGTACCTCTCGCGTCTGGCTGTGCCGATTCTTACTCCTAGGTCTTTCATCCTGGACAGCGATGTGGAATCACTGACGTCAAAGTCCTCTGTTCTCGCCATATCTTTAAGGACGTTAATAACATCGGCACGATCCATGGGCAGGCCATCTACAGGGGGTGCAGAGCCAGCCAGTCTGTCAGCTCGTTCATTTCCCTCGACTCCCGCATGTCCCGGGACGAAGATGAAGGTGACTTTACGGACAACAGACTTCCGCAGCGATTCAGTCCACTGTCTACGTACAGATCCAGCTTCGACCTTCTGAATCATGCTCATTGAATCACTTAGTACACACACGTTGGAATAATGCTGTGATTCCAGCCATATGAAAGCCTGTGTAACTGCCATCACCTCCATCGTCATGCTGCTCGTGGTCATAGAGTGGGCACCACTGGATTCTTGAACGGTTCGGCCCGCTGAACGGGCTGTAAATGCCCACGCACTTCTCTGCTGCTTTACTACAGATCCATCTGTATAGATGAGCACTTCGGGGCTATCTGAGTGTTCATAGATGAGCGCGTTAACCTCTGCATTGACAGCGGCAGGGTTCTGCTCTCTGCACCGTCTGTCGAGTGTGATAATGCAGGAGAAAGTGCACTTAAAAGCTGGAGGCACCGGCACCCATTCCTTGCCGGGGTTGATACTGGTAAGACTGCAGACCTGTCTGACGACATCTTCCGCCCGACCCATCCATGATTTGCCCCTCTTTAGCCTGTCACCCTTTTCTCTGAATATAGCGTCATGCAGAGGGTGCTGCTCATCTGCACTTATTTTTAAGTATGCACGAGCTCTCCAGATCTTGATCCTGTGTTCCATTGTCGGGAAGTCAAGGAGGTATCTCATTGATACACAGCTGGTGTCTCTCGTGCAGCCCAAAATGATGCGCATGGCTTCGTTTTGTACCTTTTCAAGTCTTCCAATCTGTGTAGGGCTGACAGTGAGGATGGCCAGGGCATACTCGATGCGTGAAAGCACAAGTCCTTGGAACAGAAGTATTAGCAGTCTTTGCTCGATATTGGCAGTCGCCATGACTCTCATTGCTGACAAACCTTTTCGAGCCTTCGTTATGACATAATCGACATGATCTCTGAAGGACAGGCTACGATCAAGCCTCACGCCAAGATATGTCATTGACTGGGTTCTACTCAAACTGCTCCCATCCATTCTTACTGCCGGCAGGTCTGTTTTCACAATATGGTTGTTTAGTGAGAACCATGTAACCGTTGCCTTTGCAGGGTTGACAAGGGCATCGGCATCAGCACACCATGAGGAAATTCGATCTAGTTCGCCCTGCATATCATTGCCAACCGCCTGTCTATCTCGACCCTGTCGATACACGAGGATGTCGTCAACGAATGACAGAGTCCTACCCCTCCCGTCCAACTGTTGTTCAGTGATCGGCACCGTATACACGTTGAATAGTACTGGTGACAGTGGTGAACCCTGCGGCAATCCTGGACATATCGTTATCGGCTCAGAAGACCAACTCCCGCATCTTAGCACCACCTTCCTTTGGAGCAGAACTGCAGCTATCCATCGTACAAGTTGAGGGTGCACTTTCAGTCTGAGGAGGGTTTGCATCAAGTGCTCGAAAGATACTCTGTTATATGCGTCCTCTAAGTCTATGGCGGCCGCACATGTCTCTTCTCTGACCTGAAATCCTTCGTAAACATCTTGAGCAAAGACCGCCGCATTCAGCCATGACTCTTTGTTGATATCAGATGTGGCTAGACAGTGCTGGGATACCAGGTGTGGCTAGACAGTGCTGGGCTGCCAGATGTGGCTAGACAGTGCTGGGATACCAGATGTGGCTAGACAGTGCTAGGCTGCCAGATGAGGCTAGATTGTGATGGGATGCCAGATGTGGCTAGACAGTGCTAGGCTGCTAGATGTGGCTAGACAGTGATGGGATGCCAGATATGGCTAGACAGTGCTGGGATGCCTGATGTGATTAGAATTTGCTGAACTACAGGAAAGGTTGTGGTGCTCAAGCATTGATCTGTAGAAGGATGTAGATTTCATACTGGCAACTAGACTGCACAGAAAGAGGAAGAGGGTGAGGATGAGACTATTGCCAGTATTACAATGTCGAAAGACGGCGAAAGGAGGGGGGAAAGTTGCAAGTGGAGGAAACAAGAAAGTGAGAGAAAAAGCTTATGCGAGAAGAAAGAAGAAAAAAATGAGGAAGAAGAGGAATACAAATTGCCTTGTACGTGAATGCATAGTTGTAGATGTACCAATATTATAATAACCCGTTTTTTAGTGTGTCTTGCAAATCAATATAAGAAATAATATTGCCTGTTTCAAGATAACAAACGGGCGTTTCAGTAATCATTTGTTTGGCATATTAGAACTAGCCTTCCGTGTAACAAGCTCAATGTGTAAATTGGATGTGACAGGACCACGGGCCATTGTTCAACCATCTGTCCGTTAAACCAACACAGAGGGTGAAAGATCACAGAAAAGTCGCCCACCTCATTCATACAAATGTAAGGGTCTCAAGGTTGGATCCGCTTAAAAGACTGCTCAGAACGGAGTCATGATTTGTTGAATAGCTCTATTGACCGAATGCGCGGAACTGGAGTTTAAGAGGGGCGGACATCAATGGCGTCCAACCGCCTCCGAAGCAAACCGCTGTTGGACGGGAAACATGTGATGTATAAAGACGGGCCGAAAAAACCCAGTGATCAAGCTAACAATATTTGTTCTCCTATCTGTGACGGTTGACTTGTGCTTGTGATGATAAAAATAATTTTGTTCGTAATTTGAACTAAATATCTTTAAGTTTTGTGCTGTTTTGACACTGCGTATGTATGTATGTGTATATATATATAGTAAATAAACATTTATGATCTGTTTAAGTCCCCGCTAATCCCTGGTATCATGAACGCTAATAGACTACAATGGCTGGGGCATATAGAAAGAATGGAAGACAATAGGGAAACAAAATTCGCTTACACTCAGGAAATAAATGACCGTAGACCCCGAGGTTGACCAAGAAGACGGTGGAGAAATAATATATATACAGACCTACAAGCACTTGGAATCAACGACTGGCAAGAGAAGGTCAACCAGAGAAACAAATCGAGACAGATTGTATCTGCAGCAAAGAACCTCAATGGCTCGGAACGCTGAAGAAGAAGAAGATATATATATATATATATATATATATATATATATATATATATATATGTATATATATATATATATATATATATATATATATATATATATATACATATATATATATATATATATATATATATATATATATATATATATATAGAGAGAGAGAGAGAGAGAGAGAGAGAGAGAGAGAGATTTACAATGTTTGAGCAGCCGCAGTAATGGTTAGAAAGCCTGCCTTGTGTAGCTTCTTACGCAAAATGCCTCAGTGTTTGCGCTCAAAATTGTTACATCTCTATAATTTCGTACATGCGAATGTAATTCCACATATTTCCACGAAGCAAGTGTTTTCCTCTTTTCCCCACTACCAAAAACTGGCGGGGCCGTGGCGAAGTTTTCATGAACACAATTCGTAATCCCGCATACCGCATTTGAATCACAGCTGCTGGCGATTTAACAGCAGACCGTCTTGCTGTGGTTTTCATTCAATGGTATGGAGGTCAGCATGGCCAAATTGATAAGAGAGCTCTTTCTTAAATATCCGGTGTGCTGATGCTGAGGTAAGGGGTTCAACCTCTACGTTGGTCAGTTGGACTAAAATGTAGACTTCTCGTCCTTGACTTGGGAGCGTAAATTACAAGTACCGCTGAAGTCGGAGTGATTCACCTGATGACGACGGACACTAGTAATAGGAAAATCTAATCCACACTAAACATTCAGGCCAGTGCTACCAATAATATCGCATATGGACTGCGCTCGAGTTCAAAAATGAGCGAGTGCAAAATAATAATAATAATAATAATAATAATAATAATAATAATAATAATAATAATAATAATAATAATAATAATGGTAAGAATTCCGATCGTTCCAAAAGCAATGGTAAAGTACTGGACATAAACTTGCCAAGAAATCACAAACAGCCAAAATATTATGTGTTTGACTGCGACGTCCTGTAAAAGATATGCAACTAACTTTTAGCTGAAAACTATTTCAAGACTAAATCCCATGTCCATGATCATAATTGTGTCCTATCACTGTTTATTTTTCTAGCAAGTGTTTCATGACAAAGAACTACTCAGCGATACTAATCATTGGACTATAAAGGGGTAAAGATGTGGGCTTTGAAACGTGTGATCTCCACTTGAGGATGTGTAGAAAGAATCTTCACTGGTCATTAAAGATTATGTTCTGTCGATAAGCTTCATCGTCTTAATTCAAGAGATTATCATTACTTCCGTCACCAAACACTTCAACCACATGGCGACATGATCCTCACAACCGCTTATTCCATTGTGAAAGTTGAGTGGGTTTAAGTAGTTGCAGTTATTAAGGTTAACCTTCTGAGAGTTGAAGGTTTTGCGGTTTTAACCCTTACAAAGAAATTCCCTTGTCCGTGAATAAGCTGAGCGACTAGGGCCAAAGGATATGTCAACATTGGAAGAATCCTTCAGAGAGCCAGTTAAGCATGAAATGCAAGGCAATAGAAGGGAAGCAGCGTGTGAGGATTCAAGAGCCCTTCTATTCAAATACGTTCCAGGAGAATGGGTAGTCCTTCCTTGTCTGTTTCCAAACACAGACTGTCAATCAAGTAGAAATAACGGCCAGAAATTAATTAAGTTTATTAAGTTAAGGGGAGGTGCTACATTAATTCTGACGTCCCAGACACTTGCTTTATTGTTTCATGGGGTCCCATATTATATATATATATATATATATATATATATATATATATATATATATATATATATATATATCTATATATATATATATATATATATATATATATATATATATATATAGAGAGAGAGAGAGAGAGAGAGAGAGACAGACAGACAGACAGACAGGCAGGCAGACAGCCAGGCAGGCAGGCAGGCAGGCAGCCAGCCAGTCAGCCAGCCAGCCAGACCGACCGACCGACCGACCGACCGACCGACCGACCGACCGACCGACCGACCGACCGACCGACCGACCGACCGACCGACCGACCGACCGACCGACCGACCGACCGACCGACAGACAGACAGACAGACAGACAGACAGACAGACAGACAGACAGAGATTCGCTGGTTATAAATGCAGAAGAAGATACCAAATAAAATTTGCTATACAACGGTATTTGAGCAACACGTTATCGAATGAGATCAAGGTGAGACAAATATGTTGCTTCGGTCAGAGACAAAGCTCCTTGTTAAAGTATTTAGCTAGCAAAGAGAAGAATGGAGGGGAAGCATGCAAGAGGAATACAACACAACATTTATGTAGACAACATGAAAAGATTGTCTTGGATAGCCTGTATGATTGCACCGTGAAGAAGACTGATATTGGGCTTTAAACAGACTCATTACATCCTACCGTCAATGCTGGAACATCACTCGATTGATTATCTGTCTCATGTAATTATTAATGAACCTGTTTCATTACTAGATAGTTTTTAAATCTCATTCCTTCAAAGAAAAAGTAAGTGAAGGACGCTTTTTTACACTCTTGTAGCCTGTTTGGCGTATGATACTAGCACCATATTTTCATAACCAACTCGGCACGAGAATGGTACTGTGGTAAATATCAAGCAATTCGCCGTCACTTCCCTAAACTTTTACCTGGTACTCATTTTACGATTGGTCGACCTGAGACACAAGTCCAATTGTAAAGATTCGCCTCTGGCTGCCAGGCAAGCGTGCTAGACATTACGCAACCGCAGTTCCCAAATTCCTTCTGAGTCCGACAGAAACCAAATTCCTTCTAACCCACACTCAAAATTCAGTCCATTTCTATTATAAATAGTGTGTAAGGACTACGCTTAAGTTTAAAGCGAACGAGCGAACGATCAAGAAAGAAAGAAAGTCTCAAACAAAATTATTTAATTATTGTTATTCAAGACAATGCAATAATTGTTCGCCACAATGAGCTAATTGTTGATGTTACACGATTTTTTAAACAATTGATGTTTAACGAAACAAAATATTGTTGTTCACCAAGATGAACACATTATTTCTGTTCAGAAAACTGAACTGTTTATTATTACAAAAATGAACTTCTCCTGCTCTTTTTGTTCGCTCATAGCATGTTTACTGGGCATGCTGATTGCTGCAGTGTGCCTCCTGGTAGGTTAACTCCGTCTTCAGCATCTTTCTTTTGCTAGGGTAGCCTGTGGTCTTACTCGAGTTTATATATCTACATATGTACATACGTGCCTATAAATATATGTACGTATAAACACATCTAGAGAAGTCTGGTTTTTACGGCGCCAGAGACTCGCCTCGCCCCTTCGTATGTTAGTTAAAACAGTTCTGCCACGTGACAGCCAGAAGTTGGACTTATAGCCAAAGGTAATAAATGCACTAGGCATAAGGGTAGTTTGCAAGGTTGGACTCTCACTGGCAACTCTATTCCTCCGGTTATAACAGCAATTCGGAATTATTAAGTGAACTAATTATTGTCGTTTAACAAAATTAATTAATTATTACTGTTTAACAAGGTAAACTAATTAGTGCTGTTCAACAAAATGCATTAATTACTGCTGTTCAACAACATGAACTAATTATTGCTGTTCAACAAAGTAAGCTAATTATTGTTGGTCAACAAAATTAATTAATTATTGCTTTTCAAGAAAGTAAGCTAATTATTGTCGTTCAACAAAATGCACTAATTATTGTTGTTCAACAAAGTAAACTAATTATTTCTGTTCAACACAATTTATTAATTACTGCTGCTCAACAACAATTATTAATTACTGCTGTTCAAAAAAATAAATAAATAAATGAACTAATTATTGCTCTTCAGCAAAGTATGCTGATGATTGTTGGTCAACCAAATGAATTAATTATTGCTGTTCAACATAGTAAATTATTATTATCGTTTAATAAAATGTACTAATTATTGCTGTTCAACACAATAAACTAATTATTTATGTTCAACAAAATGAATTAATTACTGATGTTCAACAAAATGAACTAATTATTGCTGTTCAACCAAGAAAGCTCATTACTACTGTTCAACAAAACGAAATATTTATTGCTGTTAGACAAATAAAGTTAATTATTGCTGTTCAACAAAGTAAGCTAATTATTGCTGGTCAACAAAATGGATTAATTATTTCAGGTCGACAAAATTAATTAATTATTGCTGTTCAACAAAATGAACTAATTATTGCTGTTTAAAAAAAAAATTGAACTAACCATTTTTGTTCAGTTAAATGAAGAACTGTAGAGAGTATCATATATGAAGTACATAACTTATATTGAGTACTAATTTTACTGCCTCCTATACTTACCCTAAACAAAGTTAGTTGCATATCCTTTACTTGCTATTTGCAGTCAACACCAGCATTGTTTTCTTGTTTTGTTTTGCTGTTGTTGATGTCTTGGAAAGTTTATATTCAGTAGTTTGCCATTGTTTTCTGAACCACCGGAACCCACACCATTTCGTAAAAAACCAGCGCAATGCGATCTGCTTCCAAATTGCGCTCAGCTCTGTTTCGAACACGGGTATGCGGGATGACGAACCGCGTTGTAACCCCTTCGCCGAAAGTACCAAACACCAAATAGACTTTGTAGTAATACAACAGCCAAGATTAACAAGCGTTACGACAGACAAAAATATCTCTGCTAAGTGCTGATTGTGGTAATGACCATATAAGTTAATGGCAATATTAATGGCAAAACTTAGAAAAGTGATTAAAATACCAAAACCAGTCTGCTGTGATACAAATAATTTAGCAAACGGTATATAAAATAAGGTTCGAAATAATGGGGACTGTCCAAGAAGACATATCACCAAGTGTATTAGACACTCTTGTAGAGATATTCAAATATTGAAAACAAAGTTTCCCCTGAATGAATTTGAATAGTAAGACAGAAACAACAGGTTGCGAAGTTTAATACCTCCTATGTTTCTCTGCCTCATCTCGTAAGTTGAATACTACAAAAGTCACTCTACACAAAGCAAAGCCAATAATTAATCATCGAAGATGACAAGCGCTTCGTGTGTGGTTTAACATACAAAATGGACGGATGTTAAGTACGCTGAAGCAGTTGCAATCTGTTTGGCTAAGCCGTTGTTATATAAATATAAATAACAAGATAGTCAGCTTAAAATTACATTTGAAGACATTTTCAATTGCCATGTGAATATGTGTGTTATACTTTTGAGAGTTATGATAACATGGGTATTTCCCATGGCAGCATACAAGTGTGAAACTTGGATAGTTAATAAAACATCTTAGAATCTCATATGTACCTTTGATTATAAATGTTCCAGGAGTGCATTACAAATTTACTGGATAAAAAAGAAAACATAGTTTCCAACAAGAACTCAGTACTGGAGAAGACTGGTTATTAAGACAAATACAAGTGAGAAAATTAAACGATATGGCCATGTAGAGAAGACACGAATGCATGGAAAAGATAACTACTAAGTGTGGTTGTATTGGGGAAACAGAGAAGAGACATCCAAAACAGTGTATTCATTTAGTGAATTTAAACACAGACGCCTTTAACACAATATTGCACGATTTCTTGCCTGGAATATTTCGCTGCATCTCACCAGTTAAATATCATATGAAGTGGACACACAAATAATGATTTGGCTGGAATACTGAATACTTTGTCGCTGATATTGTTCGAATGTGGAGAAACACTACACTATAGATAGATTGAAGTCGTGATATGTAACTTACACAAGACAGTAACAAATGATGGACATCTTATTCACGAAATATAAACATTTCGAAAGCATGTAATGGAGGAAAAGTTCTGCACAGGAAAAGTCTCTGTTTGAGTGAAATGTCGGGATTTGACCCTCACAAGTACGTCAAAAACAA
Source organism: Cepaea hortensis (assembly GCA_963921405.1). Taxonomy (NCBI): domain Eukaryota; kingdom Metazoa; phylum Mollusca; class Gastropoda; order Stylommatophora; family Helicidae; genus Cepaea; species Cepaea hortensis. The sequence continues at coordinate 95,667,920 of OY992881.1, read as the reverse complement.
GAAATTGAGCAAAATTTTACTTAAGGGTGTTTAAATATCAGTGCAAAATGCATGTGGAAGTAAGGAAAAAAAATAGCACTAAGCAACACCAATGTTCGTAATGGCAATCATGCTGGTGGTGATGGTGGTGGTGGGCGGAAGGGGTGTTGATTTTGGTTGTGGTGATTGTGATGGTGATACAAATCATTATAAATAAAGTTGATTACAAAATAACAAGTTTATATAGCCGTTAATTTAAACATAATTTATGAAACCTTCTGTGAGAAAATACAGACAAGAAAGGCAGAGATGGACAGGGAAAATCGGCAACAAATACTAATATAAGTAACATTAACTTCACGAAAGAATACAACAGATATGATTGGAGGGTCATTTTCTTCTTCTTTCGTTCCCTTGAAATATGTCTATAACTGCAGTGTTGTCTCTTGTATGAATCTAACAGTCTTTTTTAGTTCACTCAGCGGTCCATAGAGTTTATCTTCCACTTTTGTCTCTCTACGCCAGAAGGTTCGCCTGGATATGTTGTAGTTTGGGCAGTCCTGGAGTATGTGCTCTGCTGTCTGCGACGCCAAACCACATGTGCACATGGCTGAGTCACCAATCTTGAATTGTGTATACATGTGTTGCGTAATCTATTGTGTCCTGTTCTGAGGCGCAGAATAATGACCTGTTCTGGTCTGTCCATAACGTGGTAATCGTCTTGAGTAGGACCCCATTTCAGACACCCGAAGAAGAAGAATTTAATATCTCTCCCTCATCTTGCCATAACGGATTAAAGCTTTGATCCCGAGATACCCAATCAATATACAACTTTCTTGTCCATATATATACTATTTAAAACCTATTACTCCCAGCCTTTCAAGTCTAAACTATAAATCAAACTGTTGCTTTTTTTTCTTCGACTTTATATGACGAACAAAAGCCAGTAGGAGGCACACTGGGAATCAAACCACGGACCTCTAGTGCAGTTTATACATGCTCTATCATTCTACAGAATAGGCGCCTTGATAGTTAAAATACCCAGATTGAGGAAGAAATGTATCAACTTCCTTGTGACAACTCACATTATTCATAATAGTCCTATAGTAATACGAAGAGAGTACACTGTTATCGTTCATGTCAATATTATGACGTATTGTGAGCAGGATGAGGTCATCCCACACAAGGTTAACACCTGTGCGGATACAACCTTCCCAGGTTGACTTAGAAGTTCCTGGCTCAGATTTATTTTATCCAGTGGGTGGGACCTTTCTTGAGGTCTCCACAGTATTTATCTCATAAAAACAGTGTTATTTTTAGTTATCGTCATCAAATAAAAACCAGGAAGATATGTACGTGTCGTTCTGGTTTCCTCTTTCGGCCGTTCGTTGCGTGAAATTGTTTCTAGGACAATCGATTATTGGGGTTCCATTGGGCGTGCGTAATGAATCTAAAAGTAGCGGAGACCGTAACTTACTTCCTTGATGCATTTATTTAATGGAAGGAAGTTTATTTGGTTGTCTACCTGTATGTGTGTCTATTTGTCTATTTCTTTATTTAAATATATGTCTATATTTTTACCTGATTGTGTGTGTCTGTTTGCCTGTCTGTCTGCTTGTTTGCGTGTTTGTCTGCCTGTCTGCCTATCTGCTTGCCTTTATGTCTGTCTGCTTGCCTTTATGTCTGTCTGCTTGTCTGTCTGTCCGTCCATAATTCGGCCTTTAACCTGTCTCTCTGCATGTCTGCCCGTGTGAGTGCCTTTATCCCAATCATATCTATTGCATGTTTTTATGTTTGTCTACTGCACATGTAAAGTGTTTCATTGAATGTTTATGTCGCCAATGTATTTGCCCTATAAGATGTTTGCTATGTTGATATCTGACTGAAGCTTTCGAAATAATGTGTGGACACAGAGAAATATGTGAATTCGAATGAACAATTTACAAAAGCTACAATCTAGCCGGGTCTGTGTAGAAAGGGTTAAGAGTGCAATTCCTAATCCCGCATACCGCTTTCGAAACACAGCTGCGGGCGATTTGGCAGTAGAACGCCTTGCGTGTGTTTCCTTACAATAGTATGAGTTCTGGTCGTTCAGAAAGCAATGGCAAACTTCTGAACGTAAAGGTGCCTAGAGATGATAGACAGCTAAAACACGCTGGGGTTGACTGCTACGTCCTGTAAAGGATATACAACTTACTATATCAATCTCAAACCATATACTGCACCACCAGATTTTTCTTCTTCGTGGGACTGGGTTAGAGCAGAATCGGCAACCAAGTCTTCCCATTCTTCGCTGCCACCTAATTTGATATTTTGATGAGACTGTGTTTCTTTATCTTCTTTAACATTTCATCCACGCCTTGGACTTAGGTCCTCAGCCAACTCACTACAAGCTCTTCTATTCTAAGCTATCCCATTCATCTCCGTCTATGTCTTCCTAATATTATTAACTATTGTTTCTACTTTTCTTCTTCGTGCATCTTCCTCTATTTCTTTTATCTCATGGATTTCAGACGAAGTCCTTACTAGTTATACTATTCTCAGGCTTTCTCAATGTATGTGGGACTGGGTTCGCTTTTACCTGTCGGGACATGTCCTTGTACCAATTGTTAGGCTGGCTCCCTCTGGAAGACCTGGTCAAAGAAACGAACCCCCAACATGAAGCGGCTTCGATAACACGACCATCGGACAGGTAGATAAGTGTGGTATCCACTGGGCGACCACGGCTCCAAAGTTTTCATATACTGTTTAAATTTATAAGATAAATTTGCTCCAACGATAGATACTTGGTGAAAATTGTTAGGCCTTGGCATATTCTAGTCCAGGAGGATCGAATGGGAGGAGGGAGACGGATTAATTACTTCACCGGGGCATAGCGAGATAGCACTGTTCCCTTCCTTTCCCACGTTACTTTCAAGAACATTGCATGTTTTTTTTTTTTTAAATATAAAGGTCAATCTCAGGGCCCTGCTATTCGGGGAAAACACATATCTGCCACTCCTAGAGTTTGCGTTAAAAACCGTGTCTTAGTAAACAAGCGCAGTAACTACATGCTACCTTGCCACACATTTTAAATGTAATGGTTAATTATTTCCCTTGTCTTTCTAAACTTTATTAATGGAGTTGAAAGGGAATAGTGTGGCCGAACGATTAAAATCACAAGCTCTTAAACTTCCTGTTCTCTAATGGTTAGTTAGTGGATTGATTCCCTACACAGGTCAGTTGGACTTAAACGTTGACTTCTGGTTCAGAAATCAATGGTAACCTACTGACAGACAAATGTCCTAGGCAATCATTCAGGAGTTGATTACAATGTCCTCCAAAGGACATGCAACATGATTGAAAAGAATATTGTAAATAAGATAAGGATAAGAAAACACAATCATTTGGTAACAGTAGGCTGCATCGAGAATTGGCTAAATCCCACACACGATTAGTTCCAATTCCAATTTCCCTAAAAATATTCCAAATTCGGCCTCGTTCAACCTACCTCTTCAGCTGTGGTTATTGTTGAGGTCCGTGGTTTTTGTGGGTTCATTCACCCTAATTCTTGTCTTGTGAGCTCTTACGAGTGGATCCTATCTCGGACTGGTTATGTTGGTTTGTGTCTGTGCCGTCAGCTGGGGGATTGGTCGGCAGCTGGCCTCTGTTCCCGTCTCCTCTGGTGGTGTCTTTTGTTAGAGAATGCTGTTAGTTCGTCTGGCTTGACTGGTTGCAGTTCTTAAAAGAACTTTTTATTTGGTATGTTTGCCTCCTGTTTGTGTATTTTCTGTAGGAGCTTTTCGATGTTTTAATGTTCCTCCTTGCGCCTTTTTTCACTTTCGATTTTGAGTTTCTGTTGCCTTTCGCTTTCTTCCTCTGCGGTCAGACTTGGGATCATCTCTCCGTCTTCTATGTAGTAGTACGTATAGCCGGGTCCATCCTCAAAGTCAGTAATTCTAACTGGGTATACTACCGGTCTTCTGAGTTTCTTGGGCTTCTTCTTTTCTCTTTCATCCCAGCGCCTTTTGAATTCCTGGTGACTGCGTTCCTCCAATTTTATCGATTCTAGGCACTCCTCAAGGCTGAGTCCGGGTGGGTATTCTGTGCCGCCTTCAGAGATCTGGTAGGATGTTTCCCCCTTGGATTTCTTTGGCGTCGTGGTTGGGCTGTTGGCCTTAGCTTGCGGTTCCGGCTCCGTATTTTGCTGGATTTCATCTTGCGACTTGTCTGCGTTCTCTTCTCAACAGAAACCAGCTTCTGTTGGTTTGTTTCGGATTATTTCCATTTCATCTTTCAGCAGCTCTCTCTCTCCGCTTTAATGGTGCTTAGCATTTCTTCGTTTTCCTTCTTTATCTCGGCCATATGTTCCACTTCTTTCTTAATGTTTTGCTGGATCTCCTTTATTTCCGCCAGTAGTTCATCGTTGTCGCTGGTCGGAGTTGGCGTCCGCAGTGCTTTGATTTGTTTCTTCAACTCGTCTATCTGTTTTTGCAGTTGATCTCTTTCAGCTTGTGATATACCCCTTGCTGTCTCGCCCCTCCGCATTGCTTCCTTGAATGGTGTCTTTGTGGTAATGCCGAGCTGTACGTCTCTGTGTCTTTAGAGGTACGGACAGCCCAAGTATCTTGCTCCATGCTTGCCCAGGCAGTTGGGGCACTTTATTTTGTTGTTGGGTGCTCAGAAGTCAGTGTCCAGCTTGGCCAGCGGACACTCCTTAATGGCGTGGTGATCGGCACAGTACCGGCAAATTTCCGTCTTACTGCGACATGCTGCTCTGCGATGGCCGGCCTTCTGCATCTGGAACATTCAGTAATCCTTGGTATGAATCCTTCAGGTTGTTGATTTTCTTGTCTATCGATACCTGGCGTGGTATCTGGCTGCCCTCAGCTGTCACCACCGCCAGCGTAGTAGGGATCTTTGAGTATATCAAGATCCGCTCCGCATTCGAGTTCGGATGTTGTCACGAATTGGCCGCCTTAACATCCCAGAATATTTTTCTCGGTCTCCAAATTTGAGAGGCCAAATTGAGAAAGAATGAATTAATCACACTACTCCAAAATTATCTAGTCGTGAGGTAAGATTATTCACAAAAAGCCTCTAGCCATGACGTAAGCTTGCAGATGGCAAGTAAAATGGCAACTAGATAATTAGTATACACCTTGGGAAACTGCTGACCCAGACATGCTGAATCAACAATGAAGGGGCCATGGACTGTGTAATTAAAACCTGGTTTACCAACAGAGTTGTAAACTGGCTGTTGACCATGAGAACCTAATTGTTCCCTTGACATGACACCTGATAAGAATAGCTAGGAAATCGCCCAGGTGTGAACAACATTAACCCAGGGAAAGATAATAGCCCCAGGGCTGTAAACTAAGCCCCGCCCACTCTGACTGGCAGACTCAGGGAGGTGTGAACCAGGTCTGATAAGACAATTAACACTGAGGCCTTGGGGCCAGACAGAGAGGAGCAAGGTGTGATGGCCAGTTGCAATGATAAGGGCAATTACTGTCAGGAGGAGATAAGAAGAATTTATGATGGGAATGCCAAGGAGATAATATGGTCTGCTTGACTTAGCTTAAATAAGGGTCCCTAGCCTGTTTTATGTTAGATTAAGTTTGAATTCAGAACAGGTAGGAACTATCTCAATGTCTGTAGTCATATGCATGAATATTATGTTGGCTGCTAGGAATTATTTCTTAGTAACTAGTCCCTTAGTAAGTCTCTTAGTTTCTTAGATGGATGGACCGATTTTCAGTCTATATCTGATCTAGGTTATTGCAAGAACTATCATTGTCATAGGTTACTTGAGTGTTCTTTCTGAGTTCTGTGTTCAATATCATGGTGCTGTAAGTGCTACTCTTCTGAGAAGTAGAAACTTATGGAAGGCAGGTCTTGTCTAGATATACTTGAGGTGTCGTAGCAGATGCTTGCCATCCCTTTCTAAACTAGACTAGTTGCTTTTGGTGTGTGCATTTGTTGTACAGAATATAGTCAACGGACTATTTATTTAATTCTTACAACAGCAGTAACTAAGTGTGATTAAACCGGGCAGCTCAGCAAATATGGCTGGTCTGTGTGGTAACTTCAATTAGACTTGTTGTATATCTCATTTTGTAGCTATACAATATTAGTACTCATTAATAATGACTGATGCTATTATGTTGAGTATAATTAGATGTCCATCTTGAAGTAATATAATGTTTACGGATATGTTGGATGTATGTATGTGTAATTTCATAAACTAACTAGTGCATTATGCTATGATGTTAAAGTATCAAAATATGTCTAGTTTAATCAATATGTTTATGTGTATTGGATGTTTGATATATTGATTTGTCATATGCAAACCTACCAATATGAAGTGTTATGCTATTGTCTGCACATTGGCACATTGGCCAATGATTGTGTTGGAAGCAGAGGGGTAATGGTACAGACATTACCCACAATTGGTAGTATAGGGTATATGGTGCTAAACTTTCTCAGTGTATTGGGGGCGTGCGTCCACGGTAATGCATGGAAACCTGGCACAGCTACTGGTCACGGCTTGCAAGCCCGGATGATCAGGCATTGTTATAATACCCTTACCGACCCTGTGAGCTGCTAAACTAACATTGGACGGAGCGGCTGTACGACACAGAATTTCTGTATTAGCGACATGGACATGGGGCGGCAGAAATGTAATCATTACAGGCGTGTGAGACAATTGAAAAGCCCGTCCCAGACTAAAGACAGTAGGGAGAAGGAGGATGGTGAACGCAGTCGAGCTGAAAGATAAACTTGGCCAGACTGGTCATTGTATATGTTTGTGTTATGATATGTTTTAATTAGGATTGCGCTGATGTAGAACTGATATAACACAATCTTGACTTTCTTTCAAGCTCTCACAAGGAGCACCTATGTTATAGATCTCAAGAACGAGTTATGACTAGGTAGAGCCAGGACTGGCAGACGTTAGAATACCGGCAAGCTGTTCTTTGTTGAGTCTACTGGAGAGTGGGGATCTGGACCACAGTTCCAGATAGATGAAGTAACAAGTAAAGTTACGTAATGTTTCTCATCACAATATGTTATATGATTTTATCATCCTCATATTGACCATCATCCAATGTCTATGATTAGTAAATAAATGTTGTAGTCTTGTAACTCATAGTTCTGTCATTATATTTTTTTCCAATTGTGCATACGTGTTGTTGTGTACATTGGTGGGGGTTCACTTACACACCAAGGAAAGGAGCAGTCAGGGAGAAAACCTGGACTGAGATAGTCGTCTACACTAATATATTTAGACTTAAAACATCTATCTTAAGCTAACCTTCTCTTTCCTATACCTTGGCGAATATTCAGCACAGTTCATTTCATTTTGTAACGAGCCACTAGGAACTGTACGTTGGATATTCACGGGCTTAATCTGTAGTTCAGCCATATAGATTTTGTCCCTAGTCAGTTTCTGACTATCTGGGGTTGCTCGCCAGTGAATAATACATTCATCTAGCCGGTGGGGCACCCCGACTTCTGACAGATTGGGGTCCAGTCCGCGATCCTGAACCAGGATTCTAGTAATCATAGTGATTCTACTAGACCCTAGACAAACGATTTTTCAAAGTTAACTCTTGTAATCTTCAGTCATCAAAATAGACTATCATCAAATGTAGCTACTTTTAGTTGAGGAAGTTTCAGAGTACATATATAACTTTTCAAAAGTATAACAGATAAGAACTTATGAGAAAACTACCATCATCTATCATTTATTGATAACTGTTTTAACTATTATCAATTAGTGTTACCATTAATCATTTATTGATAATTGAACACTTTAATCATATTTACATTGATGTGTTTGATGATTTAACTGCTTGACTGATTTGCATTTTATGATAATATATGCCATGTTTATTTTGACATGTATGCAGTGCATTTTAATGTTTATTTAGGTAAATATTACTGTTGATTACTGTGTAGTATATCTCTCACACTTACTTCACTGCTGTCGCCAGGTACTACTTGAATATTATTTTCAGTTGTCTTTCACTGCTGAGGCTAAACTATACACATTGGATAGCGTAGACTGTCAGTAGTTAACTCTTGTCTTTCTAGCTTAGATCTGATTTTTGATATATACATAGTAGCTAACCTGAATATAGTCATTAGCAATTATGTTCTTGCTTTACCGGAATCTTGAAGAGGATCTGAAGGCGCGCGCAGATTTCTCAGAGACCGCGAGAGGGTGGGGCATAAGAGAAGGCTTAGAGGGGGAGCAACTAGAAACATATATCATAGCAGAGTTAGAATGGTGGGACCAAGAAGAAGAAATTATGTTTAAAGAAGATGATGAGTTCTTTGAAGCACAAGAGCGTAGCAAAACTGAAGGAGTAAAGATGGAAAAAACGCATATGGAAGCAGTCAATGCGGAGAAGCTAACCTTTCTAGCGGAACATAAGGTAGGAGATATGGATGCTCACCCAACCAGGAAGGAAGGGACATCTTTGCCACCCACCGCAGAATCAGAGGTAGTGGACCGGGAACTACAGGTTCTCATTCGACCCAGTCCTAAACGGAAAAGAGGGAAGAAAAAACGTGCCAAGGGCATTTCAAACAGTCACAAACGTGATAACTGTTTGCACCACGGCAATAGTCGTTTGACAGTAGAGGACCTTCAGGAAAACCACTTGACTGCTACGAGAAATGAAACTCGAGAGAAAGAGGAACTGAAGACAACCTTTAATGAGGTCGCAGGCGGAGACCTAGCCGATTCTCACATTCCCTTCTGGTCACAGAATCACGAAGTGGAATTACATCTGACTGAAATAGGGAGGAAGGAAGGAACAGAATCCCAGGTGAATTTCACTGCTGCAACGCGGGAAGAGTCACTAATTATCAGTTCAGATAATTTACCTAGTAACAGTTACCCAGAGGACAACTGTTTGCACTACGGTTTGGCAGTACAAGACTCCCAGGAATCTCATTTTACTTCAACGAGAGGTGAAACTCAAGAGGAAGATGACCTGAGGACATCTTTTAAGGAGGTCGGAGATCGAAAGGTAACCGACTTTATTATTCCCTTCAGCCCAGACGAGGAAGAAGTGGGATTAAATTTGACTGACAGAGGGATGAAGGATGATCCGGAACCCCTTGTGATCTTTGAGGCTGCAGCTCAGGACAAGACACTAGATCTCAGTTCAAATCATTTACCTATTGTGATGGATTGTTTAGACAGCCCACCACAGGATTTACCTCAACTGGACTTAGCCCATGAAAGCACGACCAGAGAGGAACATCCAGACCAGGAAACATTTCCAGTTGTTATCTCACAGTATACCAGTTCGGAGACTCAGGAAACACAAGGAATTGTCATGAGCCAGAATATGGACTCTGATATTGTGCAGACAACATTGTCTGTAGTTGCTAAAGAAGAAAATTCTTTGCAAAAGATGGAGGAAGAAAAGCCTATCATCTCATTAGCTGAAGTTATCAGGGAATTCCAGCAACAGGGACCTGAAGTAACAGAAGTCAAGAGTGGTTTGGAATCAGCACTCTTAGGACTCAATCTACCCTTCAGTCAGGTCGATTTGATAGGAGTAGATCAGCTATTTGTGGATACTTTATTCAAAAGTAACTCCACTTTATCGCCTGTGAATAACTATGTTATTTCTCAAGGCTGGACAACTTGGCTCACTAAATTTCCAATTTCTAGCACGGTTTTCACACGAAACTCTAATGCAGAGAAACTCAGCCCATTAACTGAATATCAGGGGAAGAAACCGCGACACCGAGGAGGGACGATTGTTAAGCCCAACTTTGAAGGAGGAAAGCGCCAGTTGAATTTATATCATGGGACCATGATGTGTAACATTATTCCTTTCAAAAGGAAGTTATGGATGTATCAGGTGAGGATCTATAATGGATGGAGGAAAATCACGGAGACAAGCTTTGCTGGGGCCAGCTTATGCAAGACCTCACTACGGGTACATCCTCGGCTGGAAGGAGTAAATCACGTGAGTGAATGGTGTAAAACAATTGCTGCCCAGAGGCGTAGAAGAATCCCGTTGATTGTGATCTTTCCCAGAGGGATAAAATTACAACCTTCTGACAATTACCGGATTTTACCAAGCTATTGCATGGAATCCCGGCCGAAAACCAGGTACAAGGATCTATCCAGTGTATCTTTGGGTTATGGAAATGGGACGTCTTTATGCAGGACAACCCATTGCCACAAGGAATATTGGAAACCTTTAGGCAGATACAGAACGGAGAGTGCTTAGGCATTATTCTGGGATGTACGGCGTGCTTTGACAAAAGATTTCTGGCAGAAACTTTTTTTTAAGGGGAAAGCTCTGTCACGAATTGGCCGCCTTAACATCCCAGAATATTTTTCTCGGTCTCCAAATTTGAGAGGCCAAATTGAGAAAGAATGAATTAATCACACTACTCCAAAATTATCTAGTCGTGAGGTAAGATTATTCACAAAAAGCCTCTAGCCATGACGTAAGCTTGCAGATGGCAAGTAAAATGGCAACTAGATAATTAGTATACACCTTGGGAAACTGCTGACCCAGACATGCTGAATCAACAATGAAGGGGCCATGGACTGTGTAATTAAAACCTGGTTTACCAACAGAGTTGTAAACTGGCTGTTGACCATGAGAACCTAATTGTTCCCTTGACATGACACCTGATAAGAATAGCTAGGAAATCGCCCAGGTGTGAACAACATTAACCCAGGGAAAGATAATAGCCCCAGGGCTGTAAACTAAGCCCCGCCCACTCTGACTGGCAGACTCAGGGAGGTGTGAACCAGGTCTGATAAGACAATTAACACTGAGGCCTTGGGGCCAGACAGAGAGGAGCAAGGTGTGATGGCCAGTTGCAATGATAAGGGCAATTACTGTCAGGAGGAGATAAGAAGAATTTATGATGGGAATGCCAAGGAGATAATATGGTCTGCTTGACTTAGCTTAAATAAGGGTCCCTAGCCTGTTTTATGTTAGATTAAGTTTGAATTCAGAACAGGTAGGAACTATCTCAATGTCTGTAGTCATATGCATGAATATTATGTTGGCTGCTAGGAATTATTTCTTAGTAACTAGTCCCTTAGTAAGTCTCTTAGTTTCTTAGATGGATGGACCGATTTTCAGTCTATATCTGATCTAGGTTATTGCAAGAACTATCATTGTCATAGGTTACTTGAGTGTTCTTTCTGAGTTCTGTGTTCAATATCATGGTGCTGTAAGTGCTACTCTTCTGAGAAGTAGAAACTTATGGAAGGCAGGTCTTGTCTAGATATACTTGAGGTGTCGTAGCAGATGCTTGCCATCCCTTTCTAAACTAGACTAGTTGCTTTTGGTGTGTGCATTTGTTGTACAGAATATAGTCAACGGACTATTTATTTAATTCTTACAACAGCAGTAACTAAGTGTGATTAAACCGGGCAGCTCAGCAAATATGGCTGGTCTGTGTGGTAACTTCAATTAGACTTGTTGTATATCTCATTTTGTAGCTATACAATATTAGTACTCATTAATAATGACTGATGCTATTATGTTGAGTATAATTAGATGTCCATCTTGAAGTAATATAATGTTTACGGATATGTTGGATGTATGTATGTGTAATTTCATAAACTAACTAGTGCATTATGCTATGATGTTAAAGTATCAAAATATGTCTAGTTTAATCAATATGTTTATGTGTATTGGATGTTTGATATATTGATTTGTCATATGCAAACCTACCAATATGAAGTGTTATGCTATTGTCTGCACATTGGCACATTGGCCAATGATTGTGTTGGAAGCAGAGGGGTAATGGTACAGACATTACCCACAATTGGTAGTATAGGGTATATGGTGCTAAACTTTCTCAGTGTATTGGGGGCGTGCGTCCACGGTAATGCATGGAAACCTGGCACAGCTACTGGTCACGGCTTGCAAGCCCGGATGATCAGGCATTGTTATAATACCCTTACCGACCCTGTGAGCTGCTAAACTAACATTGGACGGAGCGGCTGTACGACACAGAATTTCTGTATTAGCGACATGGACATGGGGCGGCAGAAATGTAATCATTACAGGCGTGTGAGACAATTGAAAAGCCCGTCCCAGACTAAAGACAGTAGGGAGAAGGAGGATGGTGAACGCAGTCGAGCTGAAAGATAAACTTGGCCAGACTGGTCATTGTATATGTTTGTGTTATGATATGTTTTAATTAGGATTGCGCTGATGTAGAACTGATATAACACAATCTTGACTTTCTTTCAAGCTCTCACAAGGAGCACCTATGTTATAGATCTCAAGAACGAGTTATGACTAGGTAGAGCCAGGACTGGCAGACGTTAGAATACCGGCAAGCTGTTCTTTGTTGAGTCTACTGGAGAGTGGGGATCTGGACCACAGTTCCAGATAGATGAAGTAACAAGTAAAGTTACGTAATGTTTCTCATCACAATATGTTATATGATTTTATCATCCTCATATTGACCATCATCCAATGTCTATGATTAGTAAATAAATGTTGTAGTCTTGTAACTCATAGTTCTGTCATTATATTTTTTTCCAATTGTGCATACGTGTTGTTGTGTACATTGGTGGGGGTTCACTTACACACCAAGGAAAGGAGCAGTCAGGGAGAAAACCTGGACTGAGATAGTCGTCTACACTAATATATTTAGACTTAAAACATCTATCTTAAGCTAACCTTCTCTTTCCTATACCTTGGCGAATATTCAGCACAGTTCATTTCATTTTGTACCGAGCCACTAGGAACTGTACGTTGGATATTCACGGGCTTAATCTGTAGTTCAGCCATATAGATTTTGTCCCTAGTCAGTTTCTGACTATCTGGGGTTGCTCGCCAGTGAATAATACCTTCATCTAGCCGGTGGGGCACCCCGACTTCTGACAGATGTTGAGATTCTCTTCTTGTAGCTGCTTCGTGATTTGTTCGTCTGACAGCTCCACTTGAATACGCTTGACAACCCATCCGACTGTTTTTGAGTCGGCGTTTCCGACTCTGGTGTCTTTCTCCTCCTTCCCAGCTGTGTTGCCTCTTGTTTGTGGTGGGATTTCGTCGATCTTCCTCGCGGTGGTTTCAGTAGTAACTGTCGTTTCAGGTTCTTTATTGCAGCTCACATGAAAGTTCTCTCCGCCCGTCTTCTTTACGGCTTTCTCGTCTCCCCCGCTGCACATCTTGGATACTGCGTGTCTTTTGGTGTTCTTGCGAAGTGCCATTTTCCCCCGTATCAGGCTTCTTGACCTGTTGAGGTGGCTTGTCTTGTTAGCGCTCGCAGTTGCGAATGAACGCCCAGCGCATACATGATTAGAAACATAGACAGTCTTATATAGGGTGTATTTTTAAGGACTGTGCAGTATTTAATAATATTGCTGGTTCACGTTTTGTATTCACCCTCTGCTAAGTTTATGCAAAATAATAGGTAAATACAAAACTTGGACCAGCAATATTTTCAAACACTGCACAGTCATTAAAAAATACACCCTTTACTTGACGCTTATTTAGGTATTAAAGCTAAGAATAATTGAAACTTGTTGCAACATAGAAACACAATACTACAACATCACCAAAAACAATAACAATACCAACTAATTCTGCTGCTGCTACTACTACTACTACTACTACTACTACTACTACTACTACTGCTACTACTACTACTACTACTACTACTACTACTACTACTACTACTACTACTACTACTACTCCTACTACTACTACTACTACTACTACTACTACTACTACTACTACTACTACTACTACTACTACTACTACTACTACTAATACTACTACTACTACTACTACTACTACTACTACTACTACTACTACTACTACTACTTATTTATGCAATTATAACAATGTTTTTATTTTATGTTCGCGTATTTTATCTTTCGTGATATTCATATGTTTTATTATCTAATGGTGTTAATGAATTCCGATTGCTTTTAAATTAAATAGTAATCTACTTTCATATAACCAATACGCCCCAGTGGTTGGGCAATGTTATTTTACGTAATTTTTCACGTGATCAGTTTACTATTTAGAATGTTTTAACATTTTCAACGGGGATTTTCAGCTCCCCTATTATCAGAGATGAGATGATAAAGGGCAAAAATACGTGTATTGATGGGCAGACAAGAGTGCATTTCAATGAGAATCCCATGCAACAGATTATCCCACGCAAACAAATAACTCTCGTTATATATGCATATTCCGTGAATGAAGCATGTTTTAAGTAGCTGTATTACTGTACGCTTTTTTGTTTAGATGATGTCGAAAGCGCCTTGAGTATTGAATTATATATGATTTCGAAAGATCCGTAACTACTGTTGAATCGTATGACCCCGATCGATTCGTGACTGTTATATCATATATATGTTATAGAGAGCTCTGAGATTGTTGTATACACATACGACTTAAAAATCTATGTGACTGTTGCATTAAATATGATTTATGATGCTTCGTGACTGTTGTATTATATATGATTTTGAAAGTTTCGTAACTATTGTACAGTATTATATATGTTTTCTAAAGCTCCCGAACTGTTGTATTACATAAGGTTTCCAAAGTTCCATGATTGCTGTATGATATATGATTTTCAAAGTTCAATGACTGTTGTATGTCCAAAGTTCTATCACTGTTGTATGATATATGATTTCCAAAGTTCAATGACTGTTGTATAATATATGATTTCCAAAGGTTATGACTGTTGTATGATATATGGTTTCCAAAGTTCAGTGACTGTGGTTTGATATATGATTTCCAAAGTTCCATGACTGTGATATGATATATCAGTTCCAAAGTTCTACGACTGTTGTATGATATATGATTTTCAAAGTCGTGCAGAGTATATTGACATTCATTCATTCATTCATTCATTCATTCATTCATTCATTCATTCATTCATTCATTCATTCATTCATTCATTCAGTACCATGTCCTTTGCAGAACCTCGCTCCCATAAAAACTTTCCGGAAAACCTCTCGATCATAAGGAAGATGTCCCGTGTCCGATACACCCATCTGGATATCATCTGCAGCATCCATATATATATATATATATATATATATATATATATATATATATATATATATATATATATATATATATATATATATATATATATATATATACATAATTGAAGCGCTGAATATTGAAGAAGTTTGGCTATTAAAGACTATAAAGCAAAGAAAATTGAAATATTTTGGCCACTTGAAACGTAACGAGAATTTGGAGAGAACAATAATGGAGGGGTATATGCCTGGGAAGAGAGGAAGAGAAGACCAAAGAGAAGATGGGTGCAGGATGTGGCGGATGATCTCCAGATGGATATATCGGACGCGGGGCATCTTGCTTATAATTGAGAGGTTCCCTGGAGGGTTGTTATGGGAGCGAGGTTCTGCAAAGGACATGCTACTGAATGACAGAATGACTCTTGTTCACACCTTGAGTGGCGACTGACATAAAAATATGGGCTTTGCAACAATTGCACATTACTCTTCATGGTTTTGTTTTTAATGCTCACTCGCTTTGAACCTAAGCGTAGTCCATACTTCGATTTTACTGGGCTGGGTTTTGCGTGTGGATTATTTTTCCCTATAACCAGTGTCCATCGCCATCAAGCGAACCTACTCCGACTTCAGAGGCACTTGTAATTGAAGTCCCTAAGTCAAGGACGAGAAGTCAACATTGTAGCCCACATTAATTGTGTAGGGGTTCAACCTGCTACCTCGACATCAGCGCACCGGATATTAAAGAACGCGTGGTCTTATCCATTAGACCATGCTGATATTTCTCGTCATGGGTCCATTACTCCTGTGCTTTGGCGCGTTTTGGTGTATTTGAACAAGGCGGTGTGTAATATATTATCATAAGATGCATCAATATTGGTATCATCAAAATCAAGCTCATCATTGTCAACTGATGCTCCAGTTTTTTATGTTATTTCTTACTAATATCAAACACGTTATCTAAGAATTTGTTACAATAAGAACAACGCCAGCAATAATTTGTGACACAAAGGCCCTGGAAAAACATCAGCTACTTTTTGTCTTAATTAGGGCTACCTGCAAGCAAGATACAAGTCTGGCTGCGAGGAGAAGTTGCCGGCGATTGGCAGGGATTTTCCTCACAGAGAACTCGAGATGGTTTTCCTGTCCATTTCCGGCGGCTAATTTTTGGTTTTTCCCGTAATTAGGGTGGAAAGTAATCCTTCACTGGATAGAAGGATCAATCACCGGAGATTAGTAGCCATGGCAGTATCGACATTTTAACTAAAGTATCCTTACCTTTCTTATTTACATATATTCCTTGCCTTAAAGATTGTTATGTCGCTTAATAAATATATCGATGTCTTGTTCACATGTCCTTTCTTTGAAGTTGTCTGTTTTATAATTCGGCAGAAACATAATACCCTGGTTGTGCTTGATCATTAGCGTTCCTTGTTAACGTACTTTTGGAGATGTTGTGTTTTTGATAGATATATCAAATTCTGAAGTCGTGTCCATTTCTTTGACAATGATAGTTTCACACAGTGGCAGAAATTCCTGCGTGTATAATTATTAAATGTATGTTGTGAATTGTTGGCGTTGCTTTGAACTTGTCCACTACACCTTTATGAGCATGGGTCGATGGAGTCATAGTGTTTGATTGGATGTCGGTAACAGATCGTCATCAGCTGTGCTCGATTTGGCGGCAGACCGTCTTGCGTTTGTTTCTTATGAAATGGTAGGGATGCCGATCGTTCAGAAAGCAATGGCTAACTACTGAATGTAAACTTGCCCAGGAATCATGAACAGACATAAAATACTGGGATTGACAGCTACGTCATGTAAAGGATATGCAACAACTTTTAACAGATCATCTAAGCTAGACCGACAGCGGTCGTCAGTTTAGGGTTGGAACTTCATTTCACTAAATTACACAAACAACTGCCCCTGGATGAATGTGATCATAACTGCAATATTATAATGTACCGTGCCGATAAGCATGTGCGGCCATGGTTCACCATGGCATACGATCACCTGTGTCACGAATCAGGTCTGTGTTCTTGTCTCGACTTCATCAATCTGGTGCCGTATCCACAATGAAGATTAGCTGCAATGGATCTCCAACACTGTCTGCCTCTCGCCTTGATTGCACGTTCTTTCAGATAGATGTTCGTCCACCGCTTGATGTTACTTTCCCATTTGTATCGTTGTCTAACTCTTGCTCGTTTGCCCTTAACCTTGCCGCCAATATGGTTTTTCTCGATTACTTTGTGTGGCCAAGCCGTCCAGCTATTTTATCTGTCCGCCTTTCCCTTGTTCTATTCTTATAAATGTTGCGAGTTGTCACAAAGTTTTTAACATTATTTTCCCTCATAAGGTAATAACAAAAAAAAAACATCTTGACTGTCTGCGTTCAATTTCTCAAAATGCTCACATCTAGAACTTAACGGGTGCTAGCAGAACTCATACACTGTGCTGAGATTCACCTGGTGTGATTTATAACAGGAAACTGTGGCGCATATGATGGCATACTTGTGCAATGTAATGAATCCGTTAAAGCTAAAGCAAACAAACACACGAAATTATCAAACAACTTCGAGGATAGATGCTTGTATAAATAATTACAGTGGTTTTGTTTAATCTTAGAGGTTAAATGTAACTCGCACAGACACTGCGGTGTCATTTTGGTGAAATTATAAAATATAATTTACTTGTATAAGAGTTGACTGGCCAAAGGTCATAATATAGGTTTAACACATAAAGAGAAAAGTGTTCTAACCCGTGGTAGAGCCAGAAACTTGGAGATAATAAAGGAAAAGTAATGCCAGTTAAGAAGGTAATTATAGACGGATAAATAATACAATAAAGATATATAAGAAAAGACTAGAGATAGCGAACTGTTGGTTGGTTGGTTGGTTGGTTGGTTGGTTGGTTGGTTGGTTGGTTGGTTGGTTGGTTGGTTGGCTGACTGCGTGGTTGATTGGCTGATTGATTGACTGGCTGATTTTTGTGGTTGATTGATTGCTTTGTTGGCTGGTAGATAGTTTGGTAGGTTGGTTTGTTGGTTGGTTGGTGTCTAGTCTTATAAGTTGTGAATAATCTGGAAGACGGTGTCGAAATAATGGCAGGTGGCCTGTTGCTGAACTAGATAGTTTGCCTTATGCAGTAATGCGTGTGCCACTGCTGGTTTTTCTTGTAACTGCTGTTTCCAGTTGAGCTGAGCTAAGTCAAGAACCGATATCATTGCACTCGGGGCGTTCCAATAAGCCCTAAGTCATCATCTTCAACAGCCAGAGGAGAGTTCCAATACCAATAGTTCTCGTTACAATCTGATTATATGTTCGTTTTGCTTTACCTTTGAGTGATGATTGTCTACCAGATCCTCTGACCAACCTCTGCTGCTGCATTCTCTCTAAACCATGATAGCCTTTCTTTTCTTCTGCATTATTCACGCACTCCCAGGTAGCCTTACACACATTTGTCTTATCATGCATCAGATCACCCCTTAATCATGCAGCATCAACCAATCTGTCTGCCTGTTCATTTCCAACCACACCGGGGTGTACTGGAGAAAGGATCCAGCGAATGCTCACAACCCGCGACCTCTGAATTTATGCATACCATTCAGCACGAAGCATGATGAACTGCATTTCTATGACAGACTGTTGTGTTGGTATTCTGGCAGCGGCCTTATCCTTGCATGCGTGTGCGTGATGTGGATTTTGTCATGAATACTGTCTGTTTCACTTTTCACATGAGACAGTAGGAGCAACGAAGACTTTATAGGGATACTCGTTGCAGTTAAGATCGAACCGCGACCAACTAACTAACTAACTAACTAACTAACTAACAAACAAACTAACTAACTAACTAACTAACAAACAAACTAACTAACTAACTAACTAGATAACTAACTAACTAACTAACTAACTAACTAACAAACAAACTAACTAACTAACTAACTAACTAACTAACTAACTAACTAACTAGATAACTAACTAACTAACTAACTAGATAACTAACTAACTAACTAGATAACTAACTAACTAACTAACTTGATAACTAACTAACTAACTAACTAACTAACTAACTAACTAACTAACAAACTAACTAACTAACAAACTAACTAACTAACTAACTAGATAACTAACTAACTAACTAACTAACTAACTAACAAACAAACTAACTAACTAACTAACTAACTAACAAACTAACTAACTAACTAACTAGATAACTAACTAACTAACTAACTAGATAACTAACTAACTAACTAGATAACTAACTAACTAACTAACTTGATAACTAACTAACTAACTAACTAACTAACTAACTAACTAACTAACTAACTAACAAACTAACTAACTAACTAACTAACTAACAAACTAACTAACTAACTAACTAGATAACTAACTAACTAACTAACTAGATAACTAACTAACTAACTAGATAACTAACTAACTAACTAACTTGATAACTAACTAACTAACTAACTAACTAACTAACTAACAAACTAACTAACTAACAAACTAACTAACTAACTAACTAGATAACTAACTAACTAACTAACTAACTAACAAACAAACTAACTAACTAACTAACTAACTAACAAACTAACTAACTAACTAACTAGATAACTAACTAACTAACTAACTAGATAACTAACTAACTAACTAACTAACTAACTAACTAACAAACTAACTAACTAACAAACTAACTAACTAACTAACTAGATAACTAACTAACTAACTAACTTGATAACTAACTAACTAACTAACTAACTAACTAACTAACTAACTAACTAGATAACTAACTAACTAACTAACTAACAAACTAACTAACTAACTAACTAACTAACTAACTAACTAACTAACTAGATAACTAACTAACTAACTAACTAGATAACTAACTAACTAACTAGATAACTAACTAACTAACTAACTTGATAACTAACTAACTAACTAACTAACTAACTAACTAACTAACTAACTAACTAACTAACAAACAAACTAACTAACTAACTAACTAACTAACTAACAAACTAACTAACTAACTAACTAGATAACTAACTAACTAACTAACTAGATAACTAACTAACTAACTAGATAACTAACTAACTAACTAACTTGATAACTAACTAACTAACTAACTAACTAACTAACTAACTAACTAACTAACAAACAAACTAACTAACTAACTAACTAACTAACAAACTAACTAACTAACTAACTAGATAACTAACTAACTAACTAACTAGATAACTAACTAACTAACTAGATAACTAACTAACTAACTAACTTGATAACTAACTAACTAACTAACTAACTAATATAAACACAGACACCACACAATATATTGTCTGGCATTGTGGGCTGCATCTCATCAGGTGTATTCTGTAGTGTTATATATCGTACGAAGTGAACATGACGAATAATACTTTAGCTGAAATAGTTAAATCAAGAGTAGCATCACCCATGACTTGTCTGCATTAAAAATACAAGACAAATTATCAACTCTACATCACTAATGAATTGTCTAAATCATCATCAACAACATCAACAACACCAACAACACATAATTAATAAGTGTGTCATCGCCAATAAATTGCCAGCATTACTCCAAAAACAAAAAATGTGACATCATTGATTAAGTTACCGTTATTGGTGTTAAACACAATAAGGAGAAAAGAAATGGGGTAAGAGATGTTGATATAAAACAAGTTATCGTAATGTCAATGTTCTACAACGTAAACAAAGCAGCAAGTGAACTGGTTTGGCCACGTGTCACATCTATAATCACACAATTCTTGAGAAGGACATAACTCACAGATAGAACTGGAAATAGCATAAAACTTATTTGTCGCAAAAAAAAAGGACACACGGCATGACCAAAAGAAGAACCACCAAGGTGTCTTATGTCATCCCAGAACGCATCTCAAAATTATCTCTATTTCCAGATGCTCTGAGGCAAACGTGAATACAGGAAAAATGGACGGAATTAACGATGTTAAAAATATATTTAAAAAAAAAAAAAAAAACACCGTCTGTTTTGGACTCTCCAGACGCCATAATTGTTTTGGTCCTTATTAGCCTTTATGGTAGAAGTGTGACCAAAAAATCTATACTGCTTGACATTTTCCGGGACCATGTGAGTGCAGCTATGCCTGAGGGACTAGCGTGGATCTAAAGATATCGAATACAGACACTGTTTCTTGAGCCATAGATAAAGGCAGTTATTGTTTTTATGTTATTATATAAAAAAGTTAAAAAGCAACGATGCCTTTTACAATCTTTGGAGCATGTTGGGTATATGGTGCTAGTACAATGTTTTTGCCTGCTCCGTGGCGAAGGTGTTACTGACGCTGTTAAGACCCGCATATCGTGTTCGATACACAGCTGCGGGTGATTTGGCAGCAGCTAGCCATAAGTTGGTCTCGTATGAAATGGTATAGGTGACTGTCGTTCAGAAAGTAATGGCAAATTACTCAACTAAAACTTGCCCAGGAATCACGAAAAGCAAAATCATGCTGGGGTTGACTGCTACGTTCTGTAAAGGATATGCAACAAACTTTTTTTTTTCAACATCGTATTTTACTTGCCGATGAAATGATTCTGTATCTATCTGTTCGGTTTAAAATCTGAATCACGTGAGAATAAGGTTACATTTTTATTTTATTTTTGTGTCTGTTTTGCATATCCTATTTACAGGACATCGCTATCAACATCAGCATTTTACTGCTGTTGTTGATGTCTTGGTACGTCTACGTTCAATAGTTTGCCATTCTTTCTGAAAGACCGGCTCCCATGTCAACACGTTAAGACCCAGCGCGATGCGGTCTTCTGCAAGTCGGTCGCAGCTGTGTTTCTAACTCAGGTAAGCGGGCTCATGAATCGCGTCCGCAAGGCCTTAGCCACGGAGACCGCAAGGTTACTTTACTGACTTGAATTTACCTCCTCATAGAGATTAGAGGGCATATTATCATCATCATGTGGCCTGCCAAATCGTAGTAGCGCTCATGCATCTTCACAGATCTCGGTTCTCGTGTTCTGGATGAGGACTGAAGCGACATTTATCCCATGCCACAGTCTTAGACCATCTGTCTCCGTCTGTCTCTGCTTCTACTGTTGATCTTTCCAAGTGTCACTGTGTTCTCCGATGCCTCTTTCCTC
Source organism: Cepaea hortensis (assembly GCA_963921405.1). Lineage (NCBI taxonomy): Eukaryota > Metazoa > Mollusca > Gastropoda > Stylommatophora > Helicidae > Cepaea > Cepaea hortensis. The sequence continues at coordinate 95,645,801 of OY992881.1, read as the reverse complement.
ATTATATTATGAAAGAACACTGTCTGTCTTTGTTTTGTAGTGTGTACAGCGGTTGACTAGATCTAAAATACTGGTTTTGTAGTTATGTACAGCGGCTGACTGGATCTTGCTTGCTTGCTTGTGTTCGTTGGCTTGAGCTCCAACGTGAAGTCCTGTATGTCGGATGAAGGCATCCTGTTGGATCCTGAAGGCATCCAGGCATCCAACACCAGTGTCATGTCATACAGGACCTGAGGTTTGCGTGAGTATCCGTTGTCCCATGTCTGGCTTATTGGTGTTCAGACTGGTGGTTCCTCGCCGTACAGCTAGACACTCCCCGACTTCGAAGGAACTGGATCTAAAATACAGGTTTTGCAGTTGTGTACAGCTGTTAACTGGATCTAAATTATGGTTTTGTAGTTGTGTACAGCGGCTGACAGGATCTAAATTATGGTTTTGTAGTTGTGTACAGTGGCTGACAGGATCTAAATTATGGTTTTGTAGTTGTGTACAGCGGCTGACTAGATCTAAATTATGGTTTTGTAGTTGTGTACAGCGGCTGACTGGATCTAAAATACTGGTTTGTAGTGTGTACAGCGGCTGACTGGATCTAAAATACTGGTTTGTGGTGTGTACAGCGGCTGACAGGATCTAAATTATGGTTTTGTAGTTGTGTACAGCGGCTGACTGGGTCTAAAACTGTGGTTTTCAGAAGAAAAAGCTACTGAAAAAAAATTAAAATTGTCAACATATTATCTAATGTTTATTGGGGACTATTTCATCCAGGGCCCATAGAGCCCACATGTCATAGAGCATCCTGACACCCTGGGCAGTCAACGACTGGTTGTGTACACTTGTATACGTTCATCACACTCAACTAGACACTCGCTGTTAGTTACCTTAGCCGTCAAAGATATTCGTAAAATTCGTCTCACAAACCACATCTCCGCATATATAGAGGGAAAATTAATAACCGCTTGATGTATGGTGCCATCTCTTGATAAATCTTCCCAGATAAAGTTGTTGGGGGATCGAGCATGAAACGTGGCCCTATGTACGTCCGGGAGAACGGCTCCGAAGTAGCACTAACCAGCTCGCAAAATTCAGCATCTACACACATATATTATGTGCTGGGAGAGACCAAGCACTTTCTGGTTTTACCGGAGAGCTCTTGCGTCGATTCTTCATAAAAATCATAATCCTCGCAATACTAACATCTCATTATTACATTGCAATACTAACATTACTTGTTGCCCATTACCTCCCTGCTAAAGAAGTTACTTGCGACTGCTTTGCAATGATAACATTAAAATACACAGTATTTTTACTTGAACCCTGGTTTAACCGATAGTAGAGCCAGCTTATTGGCTTTGTGATATCGGACGTGACCGCTAATAAAGGCTGTAGCTACACAACAAGCAAAGCCAATTGTATATCCTTGACACAACCATCGCTACCAAGCCATAAACTCAGTGTTTTTGATAAAAATAATTATCGGAACGTTGCAGTTTTTCAGTAACAGCCGCAGCTAACGGCCTATTACACCGGTACCGCCTCGGTATGTAGGGCAGTCAGCAGAATATAGGAGAGTTGCGTAATGCTGGATAATACCAGAAAATATAGGACATTCCGTTGGATGTAGGAGAGGGAAATAAACAGAAGAAATAATTAGGATGACTGGGATTTTGTTCTGCAAACTAGACACGGTGTAGCCTTGCGTGGGTTCAAATCTGCTTCTGTGGCTCTCGTGTCTCACCCTCACATCACCCCCGTATGTGAAATAACTAAATACGTAACCCGTGTGGATAACAATTGAGAGGTACACTATCTATAATACCCCGTTTACCTGTTGTAGTTTATTGGAAGGTTTGAAGACAGCTAAGGTTTGGGGTCTCACTTAATTCGATAACTTAACTATTCGATAACGGACAGTCAGTTTTTGAGGCCAGTTGTTTCTCCGCCCGTCTCTGTGGCTAAGGGCTTGCGAACGCGGTTTGTGAACCCGTATACCCGGGTTCGAAACACGGCGGTGCTGGTTTTTTCGAAAAAGGTATAGGATCCGGTTGTTCAGAAAGCAATGGCAAACTACTGAACGTAAAATTTGCCCAGGAATCACGAAAATGCCTGGGTTGACTGCTACGTCCTGTGAAGGACATGCAACTTAATTTATAATTGAAGTTTCTCCGAGTGTAGCGGTTGCGTTAGTGTAATTGTTAGGATGTTATGCTAATAATGTCATGAGTGCGATCAGAAAAAGGTTTGGCGCCTGCGCTCGCCGTTCGCTAAGAAAGTGAAAGACTGACCACCTATTCCTCGGTGTATTCAGTTCTACCAAATGTCCTTACACTTCACAATCGTATAGCAGCTTCTTGCTTTGGAACATATTCTTTTCGAGTGTCGTGATGAGGGATCAGTTTTTATTGCTCCCCGCCCTCCCCAGTGTCCATAAGAAGATCCCAGTATTTTCAATCGTCCGTGATTGGGAGCCAGTATTTTAAATCTACCGTGATTATGAGCCAGAATTTTCAATCACCCGTGACTAGAAAATGTATTTTCAAAAGTCCATGACTAGAAGCCAGTGTTTTCAACAGTTCGTGACTAGCAGCCAATTTTTTTTTTCAACCGTCCGTGACGAGGGGCCAGTATTTTCAACCGCCCATGACTAGGGGCCAGTATTTTCAACCGTCAGTGACTATGAGCCAGAATTTTCAACAGTCCGGAACCAGGCACCAGTTTTTGCAACCGTCGGTGACTAGAAGCCCGTATTTTCAAGCGTCCGTGGCTAGAAGCCAGTATTTTCAAACGTCAATGACTAGAGGGTCAGTATTTTAACCGTTCGTGCCTAGAAGCCAGTATTTTCAACCGCCCGTGACTAGAAGCCAGTATTTTCAACCGTCAATGACTAGAGGGTCAGTATTTTAACCGTTCGTGCCTAGAAGCCAGTATTTTCAACTGCCCGTGACTAGAAGCCAGTATTTTCAACAGTCCGTGGCTAGGAGCCAGTATTTTCAAGGGTCAATAACTAGATGTCTGTATTTTTTAACCGTCTATGACTAGGAGTCATTATTTCTAATCGTTCGTGCCTAGAAGCCAGTATTTTCAACCGCCCCTGACTAGGAGCCCGAATTAATGCTGTTATTGCTTACAAAAATATATGTGTGCCATTGTGGCTTAGAGGTAGTAACAGAGGTGTGACAATCCCGACGAACCGGGTTTGAAATCAGACACTTGAGATTTGGAAGAAGAACGCTGAGTGTCCATTTTCACAATGGTAGGCGAGTTGTCCGTTCAGAAACTAATGTCAAACTAAAAATAAACTGCAGCCTGCGTGAAGCTAACCAAATATCTCAACGAGTGCGCACTGGTATATAAAAATATAGGTCTAGGACCACATTGTCATTGAACCATAATGTTTGCACGTGGATTCTGTCATTTAGCTTTTAGCTGATTCAGTGCCAAGCAAACAGTAGGTTTCGACTAGACACGGTACACTATCAAATTAGCAAGTATTACAATGTGGTACACTATCAAATTAACAAGTATTACAATGTAAATTTTCGTTCACTGAACATTGAAGTTGCGGAAGATACCACGAAACAAAACAAATTACACGATGACTATTGTATGGCGATATATCACCCTTCTGTCCAAATGTGAGGTTTTTTTCTATTTTTTCTGCGATGTATCGGTTAAAAAACAAATGCATGGTCGAATTGGCTAATTTACTCTGACTAAACATTAAGGGTTAGCGACTTTCTCCATAATCCGGTTTATCCACGTGAGCAAACGCAGCTGCACGAGAATCGGTAGCGGTTCTCACCGCTCCCGTTGCTTACGGGATATGTGAGCCGGCCGCTCAGAAAGCAATGACAAACTACTGAGCGTAATATTGCCAAGAAATAAAAAACAGCGGTAAAATGGTAGTGTTGACAGCTATGTCCTGTAATAGGATATGCGGAAAACAAAAACATACAGCGCACATTCACAAATGGCAAGTTGAATGCTGTAAAAAGAGCTGTCACATAAGGTGGGATAATATTAGGGACGTTTTTTTTGAAACCCGTTCCAATGGCTTTATTACAAAAGCATGAAAGAAACATTAACAGGTGTGGTAGTATTACACAAAGAATTCATTTTGAATGAATTATGCATCATGGGTTGGTCAGAAGAAGTCGTGGTAGGCATTCAGGCAAGCATCCCATTGCTTATGTAGGCGGCGAATACCGTCAGCGAAAAAAAAAGGATTGTGGTTGCTCACTGAACAGTTTGTTTACCGCGTTCATTACGTCTGCGTCTGTGTGAAATCCTTGCCACTTAAGAGCTTTTTTTAGAGGTCCTAACAAATGAAAATCACATGGTGACATATTAGGACTATAGGCTGGATGTTGCAGAATTTCCCACTTCTTCCTTGCTAATGCTTCCTGCACAATCTTTGCGACATGCTGGCGAGCATTATCGTACAACAAAATCACACCGCGAGAAAGCATGCTAATTCTTGATGGCTTTTTGCAGCTTGTCTAGTGTTTGCAAGTAGTGGGTAGAGTTGATGTTGATACCAGGTTCTTTAAAGTCGGCCAACAATAGCCCTTCATGGTAAAAAAAAAATGCGCTCAGCATAACCGTACCAGCGGAAACCTGTAACTTGAATGTTTTGGCTTTTGGTGATCCAGCATGCTTCCATTGCATGCTCTCTCTGTTGCTGCTCGGCACAGAGTGGTGACACCATGATTCATCGCCAGCCACTATGCGGAAGAGAAATGCTTCACACTCCACTCTGTAACGCAGCAAGTGGTTCAAACGTCCATCCCATGCGTTCCTCTTTTGGTGGTCGGTCAACATCCGTGGTACCCACTGTGAACACCGCCCGATATTGCAGTTTCTTACGAACGACCTTTTGAATTGTCCCAATTGATACATCAAATTATTTCGCTAGCGAACGTATGCTTCAACAACGTTTCATCTGTACTGCTGCATCAATTTTGGCGATGTTTTTTTTTTTTTTTTGTTGCAATAATATGCGCTTTACCCGGCCGTCGAAGATCTGTCGTGAAATGACGTCCTTTCCGAAACATTCGTGCCCATTCTGTTACTGTTGTCTTCAACACACATTTGTTACCGTACGCTGTCTGCATTCTTCGATGAATATCCACTGGTCGACATCCTTCAAATGAAAGAAACTGAATCACAGCTCTTTGTGCATCTTTGGACGGATTTTGGATCAACCCGGCCATTTTCTCAACGGTCAAAAATAGAACCTATGCATCATGGGACGATAAGCGCGTGCTCTTTTATTCATTGGTCAGTACTTATCACATACTATGACATATTCATGTTCGACGTGCGCAATTACGTGCGGTGCGGCACGAGCGGATTTCAAATGAACGCTCCTAATAGATTACCAACTAACAGTATACCACAACAAGCAATGATGTACAGACCAGATGGAAGCAGAGGAAGAGGCCGACCACGTAAAAGATGGACACGGAATAACAGAGTATATGGGAATATCGATACACGAAGCCCCTAAGCGGGCACTCTCCCGCTGTTTATACTCCACCTCGACACCACAAGGTACATGTACAAGAGGAAAATGATGAGATGAGGTGATGAGATGGTGGGTGATACTGTAGGTATCACGCATGTCGCCTGTACTTCCTAACTCAATTTTGGTACCATTTTAGGCTATGTGGACCTGGAAGTCAAGGGTCATGTTTAAAAAAAAAAAATTAAACCCACCAAACTACGGATCGAACGCTTGGTCACTGCTTCGACAGGCTGGTGTCTAACAACTACTACTCTACCACGGCATCCCAAGGGTATATGATTCGCAGTTAAAACCCTATCGGCGGTTAGATAAGGCCTATTAGGCAGTGTGCGGGGCTACGTTTCCAAACGTGGTGAAGCAATCCACAAATTAAATATTTATAGCATGAATGTATATGGTGGGGTGTTCTGGAGCTTGACGGTTAGTGAACGAAGTTTCATAATTCTCCGACATTCAAGGTTCAGCTGTCGTCTATTTGGAAGCAAATCACTTCCTGTTCATTTCGATGATATAAAGCGTCTATCTTTCAGGAAGCAATGGCAAACTACTGAACGCAAGGTTGTCAAGCAAATGATAAGCAGCCGAACAATGATGTGGTTAACTGCAACGTCCTGTAAAAGGACAGCTTGTAGCTTTTTATAAAATTCTGGTATAGTGGATTTATTTACATTGTCCTATTCTTCTATACAATGTTAGCATTGTTACCAATGATAGCATATATTTATTTCTTGTCTAGTCCTACACTCCAATGCATTGTTAACACATATTTATTTCTTGTCTAGTCCTGTACTCCTAGACATTGTTTACATATATTTATTTCTTGTCTAGTCCTGAACTTCTATACATTTTTTGCCTATATTTATTTCTTGTCTAATCATATACTCCTATACATTGTTGTATATATTTATTTCTTATCTAGCCATGCACTTCAATACATTGTTTGTATATATTTATTTCTTGTCTAGTCCTGTACTCTCCTATACATTATTTGCATATACTTATTCCTTGTCTAGTTATAAACTCTTACACAATATTAACATATATTTATTTCTTATCTAGTCATATACTCTTATACAATGTTTGCTTATATTAATTTCATGTCTAGTCCTGTGCTTCCATACAATATTTGCATATATTTATTTATTGTCTAGTCCGGTAATCCTACATATTGTTTACATATATTGTTTTCTTGTCAAATGCTGTATTCCTATACCTTGTTAGCATATAGTTATTTCTTCATCTGGTATCTGTTGTGTGGTGATTTCTCCTGTAAGGCTGCACATCATGGACAATTAGTAAAGGCGTTATGGAATTGATGTGGTATTTTTTTTTTTTTTGTGGGGGGAGTGGGGGAGAGAGAATATTGAGAAAAGCTTGGAGTGTGGACAGAGAAGAAAATAAACGCTGAAGTATTCATACCGTCAGATGTTACAATAACACTCATCAAACATAAAATAGAAAGAAGCACTGAATGTAATGGACATATCAACAGAGAGTTGCAAGGCCTTCATATTCAACCCCAGCATTTTTTTTTACTGTTGTTGATTCATTGGGCAATTATAGTTAAATAGCCCGGGAAGGTGAACCCGGTCAACAAATGCCCGCAGAAGTCGGATGTGTCGGCCAAATTTTGAGAGTATCGCAGCTCTGCTGTAAACTGGCACAAAGCAATTACGTCTAAAACAACATTCTGGACGAACTCAAAAGAAGAAGAAGATAGTTCAGCAGTTGGTCATTGCTTTCTGAACGGCTAATGCCTCATGCCATCGGAATCAACGCAAAACCGGTCTGCTTCCAAATCGCCTAATGCTGATTCCCAACTCTCGACACTGTATGTACACATATAAGATGGTGTTAATAAACAGAAATGTCAAAATGAACACATAAATAAGAAAGATGAAATAAAATCATTGAATTAATCAAATGAAAAGAACTAGATGAGAAAATTTTACAAACATACTTAAGAAAAATTACAACAAATTTATGTAAAGTTTTCTCAATAGACACTTGAAGTACATGAAGAACGGAGTAATTTCAAAGTAACTATTGTAAAAGGATCCCATGACAAGTGTGGAACAAACAGGAAAAGAATTGTGCATTCGAAAATATCGGCATGGTTGAATTATGAATTTAAAGACGTTGTGAATAAGAAAAAGAGGCTTATAAGCTTCGTTAAAGAACAAACAAGAAGGAGATTATTCAGAACACAGACAAATCAGAGCAGAAACAAACATAACAATAAGAAGAGCGAAGAGATATTCATGCTAAAATTTTGGATAAATTATAGCAGAAGAAATAGTAGCAGTAAGAAACTACTACAAGAAAGTAAGAAGACATCAAAACAACTAGTAAGTAGGGAAACAATGGCATAGGCAAAAATACCAGACGATTGGCAAACAGTAATAATTGTACCAATTTGGAAAAAAATAAAGGCAATAAGAAAGATTATACTAATTATACTCATTACTAACCACACTGGGGAAAAATGTAAGACAAAATCATTGAAATAAGATTAAGACCATTACTATAAGAATAATTATCAGAAGCCCAGACGGCTTTTAGACCAAACCGAAGCTGCACAGAGACAATATTCACAATTGAACAACTGACCGAAAATGCAGTTGAACACGATAAGACCCTAAAGTAGCATTTATAGTCAAGGAAAAAACTCTTTTGATATAATTGACACGATTATGCCATAAGATTGCCTAGAAAATACGAACTCTGAGAACATCTAAGTACTGTTTGCAAAATGTTATATAGGTCAAATAAAAGTTGCGTAAGAACTAAAGCATGTACTTTAAGAACTTTTGAAGAAAATGCGGGCGTACGATATGTGAATTTCTCGTCTCTCCCCCCCCCCCCCCTTCCAATTCACCTCTATATTTTTATAACATAAGCTGACAATATGTGACAAGAAGTATAGAGCGAGGAAAGAGATAACATTTTAGAATTATTATTTGCGAACGACCTTTTGTTAGTAGCAGAAGATGAAGAGAGCCTCCAGAACCATCTAAATCAAGTCAATTCATAGTGTGAAACATATTACATGAAAATAAGCATTGAAAATACATAGACAGTGGTGATAAGGAGGCAGTCATAAACACTGTCAATACAAATCAAGAACTCGAAAATAAAACAAATCAGCGGATTTAAATACGTTCGTATCAAAAAAAATATTCACTTAAGATGGAGGAATGGTTAGACATATTAACACATGTTGTGCAAAGGGAAGTCGGGTATTCGGACAACTAGCCACTTCTGTCGCGTAAAAAAATACTTAGAAGTACTATAGAAAATATCATTAGAACTATATATTGGCCGACAATACGCTATCCACGTCAAACATGACAGCTCACAGTAACTAATGAGCGCAAAATCATAACAGAGATAAGGTACCTTAGAAGAGCTGCGGGGGTAATCGTGATAGATAGATTTATGAATATAATACAGTATAATATGGTTAATTAATATATAATACCTTCTTCTTCTTCAGCGTTCCGAGCCATTGAGGTTCTTTGCTGCAAATACAATCCGTCTCCATTCGTCTCTCTGGTGGACCTTCTCTTGCCAGTCGTTGATTCCAAGTGCTTGTAGGTCTGTACATGTATTATCTCTCCACCGCCTTCTTGGTCTACCTCGGGGTCTACGGTCATTTATTTCCTGAGTGTAAGCGAGTTTTGTTTCCCTATTATCTTCCATTCTTTCTATATGCCCCAGCCATTGTAGTCTATTAGCCTTCATGATACCAGTGATTAGCGGGGACTTAAACAGATCATAAATGTCTTTGTTACTTCTTCTTTTCCACTCTCCACTTTGTGTATCCCTAATGGGTCCAAAGATGCGTCTTAAAATTTTGTTCTCAAAGGTTTGTAACAAGGCTTCGTCTCCTTTCGTTGTACTCCAGGTTTCAGAGCCATACAGCACAACTGGTCTGATCAGTGTTTTGTATATTGTGATTTTGGTGTTACGAGATAGCGCCTTTGATTTTAGTAGATGTTGTAGTGCATAGTATATCTTATTTCCAGAGTTGATTCTAGTTTGTATTTCTTCCCTTATGATGTTGGAGCAGTTGAAGATCGTACCCAGGTATTTGTATGTTTCCGTTCTTTTAATGGTCATATTATCTATTTGTATGTGGCCAGAGTTTCTAACCATTCCGTCTCTTGAAATTACCATATATTCTGTCTTATCTTGGTTGATAACCAGCCCCATCTGTTGGGCTTTTTCCTTTAAGTGAGTCAATATTTCCAATGTCTTTTGTTCACTTTGCCCTATAATATCTATATCATCTGCATAACCAAGCAGCTTGGATGTTCCTCCAATATCACATTCCTCCTTTACCTTCCTTACAACTTTCTCTAGAGCCAGATTGAAGAGTAGCGGCGATAGTGCATCACCCTGTTTCAAGCCAGATGTTATTTGGAAGGGGTCTGATTTCCTGCCTTTATATGTTACTATATTATAAGTATCTTCCATGCATAGTCTGGTCATGTTGATTAACTTCCTTGGTATTCCAAATTCCTGCATAGCATTCCATAGACTATTCCTATGGACACTATCATAAGCCTTTTTAAAATCCACAAAAATGTTATGGACATCTCTTTTATATTCCCAATGTTTCTCGGCTATTTGTCGTAAGATAAATATCTGATCTATTGTTGATCTGTTTTGTCTAAAACCCGCCTGGTAGTCACCTAATATGTCTTCTGAATATGGTTTTAGTCTATTTAGTAATACTGCGGATAGTATCTTATAGCTTGTGGACAGTAGTGATATTCCTCTATAATTTCCACATTGGAACTTGTCTCCTTTCTTAAAGATAGGTATCAATAATGACTCTTTCCAGTCATGGGGTAATTCTTCTGTCCTCCAGATTTTTATTATTAGTTCGTATAGCTTTAGATGTAATGCATGGCCACCTGCCTTTATAAATTCAGCAGCAATTCCATCAGTCCCAGTTGCCTTATTGTTTTTAAGTCGTGTGATTACATATAGGATTTCTTCAAATGTAGGTTCTTCAATTTGTGGTTCGCATGTTAGAACCTCTTCCTGTGAGAAAATGTTACTTGGAGCTTCACAATTTAGTAATTCAATAAATATATAATATAATATGGTTAATTAATAAATGATTTGACCACCTCATAAGAATGCCCTGCCATCATCTGCCACAAAGAGCCAATTTGAAGGAATATAATGAGTACAGAACAAAGAGGAGATCATGTAAACGACGGAGTGGAGGTATCATAACAACATTACGGAAAAGAATACCAATTTACAAAGAGCAGTAGCACGAGAGCATAACAGACCTTTATAACCCATTAACCACCACCACAACCCCATCCCCCCCCCCCCCCCCCACAATCTCCATACACACCAACACTTCACTGATGAAGATGGTGAAAGATTAGAAGAAGAAGAAGAAGAAGAAGAAGAAGAAGAAGAAGAAGAAGAAGAAGAAGAAGAAGAAGAAGAAGAAGAAGAAGAAGAAGAAGAAGAAGAGACAGACAGACAGACAGACAGGCAGACAGACTGACAGACAGACAGACAGGCGGACGGACGGGCGGACGACGGACAGACGGCGGACGGAGGAACGGATAGACAGAAAGAAAGAAAGAAAGAACAGAAAGAAAGAAAGAAAGAAACAAAGAAAGAAAGAAAGAAAGAAAGAAAGAAACAAAGAAAGAAAGAAAGAAAGAAAGAAAGAAAGAAAGAAAGAAAGAAAGAAAGAAAGAAAGCTGGGCATCTCGGGTAATTGTAAAACGTAGTTTTACTATCCTATAAGCTACAGTTCCGGATTAAGAGAAGAAATAATCACACACACACACACACACACACACACACACACACACACACACACACACACACACACAAGACAAATTCATACATTCACGAGCATAAGTCAATAAGTAAGTCACAAACGTCTGTAGAAAAATAACAAAATATGTTAATAATTTGAAACTAGTTTATTTTTATACATACATTGTCCCTTTATTTCTCAACATAATTTCCACCAACATTGATGCACTTATCTCATCGTTTTATCAGTGCTCCCAAACAGGCTGCATTCAACTGCGTGCTCTGTTTTCTAAACCACGTTTTCACATTTAACGCCAAGGTGATTTTCAGTGGACCAAAGAGGTGGAAATCGCTACGTGATAAGTCGGAGCTGTAAGGTAGATGTTCCAGAACTTCCCACCTTAGTTGGTTAATTTTCTCCTGAGTTAATCGAGCCGTATGTGGTCTGGCATTGTCATGAAGAAGCAACAGCAGTCCTGGACGTTTTCTTCGAATTGCATCATGAAGCATCGATAGAACTTCACAAGTACGATTCGGAATTCACATTGTCACCTTTCTTCTTGAAATTGATTAAAAGCACTCCTTGACAACCCTGGAGCACTGTCAGCATAACCCCCCCCCCCCCTTTTATGTTGCATATCCCTTGCAGGACGTTGCAGTCAACACCAGCATTTCTCAGCTGTTGCTGATGTACTAGGCAAATTTACCGTTCAGTAGTTTGCCATTGCTTTCTGAACGACCGTCTCCCATACCAACACGATAAACCACAACGTGACACGGTCTGCTGCACAAATCGGTCGAGGCTGCGTTTCTAACGCCTGGTAAGCGGCTCACGAGCCGCGTTCGCAAGACTTTATCCACGGAACATTCCCTGCTGACGGCGTAACCTTGAATATTTGGACACAAGGGGAAGAAGGATGTTTCCATTGCGTTGAAGCACGTTGTGATTCGGGCTGGTAGTGATGCACCCATGATTCGTCCCCAGTAACAATCCTGTTCAGCGTGTCTTCTCCTTCACCTTCATATCGACAGAGATGATGCAAAGACAGGCCAAATCGGTTCATTTTGTGTTCCTCCTTCAATTGTCTGGGTACCCACCTTGAGCACACTTTCTTAAATTTCAATCGATCATGCATTATGCTGTATGCCGAAACATGTGAGCACCCTATTGCAGATACTACAGAGGCTATCGTTACTTGCCTGTCACCTCTAATCTTCTCCCCTACCCGCTGCACGGATGCTTCTGTTGCAATCTCAACAGGACGACCAGATCGGATTTCATCAACAATTTTAGAGCGTCCTTGAGAAATTTTTCTACCCAGCTATGCACCACTATACGGTTATTCGTCAGCATAAGCTGGAAGCATCTCCTTATGAATGTCCTTTGCAGGCAGTCCTTATGCCCACAAAAAAAAAAACCAAAAAAAAACGCACAACAGCACGTTGCTCTTTGGTTGTACACTCCGTAAGTACAGTCGCCATTTTGTTTATGCGCTGCACATGCGCATGAGACACATAACCGCTTTACGGGACAAACATTTGTCAGCATAAACAGGAAGCATTTCCTTGTGAATGCCCTGTGCATGCAGTCCTTTTGCCCACAAAAGACGCACAACAGACGTTGCTCTTTGGTGGTACACTCAGTAAGTACAGTCGCCATTTTGTTTATGCGCTGCACATGCGCATGAGACACATAACCGCTTTACGGGACAAACATTTGTCAGCATAAACAGGAAGCATTTCCTTGTGAATGCCCTGTGCATGCAGTCCTTTTGCCCACAAAAGACGCACAACAGACGTTGCTCTTTGGTGGTACACTCAGTAAGTACAGTCGCCATTTTGTTTATGCGCTGCGCATGCTCATGAGACACATAGCACCACCTGACGAACAGGAGTATAAAGTTTGATGTTGCTGTCACCTAATGACACCTGTAGAAAACACCAACAACAGCTACCTGCGTTCCCACAGAACTGTGTGGCTTACTTATTGACTCTCCCGCGTATGTAAAACACTGCTCGCTCCGTGATGAAGGATTTACAGACGCAGGCTGCTCTGCGTTGGTTTTTGTTTTAACTAAATGGTATGGCTGCCGGTCGTTCAGTAAGCAATTGCAAACTACTGAATGTAAACTTGCCAAGAGATCACAATAGCAAGAAACGCTAGTGTTGACTGAAAAAAAAAATAGAAATATCCCTGGAAAAATTAAGCTGCTTATTATATAAGCGACAAATAATAATTTATTTATCGCATGCTTCGTGTCCTTTACAATGCCGATCCCCGGTCAAATGTCTAGTCCAGTGGTTGTCAATCATTTTTGGTCCAGGCACCCCTTCTGCATATGTTCAGAATGTCATTCCCACCCTCCCCATCATTTCGTATTTCCTCCCTATAACCCCCCCCCCCCTCACCCTTTTACACAGTATACTTAAAATTGGAAGCTAACTTTAAAAACACATACTAGAACAATTCTAGACGTCTACATAAAACTTGATTTGCGGGTCTACTTACGTTATAAAATGATTTTCAGAAGGGTGAGAGGTACAGAACAGTATCATGTAATCGGTTCTTGTATTAACGCGATCTTGAAATAATCAAATAATCTTATTTCCACCCCCCCCCCCACCCCTGGAAACCAAAAAATTTCCCCCTCAGGGGTGGGGGGGGGGTGGAAATCCCCACCGGTTGAGAACCACTGGTCTAGTCGATGTTACGTCATTAGTTTGCCCGTGTGGGGAGTGAACTCACTAACTCGGTGTAAGCGCACACGAAGATTAAGTGCGAGAGGGTTACGCCTCTCGGCTACGGTGACCTCTATGTGGCACACAGTTCATTGACATATGCAATGTTTGTTTCTGTAGTTTATTGTTTTGTTGTTGTTGCGCTCGCTCGCCATGAACTCAAACGTAGTTCATACACACTACTTCTAGTAGTGCTGGACTGCAATTTGTGTGTGAATTAGCTTTCCATATTAACAGTGTCCTCGCCAACAGGCGAACCCACTCCGACTTCAGAGGTATTTGCAATTTACGTCCCCAAGTCAATGGCCATAGGTCAACATTTTAGTCCAACTATCAGATATAATGGTTGAACCCCTAACCTCGGCATCAACACACTGGATGTTTAAGAACTGACCTACTGACCTACGACAAATAATGGAGAGTCATGATCGCCAATGTCTGCTTTAGACCAAGCACTTGCAGAAGGGGAGATGTCTGCTGAAGGGAATAACGTAGTGTATAAACATGGGAGGAGGGGAACGAACGAACGAACGAACAATCTTTATTTTCAAAGGGTTAAAAATTGGGCACGCAGACCCGTCTGACATTCTGCCCTTCTTCTCTATTTCCTCTCATTCATTCTTTCATTCAACATCACTATGGAGCTAATCTTTGGAGATGGAACGTTGGAGCGATAGAAAGAATGGGTAAATGGGGATGTTATCGAGCTATGACTGAAATATAATTTAAAATATTCATGCAAAATAAAAATGTAGGTTAGGACCAAATTGAAGTGGATGACGGAATGGGAAGTAGACGTGGGTCACAGTTATGGATTAAAGTTGTTAATATGGTAGCAGAGATGTTGCATTATGTATCAAATTTAATGTGTTGCATAAGGACAACTACAGTATATAAACTCATTGCAGATACGGGAAGTCGCTTAAGATTAGTAATCACCCCACGGCACTGAATCAGCTAACGCACCATATTCATTCATTCATTCATTCATTCATTCATTCATACATACATTCATTCATTCATTCATTCATTCAGTAGCATCTCCTTTGCAGAAGCTCGCTCCCATAACAATCTGGAAATTATCTGCCACATCCTGCACCCATTTTCTCGTTGGCCTTCCTCTTCCTCATTTCCTAGACATATACTCCTCCATTATTGTTCTCTCCAAACTTTTGTGATGTTCCTTGTGACCAAAATATTTAATTTTTCTTTGTTTTGTCGTCTTTAATAGCCAACCTTCTTCAATATTCAGCTCTTGAAGTATGGTTGCATTTGTTCTTATCTTTACCCAAGATATTCTTAGAACTCGTCTATAACACTTATATTCAAAGGCATTTATAAGCTGTTCGGCTTCTTTAGTAATTGTCCAGGTCTCACAGGCGTATATTGCAATGGCAAAGATGCATGCTCATAAAAATCTAACTTTTGTAGTTCTATCTGTCCCACTCCACAATTTATTCAATTGTTTTGTTTCTGAAGAGCATTTGATATTCGTCTTTTAATTTCCTTCATTGTATCACCATTGTTGGTAATTAATGACCCAAGATATTCGAAATTTTCCACTATCTCCAATTTTTCCTCCTTAACACACATTTCTTTCTCCATGCGTGGTACATAACCCGTGTTTTCATACGAAGCGAACGTAACATATTACCAAGAAGCATACACAACATATTATACTACCAAGAAGCTCGGCGGATTAAAAACAAAATCACACAATACAGATGCTGGCTAACAGCCAGCGAATTCTTTCGAATTCTTTGTCAACCAGCAGCAGCAAACCTATTTATACGATTTCATACAAAGCAAGCGTGTTAATACAACATCTAGAGCCGCTAGATATCAACGGTGATACCTGCTAATTGCTTATAGTCTAAACAAACACGTCAGCAGTTTGTATGACTGACAGATTTTCCATTCAGTGACAGCCGGTCCCGTCCAGCCTCTCCTCGCGTCGCTACAGTTATTTTATCAGGCAATTTCACATATAAATCAAGCAGGCAAACAAAGACTTGAAGTTGTCGGCGTAAGGCGGAGTGTCAGCAATCAAGTGGACTTGTATGTGAAAGAGTTTCGCTAGTATTCAATATCCCATGTCTGCCCCGACAGTTCAATCCTGCCAGGTGAGGTGGACAAGTGCCTATTGTACCGACCACAAGCCGGGTTAATCCAAGTACACCCAGTTCCCGTCTCCCTTAAGTAAATAAGCGTCTTGCCGAGGGGGGTCATCCTAGCACACGTGTCCAGACGCCTGCATTGCATTCTACTGCTTACAGGGATGTTTATAATGGTATAAGGATCATCACTTCCGTTGACTTTACGCAGTTAAGATTCCGATGTTTGGCAGTCACAAAAGGAAGATTATTTCTTGTGGGTCAGTGGTGTGGCAAGGATCAACTTAATGAAAAATAGCGTCAGGCGGGTTACGTACAATAGCATGTGAAGTAGGAAAATCTACTGAGACAGTGAGCTAAACAAAGAAACACAAAGCCCATGTTTTGAATATTACGAAAACAGAAATGACATATCACAGAAAAATATAACACACACATAGTAGTCGTGTTAGTAATAATAGTCGCACAGTTACAACTTCACAGTAGTAGGTCGCCTCATAATTGCTCTGTTTCTGTGCCAACGAAAACCACGCGAAATGCCCATTATATATATATATATTCTTTACACCGAATAACAAGATGGGCATGATTACTACTACTACTACTACTACTACTACTACTACTACTACTACTACTACTACTACTACTACTACTACTACTACTACTACTACTACTACTACTACTACTACTACTACTCCTACTACTACTACTACTACTACTACTACTACTACTACTGCTTCTGCTGCTGCTGATGCTGCTGCTGCTGATGCTGCTGCTGCTGATGCTGCTGCTGCTACTACAACTATAACTACTACTACTACTATTGCAATAACAACTACTACTACAACTATTGACTGGCACCTTGTCGTCTTGACAGATGATAGTTTGAAAAATGGAATTATACCTCTCCATAACACA
Organism: Cepaea hortensis; assembly: GCA_963921405.1. NCBI lineage: Eukaryota > Metazoa > Mollusca > Gastropoda > Stylommatophora > Helicidae > Cepaea > Cepaea hortensis. Next base: position 95,628,707 of record OY992881.1, on the reverse strand, counting down.
AAGCCTGGGCTGAGTTTAGAGACCATGTGTTGCCCATGCAGCACGGCTTGGCCATGGGACTCCCATGGGGAAAAAAAGGGGGATTTTCTGAATAGTGTAGGGATGGGATGGGACGGGATGGGACAGTCATAAATTACCATTGGATGGGACAGAAAAACATGTCCCAAGGACAAGCCTGCCAGGCTTGGCCATGAGAATGTTATTCCCATGGGAATCCCTTGGGAAAGTTCCATGGGACGGGATGGGATATGCATAAATTATCACGCAATGTAAATTATGTCCCATGGACAACCCTGATGATCCCTCTCTCGGCCTGTCTAGTGTACTCCAGAGGAAAGGTAACACCAATACGTCTGGAACAAGACAAGCTGCAGAAGCTGTCGGATAAGCAAAGCAATGCACTGACTGTCCGCCTCTCGGAGCTTCGATCCTAGACCAGTTGCCAAACAAGACTTAGGGCCTGGTCTGCCCTGCCATGACATTTAGTCTTTATGTTGCATTTCCTCGCACTAGGATAAGGCTCTTATCCTCCCAATCACGCTTCTCCGTTGGCACAATGTGGGATGTCGGGTTTGGTAAGCGTCGCCCAACATTTTGCGCTAACAGAAGCAGGTAGTGCTGTCTATTGTCAAACCGTAGCTCAGGCATATCTAACTAAGTCCTGACAAGATGCAGTTAAATAGGTGAGGCGTTAAATTGTTCAACTGGATGTTTGTGTCTTCTATGTTAAATACAGCTGCATTAATATTGACAAAAGGAAATACTTTACTGGAGAATTAGGCTCCTTGCCAGATACCATGTGTAGCACACTCTATTACTACTACTATTACTATTAATTAGTATTACTACTACTAGTTACTGCTACTACTACTACTACTAATACTAGTACTACTGCTATTACTACTACAACTACCACAATCTCCATTATCACTATACTACTACTACTACTACTACTACTACTACTACTACTACTACTACTACTACTACTACTACTACTACTACTACTACTACTACTACTACTGCTGCTGCTGCTGCTGCTGCTGCTGCTGCTGCTACTACTACTACTACTACTACTACTAATAATAATAATAATAATAATAATAATAATAATAATAATGGGATTCGTCTGTCGGTTCGTTCCCCGGACTAAATCGTTCACACCACCAATGTTCCGGTGACACCTGGGGGTCATCGCTGGAGCTATAGCGTTAGTGCTTTATGAGGTGATCTCGGCATGCGGTTTGCTGTTCCGCAGAGAGAGAAATTATATAGAGACCTCGTCAGATGGGATAAAACCTGGAACAATTAAGTAATTAAGTACCACCTTCTCTTCCCCCCCCCCCCCCAAAAAAAAAAATTTTTTTTTTTTTTTTTAAAATCGACTTTAGCACTTTATATAAGTACTTTTAAGATGTTAGTTACTTTTAATGTTGCTGTTTGTCCATCTTTGCGGAAAAGTATCTTTATATTCTTGTGTGGGTCAGAATTTGATTAACTGGGTCTGGAATCTTCTTACTACTATTGCTAACAGTGTTTGACATATATATGTATTTCCATACTTACCTTCATACACATCGGTTGACTGAACACAAGTATGTAATTTCTATGAAATACTCTCTCTCTCTTTCTCTCTCTCTCTCTCTCTCTCTCTCTCTCTCTCTCTCTCTCTCTCTCTCTCTTTCTCTCTCTCTCTCTCTCTCTCTCTCTTCCTTTATCTCTCTCTCTCTCCCACTTACTCTTTCTCTATCGTTCCATTTATTCCCTCCTTATGCACACATACACACAACCCTCCCCACAAAACACACACAGACACACACACACACACACACACACACACCACACACACACACCTCCTACTAATGTCATCGAAGTTCAGCAGGGAAGATTATCGCGTGACAAAAGTGTCAGACCTAAAAATCCCCAAATTTGAAACTGGTAAAACAGTCAGTAGTCTGAGCTAGATGCCTCGGCATTTTGTCAACAAACAGTTGAGAAACAGAACCGAGTACTTGCTTGCTCAAGTATTAGGGGTTGGGAAGGAAAGCTGTCTGTGTTATGTGATAAGTGCTCTCAGCCTGTTTTTGCTGTAGGTCCTCTTCGAAGTCTCATTTATCTCCGCTCACGAATTCTCTGAGAGGAAATGATCAGGCCGTTTGCATCGCGCTTCCAAGTTATGTGTTCGTTTTTTAGACTATCTTTATATGCACGAGTGAATATTTTCCCCCGGAGACCCTCGGGGTCGTCGCTGGAGATATGGAATTCGTGGTCTGTGTGAGGCTTTAGGCAGGCTGCTCTGCGGAATAAAGGCAGGGTCATATGTGATAGAAGCTGGTGCAATGAAGTCGATGGGATAAAACCTGCTGCAATTATATCAACCATTTCGACTTTATCACCTTTAAAAAGTACTTTTAGTACTTTAGTTACTATTAGTGGTGCTGTTTGTCCACCAAGAGAGAGAGAGAGAGAGAGAGAGAGAGAGAGAGAGAGAGGGGGGGGAGGGAGGGAGGGAGAGAGAGAGAGAAGGGGACAGTATATTTAATAAGAAATTACATAGAAGTGTTTAATCAACCCATGTGTATGAAGGAAGCTATGGAAATACATATATGTGTAAGACAGTAGCTATAGTAGTATGAAGATTCCAGACCCACGGAGTCCTAATCAATCAAATCCGGACCTGCTCCAGAGCTTGTAAGCTCTTTAACTCCCTAAATCTGCTCAGTCCCAATAGTCTTTGTTTTCTTTTTATGTTCTTCCTTACAGTGACGATTTCAGCATCAGGTTATTGAAGAGCTGTCTGGATAAGTTTGTTTCGCGCTGGCTCGCTTTGAACGCAAGTGTAGTCCATACACATGCTAGTACTGCTGGTGCAATGGGCTGATTTTTTTTTCCCCATCAGGCGAACCAACTCCGACTTCTGAGGTATTTGTAATTTACCTCTCCAAGTCATGGACGAGAGGCCAACATTTTAGTCCAGCTGACCAGTATAGGGGTTGACCTCGCTACCGTGGCATCAATACACTGGAAGCTTACGAGCGAATGCTGAGATCCATTCGGTCACGCTGATCTCCTCTGAATAAGTAATTGTGTGGACATCGTACAGGATGGCAGGGGTAGCCGTAGCTGAGCGGTCTAGTGTCTGCAGTAATCAGTAAATGGGATCATTCTTTAACAGGTATATCATTACAACTATCCTAGAACAGTCATAACATGTAATGGAGGGTACTTTGTAGACATTAGAACAAACAAAGCCATGGTAAAGTAGCCTTCCACAAGATAGAAACCTATTCACCCTTTACAACTATCTTGCTACAGTCATAACATCTAAAGTAGGGTGCCTTGTAGACATTAGAACAACCAAAGTCTTGGTAAACTAGCCTTCTGAAAGATAGAAACCTACTCACCTTTTACAACTATCTTGGGACAGTCATAGCATCTAACGGAGGGTGACTTGTAGACATTAGAACAAACAAAGAAACTGTAAAGTAATCTTCTGCAAGATGGAAACATATTCGCCATTAAATCGTCGTCAATTGCAGTGAGAAAGAAGGTGTTAAAGTTCCGTATAGAACCCCATACTGTGTGTAGCTTCTGTGGCGAAGGAGTTAAGGGCGCAATTCGTAATCCTGCATACCCCATTCGAAACACAACATTGGTCGATTTGGCAGCAGGTCAACATGCGTTGATTTTCATTCAATGGTATGAATGCCGACCGTTCACAAATCAATGAACGTAACTTGCCAAGAAATCAAAAACGGCCAAAAATGCTTGAGTTGACTGTGAGTCCTGTTAAGAATCTGCAGCTAAATTAACTGTTGTATGGATATTAAATATGGATAACAATATACAAGCTGAGCAACAACTAAAGACAGAAGAAACATTTTTCTGAGGATACTGTTAAAGCGGTCATAAAATGACGGGAAAACGAGTGAGACAGTCCTTAATGAAACAAATAATATTAATTAACCACACAAAAATCAGAGAAATTAAGGAGGAGAGGGGGGGGGGGGAATACATGTTTTAAAGAAGATCTACCTCGTTTCGTTTTCCGCTCTTTTTACTGTTAACAGTATCATGCCCAGCCTGTATATGGAGCCACTGTGAGCGAAATACAACATTTTCACTTTTCACGAACAAGACAGCATGTGTCTATAATATCGTCATAGACCGTGGCAATGACATATTCCAGTGTTTGGCTGTTGCCAAGGAGACATTACCTGGCGATGGCAATTCGCTAAACTCATTCCATTTGAATGTTGGCTGCTTGGCGTGTTTGAAGGGGCAAACGAAAGTCGAATAGTCGTAGCTGTTTTGAATATTTCAGGCAAACAAAAGACCTACAGAACAGGAAATAAATGATTCCACGATAAACATGCAATGTGTCTTCGTTATTTAGAGTAGGCTAATGTTATAAAATACATCCATTGAAAGGTGGCCGTGGTGCTACTGTGGTTAGCATACATACCTGTGGTTTTGGTGATCATGTATTCGAACCCATTTTAAAGCGTATAATTTTCACATTGACCTTGTCTCCCAGATTAACCCAGCTTACAATTGCTAACATAAAAATAGCATGGGAAGATAAGGGGACCGGAGCGATATTAGCTACATTACTCATATGATGTCGATTGATCTAACAGTTTGGTGCTAGCATCATATGACCATTACAATTAATGTCAAAGAAAGTTGTTCTTTATTGTATTATACAAATATCTATAAATTCTTTAACTTGTTTCATGTGTTTTCTATTTATCAGTTTACTTAGGGGAACAAGAGATCTGCTAACCTGTATTCATATTAAAGAAGATCTTATACGTGAGCAGGCCAACTCACGAGAATCAAATGGATTAGCGACACAAAAGGCATTGTAAAATCACATGGAACGACATTATCCAGGGCCACCCGTCCGCTGGAACGTTATCCCCACGATGTTTGACGGCAAAAGTCATGATGATGCCTAATAACCATATGAAGACCCGTTCTGTTCATTTATCTTGTACAAATAATGTGGTTGTTTGGTTGATTATGCATTGCCTGGAAGGTGATAGATGCAAGTCTTAAATCCGAAAAACTATCTCATACATAGCATCTTATCTCGAAAAATGGAATAATTTGGCCATATTACACGCCACAGCGCCTTGGAAAGCACAGTAATGGGAGGATTAATTCTATTAATAAGAAGCAGGGGTCGACCATCATGAACATCTTGGGTTATAGGATGCTTGAGACAAAAGAAATGGCCAGAGAAAGGGATACTTCTCACTAACTTATAATTCCAATTACTATTTTAATGCATCTCTTAACACTTAACGCATCTTAGAAATTGAGGAACGACTGCAAGAAGCGGTTAGTCAAATTAAAGTTTGAATAAAATGGGCTGAACAAAGATTACCAAGTTCTGTAGTCGGTAATTGATCACGGTATGCTACGTTTCTCTAGTTGAGTGAGTTAATTTAATGTACTCTTGTTGTTAAGCTAGAGTTATTAGTTTTCTGAATGTCACTAAACAAGAAGAAATTACACACATCATCCCCGCATGCTAGGAAGAACCATCTCCACGGAGAGCTCTCGATAAGAACCTTCAGTCCCCTGTCTATAACAATAGCCACATACAGCCTACAATTAAAGTGCTCAAGGAAACCGCCAATGTCCTTCATGGTTATCCATTCACATTATGTCTGTACTATTTAGTCAAGTGTTGTTGTCTAACCTTCCACGACAAGATGTTAGCGCGCTATCTTTCTGCTTGCTCTCATACTTGAGTGGCATCACTTGTAACTCTTCATGTCCCATTCAATCGGCCACGCATGATCAAATGGTGTCCGTGTGTATCAACCTGCATGTTATTATATCTGCTAGGCCAGTGGTTCTCAACAGGTGGGGAATTCCCCCCCCCCATCCCCGGGGTGGGGGGATTTTATGGTTTCCTGGGGGGGGGGGGGGGGGAATTAAGACCACATATTGGCAGACTCAAAATGGCTTCAGGCACAATATTCTATTAAGTTACAAGTCTTTGACGTTTTAACTGTTTGTTTATTGTAATATGATTAATTTGGTGTGTTAATAAAGTATTGTGAATATTTAAAACAGGCACTTTTTGAGGCTGATAATTTTGTAAATGGGGTAATTGTTCTTTCGTTCGCTGGAAAGGGAGGAATGGCAGTCTGACATTTGGTGAAAGGGTGCACGGGCCAAAAAAGGTTGAGAACCACTGTGTTAGGCTTTATCTATTCACAGGTTCTGTGGCGAAGGGTTTACGGGCGCAATTCTTAATCCTGCATACCGCGTTCGAAACACAGCTGCGGACGATTTGGTCGAAGGCCGCATTGTGTTGGTTTTCATAAACATGGCTTGAGTGCCGGTCGTTCAGAACGGTATGGCAAACTACTGTCAAGAAATAACAAATAGCCAATAAATACTGGAGTTGACTACGACGTCCTGTAAAGGATTTGCAACTAAACTTGTTATCTAAATATGCTGAGGATATCTAGCTAGAATTGTTGACATGAAACACACAAATGTACAGCGTTCGGTGGCACAGGGGCTAGCACTCTTGACCGCCAGGCCGGTGGACATGTGTTCAATCCACATCGAGATAGAATTCTAAATTTGAAATGGACTCCAATAGTAAAGGAAATGGGTGATGGAAGGTAACAGTAGCAGCAGAAGAAGAAGAATAAGAACAATAACAAGAAACACTACGTGTAGCCCACCTTCAGACAATAAATTCATGTCATTAAATGTGGTTCAGTTTATCCTCATGCTGACGCCCCCTGACTTGGTTTGTCTCACCCTACTGCAAGCCTGGAAACCGTATACAACCGTTAGTTGGTGCACGAGAGTAACATTAAACCACATCACTGCAGAGTGCCAGCTCGGACAACAAACATGGTCATCTGCAGTGCCAAACACCAGTCCCGAAGCACGTGTTTAACCTGTCACTCATACACCAGACGGTTTGTTTTCATGTTTCTTTCACTTAAAGATACTATTCCAGCCACTTTGCTGCTCTATGTTGTTTCTTTTCAATGCCGGGCAAATAACCAATGGGCGTGTCCTTAAACAAGCCAGCGCACAAAGACAACTTATTAAATAAACATCGCCAACCTGGGACGGGAGTCGTGGTCGCCTACACTTGCCTGGCCTCCAGGTGGTCATAACCTCTAATCCCTCTCAAGGGGGAGATGTAACAAAAAAACATAACTGAATACGGCATCCCAATCCAACCCAGGCTGAAAAGGGTACCAGACAATGTTATAGCAAGTACAGCGGCCGGCACAAATTGGTCACTTCTCCCATTGAATGCCGACTGGTCTGAAAAGTACCAGGCTAACACCATACACCCAATACGTCTCAGGAAGAAGAAGATATCAAGTAGACGAAGAACAAGAAGAGGATGAACGAGACCAACAACAACAACAACACGGGCAACACTAACAAGACAACAACAACAGCAACAAGCATACAGATAATGAGGTCCTGAAAAGTTTCCGACAGCAGTATGGCCGTTGGCAATGTGAATGATTGTCGGAAGGAATTAATTTGAAAGAAATGAACTAAAAGTTACAGTACTGTTACTGTTACTATTCTTCGTATAAAAATATGTTATAGGAACGTGTGGGATGTCTATTGTGTAATTAAATATAAGCGTGAGTCAGTGATGAGGTGGGTAGGGGTAAACAATTACGGTGCAAACCTGCTAAGGCGAACTCACCTGGGACCCAAGAAATAGTTCTTCTTATCAGAAATTCGTCTTAAAAGTGTTCAGGCATATAGTAATGCATTTACAATGCACAATACTCTATTGTTCTTCGCAACAAATATTCGCCATATCCGAGATTGCCAGAACCCATTGCTTTAAATGGAATCTGTCTAGCGGAAGCAAATCTTACACGCATGGATCCCGAAATCGGACTCGCTGTCTTCGAGCTGTATAACTACGTGTGACATACTTCCCTAGAAACATTGCTTTCATTTCTTCATCTTTTTATTCTTCTCGTCCTATCATCACGTCTTAATATAGTCACAGGAGATCTTCCCTCGAAAAAGTACCAAAGAAGTAGTCATTGCACAATTCCATGAAAAATAACACGGAGAGTCACCAAGTATGCAAACGAAACAAATAAGACATTTTCAGCCCTTTAAGATTTTCATTAATTTTCCTATTTCCTCCTGCATAGATCACATTATGAGACTCTCAGCTCAGTGCACGAGCTCTGTACCCTTTGTATGACAATCGTATTGTGTGTATACAAGAATCACACTTGCTATAAATAGTATGTTATGACTAAATGTTCTTGTTATGTATTTATTCGCCATGTGTGTGATTTGCACGGCCTACTCTGTACAGTTTTCGACAGTCTGGTGTCTTAATTTACAGGGCGCCTCTTTCTGTGTGTGTGTGTGTGTGTGTGTGTCTGTCTGTGTGTGTGTGTGTGTGTGTGTGTGCCCACCCCCCTTATCTCCCACCTTTTCTTTTGCGCCCTGGTAACTTGACCTGTAGAATACTAAAGAATACATAATCAGTAAGGTCAGAACCTTGTCAACATGCTTATCCACATGCAAATATTTGTTATGGTTCAGTCAGTTGAGCTGAGTTGAGTTGCGTCCAGAAAAGACATCACATCATTCGGGATATTCCCATATTTGCTCCCTCCCCATCTTCAACAACTAGCGAAGAGTCCCAATACTAATGACACTAATCGCTGTATGATTATGTGTCCGTCTGGCCTGTTCTCAAAGCATTAAGTGCCACTTCCTGAAATATCATTCTGTGAAGGTCAGGACGATTTATCAGTTCTTCTACATTATACCCACGTGCCTTATTCGTTACCTTAGTATTTCAGCATGTGCGAATTTTAGTGAGTTGCATTTTTTGCATTCGCTTTCATACTGGTTGATTCTTAAAATAGGGCATATTTTAAAGAAATAGCATGAGAAATAAATCAGTCTGTATTGATTATTATTTGTAGAAATGGGCTCCTGGACCGGCTTCGTGGCCGAGGTGTTAGCAGCTTTCTCCGCTAACCCCGAATACTCTCGTCACGTGACGCGACGAGAATTAGCAGTGGTTCGAATCGCAAAAGTGACTTATGAGAGTATGGAGCCGGTCGCTCAGAAAGTCGTGGCGTGCTGATGAGCGTAATCTAGCCTAGGAATCAACATACAGCTGAAAGATGCTGGTGTTGACCGCAATATCCTGAAACAGGATGGAAACGCGGAAAAAAAAAAAAAAAAAAAAAAAAAAAAAAAATGGGCTCCTGGGGATAAGGCCCTAGACGTAATGTCCTACTTGGCGTGTCCACAGAGTGAAGGGATCGTGTAGTGGCCTCTAGATAAGCAGGTTATCCGCAAATATTGTGAGAGGGGCTTGGGCCAACACAGGCAGTGGGCATCGCTAGAAGGCGAGTGAGCTGGTGAGGCAGCCATCACTGTAAAATACCTCAAATCTCTGTAATATGGCGAAGAAGAGCAATAATAACCTCTTCACCCTCTGTCTTGCAGGGTCTGTCTTTTTAGATAAAGGCTGAGTCCAAACATACGCAAACGGGAGGAAAGCAAGGGAAAACCACTGTTATATTTATATCTAGTAAAATTTTCTACTTTAAAAACTGGATTTAGTTAACCACGTTAATGCGGGTTCCGATGAAATCATCTCATCCTGTACTGAGCATTATGTGCTATAGGTGATACCCTATCCTCATTATGCTACTGTGTACAAAATAAATGTTTAAAACATCTTATACATTGCTACATGGAATGCCAGAACACTTTTAAATAATGAAAAACTGGAAAATATCAAGAATAAAAAGGCTAGAATGAACGTCTAGACATTAGGTATTGAAGAAATGCGATGGCCAGGTGCCGCAGAAAAATATTTCGACAAACATACAATTGTTTACTCAGGAGGCAAGGAATACGAAAGAAGAGTAGACATCATTTGGATCAACAAGGTGCAAAATCAGTTTAGGGATTCTCAGGTATAGTGCTGTTTGTAAAACTTCGTGGCAAACCTCTGGATATTAATATAACACAGGCATGGGAAAGTTTATTTTAAAAAAATGTGCACCAACAACAGATAGCACAGAAGATATAGATGCATTTTATGTGTTAGATATGGTTCTATACCAGTGCAAAACTATGGACATAAAAGTGATAATCATGGGTGTCTATGAGAAGTAAAACGCAGGTAATAAAAACAGCGAAAACTAGCAAGAATAGGCTGGTGGTTAATGCATAAATGACAGGAATGACCGAGGTAGCAGATTAATAGTATAGACAGAATCTCATGATATGATCATAGAAAAGACCTGGTTTAAAGAACATCTTCGATGATTATAGACGTTAAAAAGTCCCTGAGATAATGTTCTCAGTCACACTGGTCGAATATTGATTCCAAAGAGATTTTTAAGCAGGTTAATTAAAAACAGAAACTAGATTAGTAGTAAAATGACTTAGTGATCACGTTTCAATGATTTGAAAATTGTTTGCATATCCTTTACAGGACATTGCTGTCAACATCAGCATCTTTCAGCTGATTGTTGATTTCTTGGCAAGATTACGCTCAATAGTTTGCCATTGCTTTCTGGGCGACCGGCTCCATACTCTCATAAGTCACTGGCGCGACTCGAACCGCTTCCAAGTCTCGTGCGCTCACGTCAACCTCGAGAGTATTCGGGGTTACGGAGAAAGCTGCTAACTCCTCGGCCAGGGAGGCCGGCTTGTTGATGATAGCAATAGGAAAAAAAATAAAAAAAACTACACAAAGTAGAGTAGAAAGTGAAAAAAACAAAATATGGCCTTTTCTTGAATAATGTAAAGACACAAGTAATGGTAACAGCACACAATGCAATCATGTCCAAATGTACATTTAGAGTCAGTTATTTTAACGCAGGGCAAGTAAATAAATGCATATATCCAATCTCATGAAAACCATCATAGAGCAAAGATCAGTCCAGTGCACTAGAAGTAGTAGCTTGAGGTCAAAGCCAGCGAAGGCAAAACATCAAACAAAAAATCAAACCAAAAATCAAACCAAAAAAAATCAAACAAAAAAATCATACACAAAATCACAGCGATAAAGAACAAAACAGGACGAGCGAAAAGTGCATTTTAAAAAGTGCAGAATATTTGATTTCTTATGTAATGAAGCTCAGTCATCGGAGATTAGAAAGAAACAAGACCACTTGCATGTTGCATAGAATTAGTGTTAACATATGACTGTGAATACTTGACAATTAGTAAACAAAGGGCAAAATCCCAAATATGTCGTCTTACAGAAGAATGCTGAGTATTTCTTGGAAAGCTAAAATGAGTAATCTAAATGTTTTTAAAGAGGTTAAGTAACAAAGGAAGTATATCACACAAATAAAAACAGGCAGCAGTCAGTTGTTTAGCCGGCTCCGTGGCCGAGGGGTTAGCAGCTTTCTCCGCTAACCCCGAATACTCTCGTCACGTGACGCGACGAGAATTAGCAGTGGTTCGAATCGCAAAAGTGACTTATGAGAGTATGGAGCCGGTCGCTCAGAAAGTCGTGGCGTGCTGATGAGCATAATCTAGCCTAGGAATCAACATACAGCTGAAAGATGCTGGTGTTGACCGCAATATCCTGAAACAGGATGGAAACGCGGGAAAAAAAAAAAAAAAAAAAAAAGCAGTCAGTTGTTTATACATTATGGGAGGAGGAAAACTGAAGCTGGAAAGATTTATGGTGATGTGGTCAATACAACTCCGACCGCCTTCACAATACAGAGCATTTTCTGGTACCCATTTAAGAGTGTGAACCTGTATCCTGTGTTAAATTAAAGAAACAAAATAAATAGAGGAAGACAACGACAGAAGATTCTTGATAGCATTTTGTCATAGCTCGGAAAGGTGTCAGTACACGAATGATTACAATGCTGCATAAAACAAATTGTGGAAAAAATACAATGCCAATCAGCAAGACACTTGATGTTAATGATGATGATGAGCCTGATGATAATAATGATGTTGAAAATAGTGATAATAATAATAAAGATGATAATCACAATGATGAAGTTGATGAGAAATGGAATGCCGATAAATTCACATATTTCCCATGCTATTTCTTGAATGGTCTTAGGGTTTCCCAGCAATATTGATATTTTTGGTTATTACATATTTAAAGAAACATAGTGCAATGACCTCGTCTACAACTTTGCTTTATTTATTTCTATGCTTCATAATCTGTAATGCACCGTTTCTTATTATTAACATTCCTCAACTTCGGGCGCTTACAACGGCTGTCAAAATCCATCAATCCTATTCGTCGTCTGATATTTTGATGATGTTGATGCTCCTTATGTTATTATTATGTTATTATTGTTTTTTTTCTTCCTCACATTATGCTACCGGCCCTGCGGTGAAGGGCTTACGAACGCAATTCATAATCCCGCATGCCGCGTTCGAAACACCGCTGCGGGCAATTTTGCCCCAGACTGCCTTGCGTTGGTTTTCATAAAATAGTATGGGTGACGGCTTTCCAGAAAGTAATGGTAAACTACTGAACGTAAACTTACCAAGAAATCACCAACAACAACAAAATGCTGGGTTTGATTGCGATGTCCTGTAAAGGATATGCAACTTACTTTAACTAACACATGAGGCTAATTTCTATATTCCACTTTTTCTGTTGATGCGCCTGATTAATTTCATTTGTCTTTTCGTTATGCTTTTGTTTTCTTCTCTGTTCAAGATTGTCTGATAATTATGCTTATTTATAGGTAATGATTACATTTTCTTATTGATAATGTTGTTATTGATGTTTCTTTTCCCCCTTTTTTTGTAAACTAAAAATATGTCACTTGTACTTAGGTTCGATTGTTTGTTTGTGATATGCAAGAGAACATGTTTAGACACATTGTTTCTCAACAGCTATATCAATACTTACAAACATATCAAGATATCTATTTCAAACTTGGTAGGAATTGACCAATTTTAACAATATTTGCAAATAACACACTATTTTAATACATTAATAGATAACTGTTAGTTAAATAGTATTGTAAATTTTTGCAAATTATTTAACATTATGCTTTACAACGATAATATTTTATTGAGTAATTTTAATTATAATTGCAAAGTGGAGTCCATGGGAATCTGGATACATGAAGCCTATAAACGGGTACTCGCGCTGGTTACGCTTCACGTCGACACCGCAAGTACAAGAGGAACAAGTTGAGTGAGATGAGATGAGATTGCAAAGTATATATGTCAAACTGTATGTATTACTTTTCAAAGATTATGTTCGTGTATGTTATAGATCGCATTTTTAACTGAAATGTATATATACAATTGTTTTATAGCTGTATGACATGTTCACACATAATTTTTAATGTTTTTAAATAATGTTCAGCAGATCCAATATGTAATTACAACATGTAAAACCAATCTGCACTCTGTGGACTTTGTGGTCAATGTTACCTGCACCACTTTTACCTCCCATAGAATTTCCTGGCTCCAATTTTAGGCTCAGTCGACCGGAGAACCCAGGTATAAGAGGGAAAAAAGTCAAAAAACTCGCCAAATCGAATGTTAATCGAGAACATGACAAACGAGTTGGCAGCTAACTCGACTAGTCTGTGAAACCAACGAGATCGCAACTATCTCGACAAATCTGTGAAACCAACGAGATCGCAACTATCTCCACTAGTCTGTAAAACCAACAATTTGGCAGCTATCTCGACAAATCTGTGAGACCAACAAGTTGGCAGCTAATTCGACTAGTCTGTGAAACAGTGAAGAAGATTCTATTGGAAATACAGAGTGACAATACACATTAATGGAGGTGTGCATGGTCGAATAGATGCGAGCACCCGTTCTTAAACATCCAGTGAGCTGGTGTCGAGGTAGCGGGTTCAACTCCTACACCGGTCAGTAGGACTGAAATGCTGACTTCTCGTCCTCGACTTGGGGACGTCAATTACAAGTACCTCTGAAGTCGGAATGGGTTCACCAGAATGTGAGGGACACTAGTGATAAGGAAAGCTAATTCACAACCAAACATCAGTCCAGGGCACTAGAAATAGTAGCATTTGTATGGACTACTCTTGAGTTTAACACGAGCGAACGTTAAGATAAAATACGAATAAATGGAGAAAACATAGATTACACCCGTAGATAACCACTCAGACAATAAAGTGATCTTGTAAGTAAACAACGAAACAGTGCAGTGGGCTCAAAGATTAATACAGAAAATATAGGGCAGTGGTAGTATAGATATGTCAAAACAAAAGCTTTAGAGCAGACTCGTCTATTTTCTAGAAAACTCACAGTGCATCACTACGGGGACAATAGAGTTCACATGTAGTTGATTAGAATTCATTAAATGCTGCACGTAGATTCATCAGAGAGACAGTTAAGTAAATGAAGATTATAAAAGTGAATTACTGAAACAGTAGAATCATTAATTGTGTGTGCAATTTTGATATTGAGAAAATGAATAATCAGAGAGATATTATAATTAATATAAAGATCGTTGAGTAGACGTCGTTTGGATCCTGACCTCTTCGGGTTTGCGCGGGGAGCGGCCTGTGGCGAACGAAATGCTCAGTATAAAGAAGTGAGGAAGTTAAGCGGCCATGTGCAGGAAATGGCCATTCCCCGGGTGAACCCAGTGCCAGAGCGCTATGTGTCGGCTCTGCAATTATGAAATACTCTTGGATTGCTGATAATGCCCATGGTCTGCCCCTGCCTTCCCTTGAGGGCTGCCGTGATGTCTTCGACCGTTCTAACTTGATCAGCTGGGATGTTGACGGCACCACAGCAGTGAGAGTCGAAAGTCCTTCGAAACATCCAGGAAGGCTAACCCGGTCAACAAACGCCCGCTGAAGTCGCAATTACGTCTGAAAAAGACTCCGGATGAACGCAGAAGATGATAATTAACATTGCAATGTCCAATGAGTGTTTAGAGAAGAATATAAATATGAAGACAATGTACGAGTATTTACACGGGAAATATAATCCAAGCTTATATCATTCAAATTGCAATATATGTTTCAGGATAATAAATACACGCAATGAACAACTAACAGAGGCATTTCAATTGTTGTGTATCGAAAAATCACAAGAACTGGCTGGACTGAAAAATAAAAGTGCAACCATACTCTCGTAGGTAACCTGACAACGGTGAGAATCAGCAGTTGTTCGAATCGCGTCGGTAACTTACGGGGTATGTGAGCCGGTCGCTCAGATAGCAATGGCAAACTACTGAGCGTAATCTTGCCAAGAAATCAACAATCAGCTGAAAGATGCTGAAGTTGACACCAATGTCCTGTAAAGGATATGCAAACAATTATTTTATTTTTTTTGGATACAGGAAATCTCTGTATAATGGACTTCACATTTCAAAGTAGAGCGTGACGTTGATTATGAATAGACACATTATTATGAACAGTAATATTTATGTGTTATCTGATAAAGGAAATCTAAGTATAGTGGACTTCTCATTTCAAAGTAGAGTGTGACGTTAATTACGAATAGACAAATTATTATGAACAGTAATATTTATCTGTTATCTGATAAAGGAAGTATAAAATAAAGGACCATGTTAGACACCGTAAAGAGCATTGGACATATTGTGCCCGGCCCATATTTTAAAGACTACTCGTCACTTGGTGGATGATGTAGTCAGTATCAAAGCAGTTGCCTTTACTTGCCAAGACATTTCCTGGTAACCATGTCAGATTGGGTGGATGGGGAACCCAGAAACAGTAGGTTAACACAGTTGTCAGGGAAGCGTCTCCCAACATAAACAGTAGGTTAACACAGTTGTCAGGGAAGTGTCTCCCAAAATAAACAGTAGGTTAACACAGTTGTCAGGGAAGCGTCTCCCAACATAAACATTAGGTTAACACAGTTGTAAGGGAAGCGTCTCCCAACATAAACAGTAAGTTAACACAGTTGTCAGGGAAGCATCTCCCAACATAAACGGTAAGTTAACACAGTTGTCAGGGAAGCGTCTCCCAACATAAACAGTAGGTTAACACAGTTGTAAGGGAAGTGTCTCCCAACATAAACAGTAGGTTAACACAGTTGTAAGGGAAGTGTCTCCCAACATAAACAGTAGGTTAACACAGTTGTAAGGGAAGTGTCTCCCAACATAATCAGTAGGTTAACACAGTTGTCAGGGAAGTGTCTCCCAACATAAACAGTAGGTTAACACAGTTGTAAGGGAAGTGTCTCCCAACATAAACAGTAGGTTAACACAGTTGTAAGGGAAGTGTCTCCCAACATAAACAGTAGGTTAACACAGTTGTAAGGGAAGTGTCTCCCAAAATAAACAGTAGGTTAACACAGTTGTCAGGGAAGTGTCTCCCAACATAATCAGTAGGTTAACACAGTTGTCAGGGAAGTGTCTCCCAACATAAACAGTAGGTTAACACAGTTGTAAGGGAAGTGTCTCCCAACATAAACAGTAGGTTAACACAGTTGTAAGGGAAGTGTCTCCCAACATAAACAGTAGGTTAACACAGTTGTAAGGGAAGTGTCTCCCAACATAATCAGTAGGTTAACACAGTTGTAAGGGAAGTGTCTCTCAACATAAACATTAGGTTAACACAGTTGTAAGGGAAGTGTTGTGCCTACATAGACAGTAGGTTAACACAGTTGTAAGGTAAGCGTCTCCCAACATAAACAGTAGGTTAACACAGTTGAAAGGGAAGCGTCTCCCAACAAAAACAGTAGGTTAACACAGTTGTAAGGGAAACCAATCCCAACACAAACAGTAATTTAACACATTTGTAAGGGAAGCGACACACAGCACAAACAGTGAGTTAACACAATAGTGGGGGAAGGGTCTCTCAATACAAACAGTAGGTTAACATAGTTATAAGGGAATCCTCTCCCAACAAAACAATGAGTTAACACAATAGTGGGAGAATCGTCTCCCAACACAAACAGTAGGTTAACACAGTTATAAGGGAAGCCTCTCCCAACATAAACAGTAATTTAACACAATTGTAAGGGAAGCGTCTCCCAACACAAACAGTAGGTTAACACAGTTATAATGGAAGCCTCTCCCAACACAAACAGTAATTTAACACATTTGTATGGGAAGCGTCTCCCAACACAAAAAGTAGGTTAACATAGTTATATGGGAAACGTCTTCCAACACAAACACTAGGTTAACATGGTTATAAGGGAAACGTCTCCCAACATTATAATTAGAGTCGACATAGGAGACGAGTAACAACGACTGGCAAGAGAAAGTCCACCAGAGAGACGAATGGAGACGGATTGTATCTGCAGCAAAGAACCTCAATGGCTCGGAACGCTGAAGAAGAAGAAGAATGGGAGACGAGGTCAATTTATTAAACACATACGAGTATAAGGAGCACAAATATACAATAAGTAGGTATAGAATGTAATTACAACAATTCTTCCCTGTTAAATATGAATAAAATCGGGGTCTCGTATGTTTACTGGGTAGCGGTGATTAGTAGTCTGGCAATCAATTTAACTGACCTTATAGTGATGTGTATAGTATACATACATGTTGAAATACTGCATCCATATCACGCAAGCGACATTAAATAGATCAGAAGGGAAACCGAACATTCTTCGACATAGCTGTGAGCAGAGAGAGAGAGAGACATACAAACACTAGAGAAGAAAACTTGACAAATGTACAGACAAATAGATTCGACTTAGGTCCATTCTCAGCTTTAGTTATAGCCACATCGGCACATATATTCTTCAAAAATAACATTAGATGTTGAAGACAATCGACGTATACGATAACCCACACCAATCGGTAAAATGTGTGTATTCTGTTGTTTTTTCCCCTTCCTCGCTTTGAACTCAAGTGTAGTCCATACACTACTTATAGTAGTAATAATAATGTTTTGCGTATCCTTTTACAGGACTTAGCTGTCAACAGCAGCATCTTTCAGCTGTCTGTTGATCTCTTGGCAAGATTACGCTCAGTAGTTTGCCATTGCTTTCTGAGCGGCCGGCTCAGTATCCGCAAGTCACGAGCGGGGGTCGAACCACCTCAGTTCTCGCTCCGCTGCGAGACTCTGCGTGATAAACGGGATTACAGAGAGAAAGTGTTGTAACCCCACAGCCAGAGAGACCGGCCCTTATAGTAGTACTGGACTGAATTGTGCGTGTGGATTAGCTTTCCATATTAGCAGAGTCCCTCGCCACCAGGTGAACCCAATCCGACTTCAGAGGTATGTGTATTCTTATTCTTCTTCTTCTTCTTCTTCTTCTTCTTCTTCTTCTTCTTCTTCTTCTTCTTCTTCTTCTTCTTCTTCTTCTTCTTCTTCTTCTTCTTCTTCTTCTTTTCTTCTTCTTTTCTTTTCTTCTTCTTCTACTTCTTCTTCTTCTTCTTCTTCTTCTTCTTCTTCTTCTTCTTCTTCTTCTTCTTCTTCTTCTTCTTCTTCTTCTTCTTCTTTGACAGTGTTTTTTCTGCTTCCTCTTCTTCTTCCTATTCCTCTTCTTTCTCTTCCTCCTCTTTTTCTTCTGTTGCTATCTCCTGAAGCTCTATCAACGTAAATCATTTTTATTAATTTATGTATCTAATTCTCCTCTCCATTTGTTGTTACGCTTCCCTTAGTGTCCTTCGCTCTGTGTGTGTCAGAGAAAGGACTTTCTAGTTTTACTTTTATCAAGCTTTCTCAATGTGTTTTCTATCGAGCGACACTGTCCTTCCATCACCTCTTGATTTGCTGTTATCTATCTAGTTCTCACTCTAAGCTCTTCATTAGCGATACGGTCGTACCTTTATCAGTCCTTCTGCCCTGTGCATGCACCGGATAATACATATTTGTAATCTATCTGTAACTGAGTTACTTTTCCGATTTTCTTATCCATATAATAGTACAGATGTAACAGCAGAGTTCAGCTGTCATTTACTGCCAATATAGTACTTTGCGGTGTATGGCAGGGAGTCTTGAACCTGAGGAATTAAGGCCGCCTGGCTTGTGCAGTCACCGCGAACTGTGCAGGTTAGAGTTTTCTTTTTGCCCCCGACAGAAAAAAAAAATCTCCACACCCTACCGAGGATTCTAACCCGGATCTCCAGAAGGAGGATCCGGCATTCTAGCCACTCGGCCAGTGCTCCGGCAGCCGCTCCGACAGAGTTAAATATTCTAAGTATATGTATTGTTCACCTGACTTCCAAAACTGCCATACAGCTATGAAAGCTGCCCTTGCCTCGCGTATTCATATTTTAATTTCTCCATGTGTCCCGCATCGTGTCAATCTTGCTAACCAAATAGGTGTATGGTTCTACCTCTTGAAATGAGTTTATGCTTAAAGAGGATCTGGTTATGATTTGCGTGATTTATTATGATCTTTATTTTTGTCTTATGAAATTATTTTACCTAAATGTGAATTAACATATGTCCTGAGTAAAAGCCAGCTATGGTATTCACATTTCGGAGGCCTCAATGCACAGAGAAATAGCTGACCAGTCTTCTCCTCTGTTGGCGGAGGACGAACTCGGGCATTGAATCCTGACATTATCAGCGTTGCTCAGTGGTGAATTACAACTTACTTAAATATATCTTGTTCATTGCACTTGTATACTGTTTCCATATTTCAAGTCACTGTAAGCGGTGAAACCCACTGTTTCACACATTATGCTTCGAAACTATTCTCCTCTGCAAACGTCTTATTCTGGAATGACCAGCATGCATATCAAAGAAGAGTACAGTACCTAAACCCAATCTAGATCCCAAATACGTCCCTCATTTCGTATGCCCCATGAAAAAAATGTACAGAGATCTAACAGCCCCAGAACTAACCGTGAAACTTGTATGTGAATGTGAAAGAGACATATGAAATAGATAGCAGTAAGAAAAACAAACTGAACACTTATGAGATAACGTGAATTCAAAACCGTCAAATGTAACACTCTTTCGCGCTGAAGATAAGAACCAGTTAAGTATTGGTTAAAACCGGTTAATTAAGTTGTGTCCAGCGTTTATTTATGGTGAACAGGGTCTTATGGTATTAACATGCATACATGCAATTTTTCTATTTCATTTTTTTTCTGTTTATATTTAAACTGTATCTTCCTTGTCCTTATGGTATAATATCGTATGTAATAACATTTGCAGCTGTCAGTAAATCAGCTGCTATTTCCTTCTCGGCCGATGGTATTCTCAATGTTCATTCCCCCGCTTCACCAATTTCTTATTCATCATTATTATCTTCTTTATTATCATCGCCCAAAACGTTGCATTCATCTCTGCCCGCGGGGAAAGACTCTTGGTCCTCCAGCAGATTCATTGCTTTATGTCTACCAATATCTAGAGTGTCTTTGTGTACTGTGCCCCTTTCTATTGGTCAATCCAGTCATTTCTTCCAGAAACTAAAAGCACTGTTGAATATAGCTAAGGTATTTTAGTTCTCTGGGACACTATGCGATATATGAGTCAGTTGTCTTCCATGTTTACATCTAATCGAATCTCAGACCGGGATGGTTAACCCGGTCAACAAATGCCCGCAGAACTCGGGTGTGTCGGCCTAACAGCGCAAGAACGCAGCTTTGCTGTAAATAGGCACAACGCAATCACGTCCGAAAAAGAAAAAAAAACTCTGGATGAACGCAGAAGAAGAAGAATCTCAGCATTTTTCTTCTAGAAACTAAAAGCACTGTTTAATATGGCTAAAGAATTTTAATTATACAGGATGTTACGCTATATATGAGCCAGTTGTCTTCGATATTTATCTCATATATAATGTCAGTAATTTTTCTTCCAGAAACTAAACTAACTGTTGAATACGGCAAAAGTAATTTAGTTCTCCGGGACACTACGCGATATATGAGCCAGTTGCCTTCGATATTTATCTCTTATATAATGTCAGTATTTTCTTCCAGAAACTAAACTAACTGTTTAATATGGCCAAAGTATGTTAGTACTCCGGGACACTATGCGATATATGAGCCAGTTCTCGTCGATATGTATCTCTTATAGGATGTCAGTATGTTTCTTCTTATCCATCCACTGTATTCTAATAACTTTTATTTAACACTTGTTACATTAAATCTATTTAACATTGTAATTCAAAAGCCTGGATTTTCGTTTTTAGTGATTATGAAATGGTCCCATGCTTCCAGTGGATATTTTGACACAGGAAAGATAAATATTCTCTATATTGTTACTTTCATTTGTCCGCTGGTATGGGGTCATAGGCATTTAATGCAGGTTTCATGTAGACACCAATCTCCTTTTAACTTCTTTTGAACGGTTCCAACTGTTGGTAATCATTGATACACTGTATTCAAAATTTGTGATAGATTCACTTTCTTTAATTTTGATTGTCATGTTTGGTAGTCATGTCGTTTAGCTTGTGGACAGTGGCCTCATAAATGTGAAACTATCATCCAAGTGAGCTATCATAAAAGTGAGATATCACAAAAATGAACTATCATGAAAGTGAACTGTCATAAAAATGAGCTATCATAAAAGTGAACTATCATAAAAGTGAACTATCATAAAAGTGAACTATCATAAAAGTGAGCTAACATGCTGTGAGGCATACAGGCATGTGGTTCGAGCCTCATCTATCTAGACCGACCAGCACGCGACGGTTTATGAGGTCAGTATCACGATGTCAGCCTTTACTTTCCTGGAATGTTGCTGGTAGCAGTGTTTAAACTGGGTCGGTCTGGCAGCCTATGGAAACAAATCCCCCAGCCGAAGAGGATTCCAACACTTGACAACGGTGCCCCCTTGCAAGCTTGCTAGCCAATGCGCTACCTATTACCATTTCATTGTTTGTCCTAAGTGATAATTATCTGTCAGCCTCACAATGTAGTTTTTTGCGGTGTAATTGTGGCTATCTTTGCAACAAAATTTTACAATCGTAAAACACACAGAAGCCACAAATAATATGCAGCTCGATTTATTGCCTGGCGTATTTCGCCGTATCTAGTCAGGTGCATACTGCTGCAGTATACAGGGAGTTTGTAAAGTTTCACTACACTTTGAATGCAGAACAAATCTGGGAAAAAAGACATGCTTTCTTCCGTTGATAACACCATCCTGCTTGGAGTGCAAAGAACTACTCCATCAGACGACATCCATTCGCTGCATATTGTTTCATGATGGACTGAGGGGTACATTTTTGAAGACATCACGTACTACATATTTCAAATTTGTTCTACATACAAAGTGTAGTGAGACTTTATAAACACCCGATATATCATTTGAAGTTAATAAATGAATAATACTTCGGCTGAAATTCTTGGCATTGTTCTAATTTGGAGCATTAGTTATCCTAGTCCTGAAGCAAATACCGCGATGACGTGATAATTTCTTTTCTTTTTTTTCCCTTTTTTTTCGTTGCCTTTACTTCCTAGACATGTTCCAGAAATGTGTTAAATTTACCTGCTACCCATTTCTATGAGGTGGGTTCACTCCGGTGCCTTAATGGTCGGAAAACATAACCCTACCTCTGCTGTGGATTTAACAAGCAAGCTAGCAAGCGCAATGACAACCATGCCACAGATACTCTGTAATGAAACAGTTAACGCTTTATTGACGGTTGGTCAGTATTTTCTGATAATATCCATAACATTCAATATGAGACATCACATTACGTAGCAGGTATATTACTTAGCAGGTATATATAATTTCTAGTAGAACCTATGCTGTTGTATGCATGCCAAACATGGATAATAAGCAGAAGGCTGAGAACATTCTAATCACAATTGACATTTGGTTACTCAGAAAATTGAAGAGAATACATTGGACGGATAGGAAAACAAATGAAAAAGTCCCCCAGAAAACAAATATAAAATAACATAAAGTAATGCAGCTTTACAGGACAGAATTACGAAAAATACAGATAGCTGCGGCGACTAGCCTTCATCAGCAAACAAATATATACAAAAAACACAAAGTATAATCACGGAGAAGCCTCTCCAGTGACTACATTGAGGCATAAGAACGGGATGAGAAGAATGAAAAGATGCAAAATATGAGAACAATGAAAAGAAAAAGAAAATTTGAAAGAAAAATAAATAGTTGCTACTTATCTCAGATTCCCAGGTTGTGATACAGAAGTTAGACAAAGACTGTGAAAACATTTGTGGGCATGTTATGTGGAAAACTAAACTTGAAAATTTGCTGACAACGGGCAAAATTGACAGGACAAAAGCAATTAAATGTCAAAGAAATAAATAGTTTGATGGCTTGGCCACATTGCTTATTCGGGATAAAGAACTCTTTTTTGGGAGTCTCTGTGGCGAAGTGGTCAAGCCGTTTGACTCGTGCTCCGAAGGTTTTGGGTTCGATTCCGGGCCGCACCCTTCGGTTTACGAGTTAAATGTTTCGGAGACTCCTGTGGGTCGTCGCTAAAAGCTACGGAGTTCGTGCTTTGGGCGACGCTTTCCGCGCTGCGGAAAGACACCGAGCCATATAGGATAAAATCCGGTGCAATGAAGTCGACCCTGTCGACTTTTAAGCGACTTTTTTTTTTTGAAGAACTCTTTTGATACTTTGAGATGTCGAACCATGACCATATGAGAATGATAGCATTTTACCTACATATTTGTTTCGTTATCATGGCTATTAATTTTTCACTTCCTATTAATAATTGTAGATAACACCCGAAACAATTCCACATTAGTTACCTGTAATCCTTCACAGAATGGACAAGACAAGACTCCCCTACCAAGCCCTCATATGGTCACCGGTAGGGAAAAGGAAACGGGGAAGACCATGAGAGACCCTGCGTAGAACCATCATCAGAGAAGGCTCATTCAACGGCCAAGTAAACATCCAAGATCTACAAAAGGTAGCAGCGAACCGCCAAGCATGGAGAGCCATGATTTATGCCCTATGCGCCACCTTGGGCTCAAGAGGAAAGACTAACTAACTAACTAATCCTTCGCAGTATTCTAAAACTCAAACACAAACATGAATCTTGAATAAAACATTTTTCGTGTCCTTTAAGAATGATTTAAAGTACTCCCTAGTTTTAATTCTGGCATTAATTTCATGATGAAAGTATTATTTATGTGTATTCTAATTTTAAATGTGTATACCAATATCGACATTTAAAACGAAACGTACTTTTATAAATATGGAATTTGGCAATGATGCCCTTTAATTACTAGCACACGTGTAAACTAATTTGTTCAATTGATTTGGTTGTAGTGAATATTACAAGGAAAAATTACAACGGAATTTCTTAGAAGAATACTGAATGTATCAAGAAGAGAGCAAATCAGAAATGAGGAAATCGGGACTAAAGTGGGGGTTATAGTAGCGCTAGATTTCATCAGAAAACAGCAGGTTAAAATGGTTTGGCCGTATATCAAAGCTACCAACTAAAAGTATACTACAAAAAGCAATGATGTACGTACCAAATGGAACCAGATGAAGACATTGACCATGTTAATGATGGAGACAGGGAATAGAAGTATCCATGGGAATCATGACATATGAAGCCCATAAACGGACACTCCCATTGTTTATGCTTTCTCTCTCCCCCCCCCCCCCTCCTCCCGATACCGCAAGGTACAAGGAGAACAAGATGAGATGAGATGAGATGAGATGATGAGATATTAGTATGTTTGCTCATGTCCACACAATCAATTAAATTGGCGTATGACCTTTTGCAGGAGATTACAATCAACGCCCAGTTTGAATTTCAAGGCAATTTTACGTGCATTAGTTTGCCATGATTTCTGAGCTAAAACAATCATTTAGGGTAGGGTGGAAACACACACACACACACACACACACACACACACACACACACACACACACACACACACACTCACACACAATCATTCATAAGGCATATAACAGTACCCAGTAATGTGAATGTCCTTCATTTTTAGTCTTTCATTAGTTTTCGACATAGCGGGGGTCTGTGGCTTAGGGGATTCCCCGACTTACTTGGTCTATAGTTCTAAATCAACCGTGGGAGATTGGGAAGCAGATTGCTTTGTGTTGATTTTGATGGTACGAGGCGATGGTCATTCAGAAAACAATGGGATTGTTAGTTTGTTTGTTTGTTTTTTTGTTTTTTTTGGGGGGAGGGGGGGCATATCCTATTTACAGGCCATTGCTGTCGACAACAGCGTTTTACTGCCGCTGTTGATGTTTGGCAAGTTTTACGTTCAGTAGTTTTCCATTGATTTCTGAACGACCGGCTCCCATACCAACACGTTAAAATCCAGCGCAACGCGGTCTGCTGCCAAATGGGTCGCATCTGTGTTTCGAACGCGGGAAAGCGGGCTTACGAATCGAGCTCGTAAGCCCTTAGTCACTGATACTGGAAATGGGAAAGTGCTTAACTAAAATTGCACAGTAAATCACAAACAGTCATTAAATGGCAGAGCTGATGGCAGCATCCTGGAAAGAATATGTAAAGGACTTGTAAACGACATTTGCTTACCTTCGTCTGCGATGCTGTGTTTGTAGCCAAAGTTGAGTTCATCTCCATGCCGTCCTACCCCTGGAAAACGTGGCGTGGGAAGGGTCTGTGGAGTCGATGATGGCGTAAGATCAAATCTCCACGGGTATATAGCGCTTGGGCCGGAACCGTGGGGATGCGAGGCTGTGTGATGTGAACTTGTGTGATAGCCTTGGTTCTGCTGATCGTTCTGAAGACACTGTGAGACTGATGGTGCCGTAGGAAAGTACATTCCGCTTAAACTGTTCTGCACCGCAGTCAGACTTCCAGAATGGTCCATGAGACCTGAATCCCCGACTGGAGATGGCGATGTTGGCTGCCTGCATCCCAACCCCAGAATTTCCTGTATTGCGAAAGATGGTCGCTGCTGTTGATACAGCTGTCCAAGATGAGCGTGGTGGTGATGAGGCGCATGATGGTGATGATTGCTGCCGTTGTAGTGCGGGTGATGTGGATGATTGAATGATGGAGGCATCTGCCCAGGACCTGAACTCATTTGGAGAAGGCCGTTCATCTTTACGTGGTCACCAAATAATAGGCCTTTAAAATGTCTCAAAACTAGACACTTGTCACAAGAAGTGACTTTTAATGAAAGGTCACTTCATTCAGAGGATGTTACGTGTATATTTTGTTTTAAGGTTTTAATCTATCCAAAGTTATTTTGAAAGAGATAATTGTGTTACACTGTATATTACTATAACAGTTGCAAACAAAACGGGATATTATCTCGTGAACCCACTGTAACAATACTCCGCTGTCCGTTGTCTCTTTCTAATGTAAAATATATAAGCCGCAATTAGATAATAATTTATACTGAAATAATAAACCACCGCATTACTATGAAATGCATATAAAATGTTCAAAATATTTTACCTAATCGAATTATTTGCAAACATCAATTATACACGCGCAAAGGAAATATTCTTAATTATTTCATATTGCGTGTCGTCTTGGTAAATATGTTCTATTAGTTAGTCGAACGGAAGCGAACACACCTTCTTGTCTGCTCTGTGGTCGTGTATGCGAATCATCATCGAAGCTGGGATTTTGATTTTTTTACATTGATCTCAGTCGACCAGCTTAGAAGAATTACCACACAAAAAAAAAAAAAGATCTGGGAGGTAGAGACAGCCGGAATTATATTGATTACATGACTCACTGAGTGTCGACTGATCTGTTAAAATACCGGACGAGTACCATGTACCCAATACACCTCAAGGCGAGGAAACGGATTATTTACGTTTTACTTTCTTTACAGTTAATTAACTGGTGTCAGTAGAAAGTAATATAACGATAACAGTGTTAATTAGAGATTAATATACCATCACGGCTACCTACTCGAATATATTAAATAAGAAGAATATAGCGTTGGAAATTCTGAAATAATATGCTGAGATTTGTAACAAATTAAACAAACGGAACAAACACAATTAGATATTTTAAAATGTGAACTGCGTGAATGTTTTTATAAAGTATGTATTGCTGTCAAGTAGAGTTCAGTTTGTTTAGCGCTACGGTAACTTTATCAATTTTATCCGAAGTAAATAATGTAGCCATGATATTATTTTTCTTCAACGTTAGTGCATTTTTTTTTTTTTTTTGGGGGGGGGGGGGGGGGTATGTTTATGAACTCAAAACAAATAAATAAAACACGTTATTAAAATTATTTGCATTGATATATTTTAAATAGTAGTAATGAATAATTTCTGGAGAAAATAATCCACACTATGGATGTACAGGAAATATGTCTTTGTGCTATAATGGGTAATGTTAATTTGTTTACAAATAAAATTATAAAAATGACTGTTACTCATTGTAGAATTATGTATGGGCTATCCGGGTGTTCCTTAGAATATTGAAGAAAAGTATACCTCGATGTAAATACAATATAATGTATTTAAGAATCTACTCGAACAATAATAAACACAATTAATGATATTGCAAGAATAGCCAACATGGTAGCGTGAGTAAGAGTAAGTTATATTAACGAGTGTTTAGAACTTACAGTTTAAAAACTTTTGCAATTTAAAATAATTACTTCTGAAGCCTATACGAATCATTAATGTGGAAACCAAAAGAAGCTTCAAATCACATATTTCAGAAACCCGTGTTTTCATCGATTCACAAACTTTTGCTCTCCAGCAGATTTAAATGCAAACAAACTCAGCACAAAGCAAAGACACGACTGTTATCAAAAAACCAAGACTGAAACAAAGCGGAGTGCGCCAAATTGACTTAGTTATTAGATGCTAATCACAAAATAAACTAGACAATTGCCAAGAGACGAAGACTTTTTGACTTATAACATCGCCAACCAACGTCGAATTTATCGCTGATTAACCTAATGACGTAATGACCTTCAAGGACCCACGGAACGGTGACGTAGAGCACATGGGTCCGCCTCGAACGGAACCTGGGCGAATACCCAGCCGCGAGTGTAAGGGTTCGAGCAAATAATTGGCCATTATCGCGGCCTAGCTCCCTCCCACCTATGTCAGGAGAAGTCGCACTTCTCCCCCCTTTGCGTTCTTGCTTGCTCGTAGCCGGGGCATGTCTTGTCGATCTTATCGTGGTTATTCTAGTCTTTAGACAAGCAGACACCCCGGTCTCTCAGACTGTCAGACACTGCTTCTGGCATGCATGCGTGATTTTTGATACTAGTAATATTCCCAATAATATTATTAATAAACTGATGTTTGTCTACTATTAACAGTACAAGCAGCGTTACTAGGAGAGGCGATGGTCGTGGTGGTGGTGGTGGTGGTGGTAGTAGTAGTAGTAGTAGTAGTAGTAGTAGTAGTAGTAGTTGTTGTTGTTGCTATTGTTGCTGTAGTAGTAGTAGTAGTAGTATTAGTAGTTGTAGTAGTAGTAGTAGTAGTAGTAGTAGTAGTAGTAGTAGTAGTAGTAGTAGTAGAAGTAGCTGTTGTTGTAGTAGTAGTAGTAGTAGTAGTAGTAGTAGTAGTAGTAGTAGTAGTAGTAGTAGTAGTAGTAGTAGTAGTAGTAGTAGTAGTTGTTGTTGTTGTTATTGTTGCTGTAGTAGTAGTAGTAGTAGTAGTAGTAGTAGTAGTAGTAGTAGTAGTAGTAGTAGTAGTAGTAGTAGTAGTAGTAGTAGTAGTAGTAGTAGTAGTAGTAGTATCAACAGCAGCAGCGGTAGTAACAGCAGCAGCAGTAAAAGAAGTAGATGTTATTGCTGTTGTCATAGCTAAGTATAAGTTAATAGTAGGATTAGTAGTAATAGTACTAACAATAATAAAAATAACAATAATAATAAAGACAATAACATATATGTATAATATATCGGTGGAACGATAAACTACCAACAAGTGAATGTGTGTGCCAAATATTACAATTCGGGGAGACTACTAATAATTTGAAGATTGAGCACAACCAACTTCTGGCAACGCTGATCGTATTCCGGTCCGAACCTTGGCCCTCGTCCATGTCAGATTGGAAGCATTTGACTTGAATTTCGCTCTCGTAGTATTATTCAGAAAAGAAGGTTCATATAGTAGTAATACCAGTAATAGCACAACAAGCAGCAGCAGTAGTAGATGTAGTAGTAGTAATTTTAGTATAATTACTAATCTCAGCAGCAGCAGCAGCACTAGAAGTAGTTGTAGTCGTTTTAGTATAATTACTAATAGCTGCAGCAGGAGCAGTAGTCGTAGAAGTAGTAGTGGTAGTAGTTTTAGTGTAATTACCAATAACAGCAGAAGTAGTAGAAGTAGCAGTGGTAGTAGTCGTTTTAGTATAATTACTAATAGCAGCAGCGGTATTAGAAATAGTAGTGGTGGTAATTTTAGTATAATTACTAGCGGCTGGCCGAGTGGCTAGAATGCCAGACTCTCCTTCGTGGGCCCCTGGTTAGAATGCTCGGTAAGGCGTGAAGTTTTATTTCTGTCGGGGACAAAAAGAAAACTCAAACCTGCACAGTTCGCGACGATTGCACTAGCTAGGTTGCTTTAATTCCTCAGGCTCAAAGACCCCTCTGCCAAACACTGCAAGGTACTATAGGCAGTAAATGACAGATTTCCCCCCCCCCCGACTAATAGTAGCAGCAGTAGCAACAGCAGCAGCAGCAGCAGTAGTAGTAGAAGTTTGTTGTATAATTACTAATAGTAGAAACTTAAATAATAATAATAATAATAATAATAATAATAATAATTAGAAGAAAAATAATAATAATAATGGGGTGCTGCTGTGTTAAAACGAACAGATTAGTTAGTTAGTTGCATATCCTTTATAGGAAGTTGCAATCAACACCAGTAATTTTTGCTGTTGTGATCTCACGGCAAGTTTACGTCAGTAGTTTGCTATTGCTTTCTGAGCAGATTATAGAGCATGTTCAATAATGGAACCTTGTTCTGGCCACATACATAGAAACTCAAATTGTGCGTGTAACAATGACAAAACCTTGGGGGGGGGGGGAGGAGGGGTTGCCTAGGGGATAGTGAAACGCGCAATTTCACAACTCCTCGACGTACCGAGTCTAGAGTTCGTAATCAACATTTGGCGATTTGTAAGGAGACAGCTCCGCGTTGTTTTCGGGGATATGAGACGTCGGTCGTTCAGAAAGCAGTGGCAAGCTACTGAACTATATTGCTTACCAAATGACAACCAACCAATAAATGCTTGCATTGATTTCGACGTCCTGCAAAGAAAATCGTTTTACAATATAAATAATGCCCAGAAGCAGCAAACTGCGTTGCGTCTGTAATGTGCTAGGGTCATCACCTTTTGAAAGCCTGAATACATACATGTAACGTTGGCCAGTCTCTTCATCTGTTACTGTTAGCGTAAGACACAGGGAGGCTTCGAACTCAAGCCTGACATGATCAGGGTAGACCCTCCATCCTAATCAACTATGGTAATGCGCCCGCATGTAAAGGACATGTAGCTAACATAAGGATGCCAAAAAAAGCACTGGCAGTGAACTTGTTCTCTTTATACATTGTCTAGAATAGCAAGGGATCAACCGGACTAACGAAATACTACCGCTGAAAATAAAGTATATGACCCGTCTCCACGTGTAGAATCGTATATGGTATGTGGTGTCAACTCCATAATGTATAGACCATTGGTTGGGTGACGTGAGGGTATCACGCCGACCGCCGTTATTTCGGAGTAATTTCTCTATTCCCGGTTTAGGATTGGTAAACTTAAAAGTGAATCAAAAAATGAAAAATCACCATATTGTTACGGATTCGAACACATGTGTCAGTCCCTGTGCTACCACAGGTGCCTATAATACTGATACTAATAGTAGTAGTAGTAGTAGTAGTAGTAGTAGTAGTAGTAGTAGTAGTAGTAGTAGTAGTAGTAGTAGTAGTAGTAGCAGTAGTAGTAGTAGTAGTAGAAATAATAATACTAATAATAGTTATTATTATTATTATTAATATCATCATCATCATCATCATCATCATCATCATCACCATCATCTTCTTCTTCATTCTTTACCATTTCTGTTAGTAACGTAGTCATGATAATTTATTCACTGTCATCATCATCATTGTCATCATTGTCTTGCTGTTTCTGTCGCAGTGAATTCATATTTGTGTTGATCAACGGCAGGGTTAAACTATGTCTACTAACTACATTGAATAAACATGGCAAAGAAAGAAAGAAAGAAAGAAAGAAAGAAAGAAAGAAAGGACTTGAGTTTTATTCCCTAATTGGAAAAAGTCCTTAGAACGAGTAACCAGAGTGTTGCTAGTTTAACTACAGGAGTAAACGGTAAAGATAAAAACAATCCTATTCCACATATTGATGTAGATTAACCGTAAGAGTAAGTGAAAACGTTAAGGTATTTCCAAACTACATTTGTGAACCTTAACCTCAAAGCTAATGAAAAAAAAATCAAGATATTTTAATCCAAATATTGTTGTAGTTTAAATACGAAACTAAACGATAACGATTAGGGTATTCCCATTCCGCATATTGATGCAGTATAGCAACAAACGATAACGATAACGACAAAAGCATTCCCATTCCGGATATTGTTGTACATTAAATACACGAGTAAACGATATAGGTATTCCTATTCCACATATTGTTGTACTTAAAATACAAGAGTAAAGTATAAAGGCATTCCCATTCCACATACTGTTGTACAGCAACTACAAGAGCAAACGATAACGATGAAAGTATTCCTATCCCACACATTTGTGTAGTTACCTGCAAGAGTAAACAATAGCGACACAGGTATTCACCTTTCGCACATTTGTTGTAGTTTACCTACAATAGTTTTCCAAACATTTTTGTTGTTTAACTACCTACAAGAGTAAACTCTAACGATATAGGTACTCCCATTTCCCATATTTGTCTAGTTTAACTGTACGAGTAAATGAAAGCGATAAAGGAATACCTACCTTCTATAATCGTATTTGTTGTTGTTTAAATACAAGCGTAAATGTTAATGATAAAGGTAGTCCTATACTGCATATTGTTGTAGGGGTATAGTTTAAGAACTTCATGGAAACTAATCTTATCATCCTTGACTTGGGGACGTAAATATAAGTACTTCAGAAGTCGGAGTGGGTTCGCCTGTTAGCTTGGAACACTTGTAGTAGGGAAAGCTGGCCCCCCATGCCAAAATCAGTGGGCTACACTTGAGTTCATTAGCAAGTGGATTTTAAAAAAAAAACACTTAAACTAAGGCATAGCAATACGAGCTTGGGTCATCAGCTCTCGACCTCGTTACATATCCTTTGGGGGAAAACGCCTGGACTCACTTCGGTCGACTTGGCGTGGTGTTGTTCCATATTTTACACACCAGTCGACATTCGACGGATGACGTGGTCAATATCTCGTCGGCCTCGTTTACTCCCGAACTATTTACTGGCACCCATTTTTAGTTGGGTCGGCCTGGTAGCCCCATTCAATAAAATAAAAGAAAAAAACTAATAATAAATACTGCAAATGGTAAATCAGAAGGCGATATCGAAAATAGATGCAATAAGGCAAACCAACTCATTGGACAAATGGCACAAATACTAAAGAACAAACATGTATCAATAACTACTAAGAATGCACTTTACAACACAATCTTCCTACCAACGCTATGTTACCAATGCCAAACCTGGACAATGACAGAAAAAGAGAAAAGAAAAATCACAACAACAGAAATGAGGTTCCTGAGAAGGATACTCAACGTATCAAGAAGAGATAAGATCAGAAATGAAGAAATCAGGACTAAAGTAGGGGTTAAAGCAGCACTAGATTTTATTAGAAAGCAGCAAGTCAAATGGTTTGGCCATGCAAGTAGGTTACCAGTCAACAGCATACCACAACAAGCAATGATGTACAGACCAGATGGAAACAGAGTTAGAGGCCGACCACATAAACGATGGGCGGAGGGAATAGCAGGAATGTCGATATATGAAGCCCATAACCGGGCACTCTTACGATGTTTATACTTCACCTCGAAACCGCAAGGTACGCGAGGAACATGATGAGATGAGATGATGAGATGGTACAATCGGGGTTTAGACATGTACAAAGCTGAAAAGAATAGCTGAGAATAGAGAACCGTCGGGGTTTAGACTTGTGCAAAGCTGAAGAGAATTGCTGAGCATTGGGAGCGTTGAGGTTTAAACTTTGCTCTCGGTCCAATATGGCGGATAAGCTATTGAGTTGTTAAGGCCGCTGGGGTGGTTTTGACTACGGTTTGCTTACGCATGTTCTTCCTGTAGAACTGGTAATAAATGGTTCCGCCACCCAGCTACTGAGTTTAGTGCATGAAGTGACATTGTGAGCTATTAATCTCACATGAAATGCTTTTGCATCTGTCCGAGATCGTTTGTATTGTGAATTGCATATTTAGAAAAATGGCTATTGCCAGTGGCTGAAATAGCTGATTTTGCCTAAAGCTGTAATGTGTGTGCAACTAGTGACTGCCGCTTCCATCGACGAGGAACTGCAACTTTATAGGCGGACCTTTGTGTTGCTATTTTGGCAGCGGCCTTATGCGTGTATGTCTACGTGTTTTGTTGGTTTTTCAGTTCTGCTGCCTGTTCCACTTTTCACATGGGACAGTTTGGAGCATTTTATGTGATATTCAGTGGCACGGGAATGGAACATTATGGGGTGACGCTTCGCCGCGAAGTTGGAACCGCGACTAACGTCTAACTAACAACTTGTTCAAAGTTAAAGAGAATTGCTGAGAATAAGATAATAGATAGTAAGGGACATTGGGTTTCAGGCTTATGGAAAGTGGATAACCACAAAGAAAAGGATAGTAGGTTTCACACTTATGCAAAGCTGGTGAGAATCTTATAGAATATGAGACAATAGGAACTGAAGAGAACTGCTAAGAATAGGGTCCATTTGGTTTCATACGTGTGCAAAGCTGAAGAGAATTGCTGAGAATAGGCGGCCATCGAGAGACACGTTCAGGCGACTTCAGTACCGTTTTCCAGATTAACTAACCTGGTAATTATAATATATAATATTAACAGTTTTCATTCGAGTTAGCAAAGTGGTTACAACATTCGTTTAATAGTACAGCTGTTTGGGGTTTAGTAAGCAGAAGCGACAAGATCTGACAGGCTAATTTTGGTCAAGCTGGTGGTGGGGGGGGGGGGGGGGGTGTGAATGTAACAAATACAAATTAATTTAATAAAAATGCTGGCCACGCCGGGGATTGGAACACATGCTCTCCGTGCCGTAAGGTAAACGTACAGGCCGCTGCACCACCGCGGCTCCTATTATCTCATGTTATAAACGTAAGTTGCGTGTTCTGTACAGGACGTGGCATTCAACACCAGCAATTGAAGTTTGCGGGAGTAGTAGGGGCTGCTGACTGGGTGTCTTGATTGCCGGGCTCCCATTCTGGAGAACCGTATTGATATCCACTGTAAGATAAATGGCTCAGTTTATTGAGAGGGAGAAAGAAAAATCCTAATCTGCACAGTTCGTGGCGGCTGCACTAGCCAGGCGGCCTTATTTCCTTAGGCTCAAGACCCCCCTGTCCTGCACCACAAGGTACTATAGGCAGCAATGACAGTGATAGTAGTTTGCCATTGGCTTCTGAACGACCAACGCTCATACCAGCGAAATCAAAGCAACGAGGTCTGCTGCCAATTATCCCGCGGCTGATTTTGAGCCGTAGACTGGCAATTTCAGTAAATTTTGAAACGGGCCCACTGCCCTCTAACTCACAGCGTCGGTTATCATGTGTAAGTTTACCTTATTCCGAGTAATCATGTTTTTTTTTTTCCAGACACATGATAAAATATTCAACGATTACACCTAAATTGTCAGGTGTGGCGCCGAGAACATCTGATTGCAGTACTCAAAGTGCCTTCATTTGTGACACTGGTGCGGATGAGGAAAGTCGGCTCTACAGCTGCATCACAACCAGCATCACATCATCTCATCTGTTAATTGTGGAACATGGAACATAATAATTTAAAAAAATGGAAGGTTTAAGAACGAATAATACCATAGTGGAGACGGAGTGGCCCAGTGTTTAGTTGCCAGCCAGTAGTCTAAAGACTGAACACAATATATGATTCCGGAGATATGCCTTCTGAATTATGTAACTGTATTTATTGCAATCCCGAAGAAATCAGGGGCCTTGGAATGTGATCAACATAGAACAATTAGTATAATGAGCCACACCATAAAGATTTTGCTAAGAATTATCATGCAAAGAGGTAGGAAGAAAATACAACTCGAAATATTAGAAGAACAATGTGGGTTTGTAGAAGGCAAGGATACAGTAAATGCTGTGCGTATGCTGAGAACATTAATCGAACGTTCTACAGAAATAATAAACAAAGACTTACATCTTTGCTTTATTGACTACACAAAGGCTTTCGAAAAAGTAAGACATCTCAACATGATAGAGATGCTTGCAGATCTGTACAGTGATGGGAACGACCTTAGACTCATTTAAAAAAAAAAACATATATTGGAAACAACAAGCTGCAATACGGATTGATAATGAAATAGGTCAATTTCAGCATATTTAGAGAGGTGTGAGACAGGGATGTGTGATGTCTCCAGATCTGTTTTTCCTGTACAGTAAAAGTAATTTCAGAAATGTTGACGATATGAAAGGAATCATCATTGGAGGACACAACATCAATAACATTAGATATACGGTGGATACAGTATTGATTGTAGTCACTAAGCAGGATCTGCAACATTTAGTAGATACACACAGGGAACAACTAGGGTTAGAATTAAATTGTAAGAAGACACAGATTATGGTCGTCACTAAGAAGAAGGAAATACCACAATGTAATGTACAAGTAAATGGGAATATTCTTAAACATGTGAATCGGTACATTTATCTCGGAACAGTCATAACATCTGATGGAAGATGCCTTGAAGAGATTAGAACAAGAATCGTCATGGCGAAGGCAGCCTTTTGCAAGATGAAAAACATCTGACCAATTTAAAAAATGTCAATTACTACGAGAAAAAGAGTGTTGGGATGCTACATAGAGTCTGTACTTTTGTATGGATGTGAAGCGTGGACAATGAGTACTCAAGCTGAAAAAAACATCTGATGGCAGTGGAAATGTGGTTTCTGAGGAGAATGCAGAGAATACCATGGACATACAGAAAAACCAATGACAAGAAACAAATGAAAACCGTAAACTGATTAGAGAAATAAGACGTAAACAGTAACAATGTTTTTGTCACGTTATGAGAAGAATTAACATAGAGAACTTGGTGACAACTGGCAAGAACGAGGGGAAGAGAACATGCGGAGGGCAGAGAAGTAAATACCTGGATGACGTGACCACGTTGTATGGTGATCGAATGAGATGACAAAACATGACCGCCCACGCTCACCGGCACGGCAAGTGATAATGATGAGTCCAAAGATGAGTAAATAACTCATGGGATTGATGAGATTCTGCAACAGTGCCCATTCTAGAAGAACATCATGTTAAACACGGTCAAGCCAGATCAGAGAGCTAGAGGGTATGTGAGCGGGCCGTTCAGAAATCAATGGCAAATTACTGAACGTAAAACTTGCCTAGTACATCAACAGCAGCTGAAAATGCTGGTGTTGACCACAGCGCCCTGTAAGG
This sequence comes from Cepaea hortensis, assembly GCA_963921405.1. NCBI lineage: Eukaryota > Metazoa > Mollusca > Gastropoda > Stylommatophora > Helicidae > Cepaea > Cepaea hortensis. The sequence goes on along the minus strand of OY992881.1, from coordinate 95,592,258 downwards.
GATATGCAACATTTAACAAGAAAACCTGCGCAGAGCATAACGATGTTAATATGTTCTTTTAACTCGGAAGGAAAGATGATGGGGAACTGAAATGGTTTTACACACACACACACACACACACACACACACACACACACACACACACACTCACACGCACACGTACACGCACACACTCACACACTCACTCCTACACACACTCCTACAAATACTCACACACACACACGCACACATTCACACTCACACACACACACACACACACACACACACACAAACACTTTGTTGTTTGTACATTGTGATCAACCTCAACCGCAGGTTAATTGTCTATACATTGTTACGTTGAGCAGTTTGCCAGTGCCTTCTGAACGAGAAGTTAACTTTGAAGTCCAGCCGACAAGTGTAAATGCTGAACCCCCTATCCCACCATCAGCGCAATGGAAGTTGAAGCTTCTGTAAAGGACATGCAACTAACTTTTCTTTTCTCTTATTTTCTGTCGTTGTCATCAATTCATCACACATACATACCAATACCAGTCGATGAGCAGAAAAGAAACTACCAACAAAAAAGCCAACGAATGATAAGAAGTGCCTAAATCTCTAACAGCTGTCAAATTTGTTCAATTTATTGAAAATCTCTTAGAATAAAGACGTTTTCCTTGTTTCAGTAAAATCCAGTACTTTTCACTCGTCCTTTTAGACGGCACGAGGGAAAATCAAGTCGCTATAATAAGAAATACTAGTGAAATACAAGATAGAAGTGATAGTTACAAAATACTGTACAGACAAGATGTGCACGATAAAACAAATCCAACATATCTTTCATACTCACCAGTTCTCCTATTAGTTGAGGATCAAGTTACTTTGTATGTCAACAGGATAATGACCCGAAAAGAAATGTTCATGATTTTATTTTTTTAAATTTATTTATTTTTTTTTGTGTGCATTCGTTCACTTTGAATTCAAGCGTAGTGAACTCATTACTTTCTAGTTGCACTGGACTGAATATTGTATATGGAATAGCTTTCCCTGTTACCAGCGTCCCTTGCCATCGTGCGAACCCACCCCGACTTCAGAGGTGCTTGTAATTTGCGTCCTCAAGTCAAGGACGAGAAGTCTACATTTTAGTGCAGTTGTCCGGTATAGGGGTATATAGATGCCTTTACCTCGGCATCAGCACACCGGATAGTAACGCACGTTGCTATCCATTCGGCCTTGCTGACCTCCATATGGTTCAAATGACCATAAATAAATAACATTCCAATAACGGCAAGTGTCGTTAAGCCTAAAAGAAAAGCACGCGAACTATACACTTGTCAGATAACATATGAGAACATTATTCATTAAAAAATTTCTGCAACTTTCTAGGGCCAGAAAAGCACGCGAGATAAATCTATACAAGACAAAATATTTTTTTTTGCAAATAATGTTCAGATCATTACAGTTTCAACAACAGTTTCAAAGAGAGACACGACACAGACATATGTCTTAACAATCATGGGAATTACGGGATCGTATATCTCAAGATGAAAAACATACTGACCAATAAAAAGATGTCAATTGAAACGAGAAAAAGAGTGTTGAGATGCTACATAGAACCTGTACTTTTATATGGATGTGAAGCTTGGACAATGAGCAGCCAGGCTGAAAAACATCTGATGGCTGTAGAAATGTGGTTTCTGAGGAAAATGCAAAGAATACCATGGACAGCCAGAAAGACCAATGAACAAGTCCTTCAAGAAACAAATGAAGATCGTAAACTGATCAGAGACATTAGACGTAGACAGTCACAATTTTTTGGGCATGTTATGAGAAGAAATGATTTGGAGAACTTGGTGACAACTGGTAAGATCGAGGGGAACAGACCAAGGGGAAGACCTAGAAACAAGTATCTGGATGGCTTGGCCTTGTGGCATGGTCGAGACAAAAACACGGAACTGATCCACGACTCTGTTGATCGAGTGAGATGGCAGAACATGACCGCCCACGCTTACCGGCATGGCACATGATGGATGGATATCTCTATCTGGGTTGCCCTTATCTTGATGACTGCAAGCAACTCATGAGACTAGTTATAACGGCATATACATATTCCCAAGAAATTATCAGGCATTACCAGCAGGCCAACAGTACGATGCTCGTAGAAAAGCAACAGAGGCAAGGCCAACAAAGACAACTGAGAAAACAAATAATCTGGAGACTAAACACATGCAGGCCAATCAATGAATTCCGTCTGTAGACAGCCGATAGTGCAAAACACATCATAGCGGAGATTAGAGTAGTGCAATCTAAACTAGGAAAGGATTATGTCCAGCTGGCAGAATAGATTTGAGCAAGGTTGCGGCAAATGTGACCACATTTTTATAAACTGTATTCTACGAACAATAATCTTGTGCTCAAATAAATCGAAACATTATGTATTGGTCTATTCCAGCCGTGACAATGTACACGCTAAGTGTTAGCAGATATATTCATTCATTCATTCATTCATTCATTCCTCCCCCGATGTGTCTCCACCTTGCCGTGGTGGGGGAGCTTGAGTGTCCCACTGACCCCAAGCGCTATGCCGATGGATATTAACTACATATTGGACAGCTCTTGGGATAGGGACCAGATTAAGAGAGATACAACCTGCTGCTCTGCAGGTAGACTGAGGATAGCAGTCAAAAGATTAAATCAGGCGCACGAAGGCAGAAGTTCTTGATCCGGAAACAAGCACTAAGGCTAACGCTGAGGGATAAGGCTGAACGCCTCTAAGCCATTAATCCTTGGACCTGAGAGCCGGACCGATACAAACCTACTGAAAAATGGAGTTTAGAGGCTGAGCACGCTACATGCTTAGTTCAGATACTTGTTTCGAAGGTTTTCAGCTTGGGGATATGAGGGATCCCCGGATGAGAGGGCCTTGCCGTTTTTAGCTCACTGATGAACGGAGGTAAGGTGCTGAGCCGGCAGCACATGTAGCCTATCTCGTAAGCGAGTACTAAATGTAGAAAACGCACGAAATGGTTACGAAAAATTGCTGTATCTATGCTCACATAGAGTGTAGTCAAAGGTGGAAAAACATCTCAATAACACGAAATGGAACGCTTGGCTAGCGAATCCATTGCGTGGTCCGAAGTCTGAAGCGAAAGCTTACCTAGTGGATGTCGTCCGCATACTGTCCGTTCATGGTTTGTGCTTGAGCGACCAGTGGCAAGCGAAATGCCCAATACATGGAAGTGAGGAATCAAAGCAGCCATGAGCAGGACGTGGCAATAAATCGGGTGAGCCCAGTCTCAGAGCAGTATGTGCCGGCTCTGCAATAATGGAAGCCTCCTTGGATAGCAGGGAACGATATGGTGAACAATATGCCCAATATATCGAAGTGAGGAATTAAAGCAGCCATGAGCAGAAAGATTCGTCTCCCTCAGTGAGCCCAGCACCAGGGCGTTATGTGTCGGCTCTGCAACTATGGTAGCCACCCTGGATGGCGGACATTGCCATGGACTGTCCCTGCCTTCCCTTGAGGGCTGATCTGAAGCATTCGACCGTTCCAACCTGACAAGCTGGGATGTGGACGGCACAACAAACGTGAGAGTCCCACAGGAATGCTAACCTGTCAAAAATGCACGCTAAACGTCGGATGTGTTGGCCTAAGGGTCGCGACCCAAAGGTGCATAACGAGACACACCGCAATCACATCTAAAACAAAAACACTCCGGATGAACGCAAAGAAGAAGAAGATTCATTCATTCATTCATTCATTCATTCATTCGTTCGTTCGTTCATTCATTCATTCATTCATTCATTCATTCATTCATTCATGCATGCATGCATTCATTCATTCATTCATTCAGTAGCATAACCTTTGCAAAACCTCGCTCCCATAACAACCTTCCGGAAAAACTCTCGATCATAAGCAAGATGTCCCGCGTTAGATACACCCATCTGGAGATCATCCGCCACATTCTGCACCCATCTTCTCTTTGGCCTTCCATTTCATATCTTCCCAGGCATATACCAATCCATTATCGTTCTCTAAACACATTCGTGACGTTTCAAGTGACCGAAATATTTCAATTTCCTTTGTTTTATCGTCTTCAATAGCCAACCTTCTTCAATATTCAGCTATTGAAGTATGGATGCATTTGTTCCTTTCCTTATCCATAATATTCTTAGAACTAGCCTATATCTTTTATATTCAAAGGCATTTATACGCTGTTCAGCGTATTTAGTAAGTTTCCAGGTCTCACAGGCGTATGTTGCATTGGGAAAGTTGCATGCTCTTAAAAATCTAATTTTTGTAGTTCTACCTGTCCCAATTCACAATATGTTCAGTTGTGTTAGTCTTTGAAGAGCCATAGATATTCGTCTTTTAATTTATTTCATTGTGTCACCATTGTTGGTAATCAATGACCCAAGATATTCGAACCTTTCCACCACCTCCAATTTTTCCTCATTAACATATATTTCTTTCTCCATAGTAGTTTTATCTGTATGCATTATCTAAGGAACGGGCAATTTTCAAGGCTGTCATGCTCGACACACTGGAAAATAAATGTGGAGCAAAGAAAGTAGGGCAGGACAAAAGATTAAGAACAGCCTGGAAGAACAACGAAGTTAAAGATAATATATTCAAAAAGAAGGTAGCGTTAAAAAAAATGGATCACAACTAAATCTGAACATGACTATGTTACTTATAGAATAGCACGACGTAATGCCAAAGAAACAGTTAGAGCATCTAAAAATGAATCGTGGAGAATATACGGTGAACAAATGGCGACCCTTAGCAAAGACTGCCCAAGAGAATTTTATAAACGTGTCAATACAATGAGAAACAGAGATGCATGCTACAACCCAACCACCATCATACACAGCACAAGAGGTATACCGATATTTAATCCACAACAAAGACTAGCAAGGTGGGCAGAATACTTTCAAGAACTACTTAACCCCACACATAACATAGAACACCTCACTTTTGTGGCTAAAAGTCATGGACAACAAGAACCAAATTTTATACCCGCAGAAGTCAAAGCAGTTATACAGAAAAGTCCTAAAAACAAATCACCTGGTCCAGATGGAATAACCACAGAAGCTATTCAGGCTGTGGAAAAACAGGAGTTAAATGGCTGACAAGGCTTTTTAATATAGCATGGGAAGAAAGAAAAGTCCCAGAACTCTTTACTCCATAATAGTATCAATATGGAAAAAGAAAGGCAATATGAGAGAGTGTGAAACATAAAATTAATTGTGTTGCGTATCCCTTACGGGACGTTGCAGTCAACACCAGCATTTTCAGCTGCTGTTGATGTACTAGGCAAGTGTTACGTTCAGTAGTTTGCCATTGCTTTCTGAACGACCAGCCTCTATACCTTTTTCGAAAAAACCAGCACCGCCGTGTTTCGAACCCGGGTATACGGGCTCACAAACCGCGTTCGCAAGCCCTTCAGAGAGGTACATAATTCCTGAACCATATAGGGAAAATGTACGCAAAATTATTGGAACAAAGAACTAGACCCATAGTTGAACAACAGTTAAGCAAAGTACAATTCTGTTTTCGGAAAGGTAAAAGTTGCACTGATGCACTATTTAAACTTAGACAAATGTGTGAAAGAAACTATCGAATATAGTGATCAGCAGAATATTGTGTTTGTAGATCAAGAAAAGGCTTTCGATACAGTAGACACATACAAATTATGGACCATTTTTGAAAACTATGGGATACAAGGGCAATTGCTAGAAAACATCATAGCCATGTACCACTCGAGCCGAAGTGCAGTAAGAACACAAGAAGGTATATCAGATGTGTTCACAGTCAATACAGGAGTGAGATAGGGATGTGTGATCTCTCCTCTGCTATTCAATATCTACATGGCCATAATATTCAAAGAAGCAAGTCTTGACAGAACAGATTCAGACAATTTAGAAGTCTTTACTCCAGACGAAACAACTGATAAACTGGAAATAAATGAACTTCTATTTTTATTATTCTATTCTTTTGAAAACGTTTCTTTCTTTCTTTCTTTCTTTCTTTCTTTCTTTCTTTCTTTCTTTCTTTCTTTCTTTCTTTCTTTCTTTCTTTCTCTCTTTCTTTCTTTCTTTCTTTCTTTCTTTCTTTCTTTCTGTCTTTCTGTCTTTCTTTCTTTCTTTTCTCACCCTCATTTGCCTTCCAGCCTTCTTTCTTTTTCCACTTGAATCTATTTGTCACTGCTTCTTTTCTCTAGTATACAGAGCAATCAGTCGAACTCTCCTGTTATTTTTACAATAATCCCCAAGAACATTGCCCTAATTAGCCAATTCAATACGGAAGACACGAATCACCACATTCCCACATGCAGGCAAAGTACTCCAGATTTAATACTAATACAACCCTGTTACTTCTGTTTACAACTGTTGTATCTCCCCTTTCCGTTTCTTCTTTCATTTACCTGTCAATCTTTCAATCAGTCTTACAGTCTTCTAAATATAGTCCGCCAAATTGCGTTATTCGTCGATTTTGTTTCCGTTTTTGTTTTGCTCTTTCCCCAACGGTAATGAGCCTGCGCAGGAATAGCGGATTTATTCAGAAAACACGACTTTGAAACAATTTACGTAACCAACGAGAGGGATGGAAAACTCAGTCAGGGCTAGATCACAATGAGGAAGAATCCTTTGATGTCGATGTTGTTGTGCGGCCACTGATATTTCCAAACGGATATATTGTGCAAGTTCACGAGTAGTTTGTAGCCATTTTCGTCATCAATTGATGCTGGATTTTAGTACAGCGAAACAAGGAAGAGGAAGGAGCATGAGATAAATAATGTTGTAATCATGATTACTGTCAGTGACTATTTTAGTAGGTAAAGTGACGTATTTTACGACTGTAGCAGTGGCAGTTTGGCGGTGAGATTGCTTGATTAATAAGCCAGTGGTAAAGGTTCGAAACTCATCTGTTCAAAATGGCTAACGAAAATATTTCAGATTTATTGTCTGGGAAAGAATGGCAGGGAGGAAAGGCACCAGCTACACCAATTCATTATACTGTGACCTAGAATATGTGACGGCCTAACAGTTCGTAATCTCGCATACCGCGTTCGAAACACAGTTAGGGACGATTTAGTAGCAGACCGCCTTGCGTTGGTTTTTTTTAATGAAATGGTATGTGTGCAGGTCGTTCAGGCAAACTACTAAACGTAAACTTGCCAATAGATCACACACAACCAACACAAGGCTGGGGTTGACTGCGACGTCCTGTAAAGGATATGTAATGAACTTTTAACACTTTACACCTCTAGAGCAGTGTGTGTCAAAAACCTGCAGTTATCTTTTGTTCCCCACATAACCACGAAAGAACATTGGAGGCCAGTGACGGTCATCATTACCACGTGACAGGTCTTTTGCAGAACGTCTCTCCCATTACACCCCACCCTATAAAGATTCTCGATTAATTACTAGTTCGCCGACCTAATACATTTCCATGTACAAGGTGTCTTCAGTGTCCTGCGTCCATCTTCGTCTTTCCTCCCACAAACTAAGCCTTACGTGTTCTATTAAAACCAAAATAAAACTCATTTAATATGGCCAATGTGTTTCAATTCCCGAGATGTGATACTGCTGGTGTGCAACTTTTTCCCATGTTCTGATAGATTGTATGTATTGTTATTATTCTGAATAGCCCACGGCATTGTAAGAATGTTATCAGCAAGATTTAAGTTCAAAAACCGTAATTGTTCTAATTTAGTGATTGCGAAATGGTCTTCGACCGACATTCATGTGTTAATGTTTAGTTTAGTTTAGTTTAGTTTAGTCGACACCTCAATACCACGGCACACGGGTGTAACCCATAAGTGCTCCGTTCTACTCCTAACTCAAGCCTGATTCCGGAGAATCTCAGCTCAGTGCATGAATTTCGTAGCACAGGCGAGGTTCCTGAAATTCTTTGGGTAGATTTTTAACTCGAAATATTGTCCGGGCAGGGCCGTTAGGCTACTCTTTTTTTCGATTTCCAGCAAGAGGTTAACGTCTTTCTCCGTAATCCCGTATATTCTCGTTAGTAACATAACCTGCGCGAGAATCGGTAGCGGTTCTCGCCGCGTTGGTAACTTACGGGGTATGTGAGCCGGTCGCTCAGAAAGAAATGGCAAACTACTGAGTGTAATCTTGCTTAGTACATCAACAGCAGCTGAAAAATGCTGATGTTGACTGCAACGTCCTGTAAGGGATATGCAAAAAAAAAAAAAAAAAAAAAAAAAAAAAAGGTTTTTTTACGTGCGCAACAATACACACGGGAGCCCGATCTCTTTACCCAGAGATCAGGGGATATTTTGTTACTAGAGGTCCACTTGAAATAATCACGGCCTCATCGGGTCTTGAACCCGGGACCTCCAGCACTCGAGGCGGACACCATACCTCGAGACCACTCAGCCCCCTGTTTTTGTGTTAATAAAAATCATAATAATTTGTCCCGAGGCAGATTTACGCTATAAGTCTGTGACGTCATTGCCATGTCACGAAAAGAGCTATGATAAGATCTATTGAAGGCAGATGATGGCGATAAAAGAAACATAGAGTTCAGACAAAACATACTGAATAATTGTCACCGGGAATAATGAATAATGAATTGACACAAAGAAGTGCGCACTCTAAATGAACATAGCAGTAAAAGAACGGTTACAAATTACATCACTCGAGCGGAGACCGTGGTACCAGACGCATGGCTCTGAATTATGAGTTCGGCAATGGCAAAATATATATTGCCGCCGATATGTTAGTTGTGGTAGTTGTAGGATTAATGTGAATTAGTTTAATGATAGTAGGTTTGTGTGACCATGTGCAACAATGTGAATCGTAAGAAGAGAAATGTCATTTCCTGAAACAACCGTCGTCCTGTCGTTACTTCCACAGTTCGTGTGTGTCCTTCAGTCATCAACACGACTAACAGCAGCGACTTTAATTCATCCACATCAGATACCCGAACTCTACCTTCTGCACCATAGCAGTCATAGCCAAATGACATTTTCTAGGCTTGAAAGGAGGGGTAAATATACAGCCAATATGTCCTTCACTTTCGCAGGAGACAAGCCTGGGATCGAACCCATGTCAAACCTTGCTCATGATATTACCAGCACAGTTCCTTTTCAAATTTGCCTGTGTTCGTTACACTCGTATGTTGCCGCGGAAACAATGCACGTTCACAAACAAATTAAGCTCATGTTGCTTACTAGCGTTGTATCATTGGTTCCTTATGCTGTGAAACCTCTCTTTTCCTATGTCTAGTCTTGTATTACAGGTTCTTAATGCCGTGAAACCTCTCTTTTCCTATGTCTAGTCTTGTATTACAGGTTCTTAATGCCGTGAAACCTTCTCTTTTCCTATGTTTAGTCTTGTATTACAGGTTCTTAATGCCGTGAAACCTCTTTTTTCCTATGTTTAGTCTTGCATCGAAGGCTCTTTATTCTGTGAAACCTCTCCTTTGGCAGTTCTAGCCTTGCATTATAGGCTCTAACAAGGTCAAATTAAAACTTTGCTTTATATAATCTGCCGGTCGTCTCTATGACGAAGGGATTACAGACGCAGTTCGAAATCCCGATTACCGAGTTCGAAACATAGCTGCGTGGCGATTTGTAAGCAGACCGCCTTGCGTGGGTGTTTATAAAATGGTATGCCTGCCGGTCGTTCAGATAGCAATGGCAAACTACTGAACGTAAACTTGCCATGACATTACAAACAGCCAACAAATACCAAGGTTGACTGCGACGTCCTGTAAAGACTATGCAACTAAAAATAATATGTATGTCTAGTCTACGTCTGACTTCTTTTGGAGAGAACCATTGTCTTTGATTATGGAACCAAGATATTAAATGTTTGTGAATTTGTTCGTGTCTTTATTTTTGACCGAGAATTTTGGTTGAAATGTAGAGATGTTAGTGCAGATTATTGCTCTCTGTGTGTGTGTGTGTGTGTGTGTGTGTGTGCGTGCGTGCGTGCGTGCGTGCGTGCGTGCGTGCGTGCGTGCGTGCGTGCGTGTGTGTGTGTGTGTGTCCTGGAATTGAATTTCCACCAGATATGACAGGATCCAAATTGTTCTGACAAAGCTACGCATTAGAAAGTTAGCCAACACAATGCTGATAATAAAGAGGGGTGCCCCAAAAAAAGCCACTAATAATGCTATACTGGTATACTAAATTAGGACATGGCTGTGGAAACTGCGTATAGATCTGTTATAAATTATCATAACACAAAGAAAGTAATCTTTGTGCGTAAGACGATTCAAGAATAAAGAGTATTTCATACGCAAAAGTTGGAAACAACCACGGTACTTGAAAGGGAAATTTGATGTCTAGCAAAAAGGAAAATATATCGCCGATGAGAGGGGGTGGTTTGGAAAAGCAGACTCAAATTGCAGGAATATTGATCTTCCTACATAAATCAACTCTGTGGTTGTTGTCACCCTGTAGGATCATTTTACTGAAGTATGCTTTGTCTCCGGATTCAAATGTGTAAACTTGTCCTGGGCTGCCTGGTACGGGTGACACCAACAAACAAACAAACAAACAAACAAAACAGAACCCATAAAAAGTTTATTAAATCCTACAAAGGTCAAGCAAATTTCTTGAAATTTGGTGAACGTAAACTTCAGTCTGTTTGGAATTATTTCCAAAAGTTTCATTTACCTAGGTAAAGTTATCTTCTTTCCTAAATATGCTCCAAATGCACATCTGCATACGTTGCGCTAAATTGTCAATTGCTCGACCGCATTCCTCTGTGGGGATTTCCTTGATCTTTGATGTGATTACTGCCTTCAAATCACCAATCGTTTGAGGGTTGTTCTGGTACACATTATCCTTAAGATTTTACATTCAGTAATTTGCTATTGAATTCTGAAAGACCAAGGCTCACAAAATTGTAAAAACCAAAGCAAAGCAATCTACTCCCAAATCGCCTGATGCTGACTTCGTAACTGGTATGTATTTGTCGTGAACTGTCCACTACCCCTAAGCTCAGACTCCGTCTTCGCACCAGTATGTGAACTAGATAACCTGGCAGGACAATCTAGAAGTGAACTCGAACCGCTAAACTGGTAATCCAGCACACTAACCACCACCACGGCTCCTATTCACTCCAGACCAAGGGGAGTCTGGCAACAATTAAATAGCATGTATCCCTGACAATTTTCTTTATTCTCTAGCAGGCAGGCCTTCGTGTCTCAATATCGTTTTCCTTCAGCAGACGTCACTGAGCAGCTGCCCGGTTCATTTCTCTTGCATGCCGATAGACCTAGTTAGTGGGAAACTCAAAACAACGTTGGGGTTTCCTTGTACAAACATAACTACTTCAACGTAAATAAACACACGGCTTGGAGGAGACAATTTTACAAACGACTACCGCGGAAGCACGGAAATGTATACGTTACGCAGGTGTAGAGGCAGAAGAGCGGTGTCTTTCTGGATGCGATTATTACATCACCTAGAGTGGGTTTTTGAATGCTGGAGTATTCTTAAAATAGTATAGCTCTTAACAGATTCATCAATTGTTACTTTTATGCATGTTATTATAGAATGCTATTGATGGACATAATAACGAATGTCCTACAAGAAACAATTAGAAATCGAAAATTGACGTAGGCAGTCAATAATAATAAAGAATCAGATTTTCTGGGCTGGTCACTTGACTCTATTGCCAGATCACAAGCTCCCAAAACGAATATTTTTTTACGGTGAGCTGTGCTGTGGTAAATAGTCCTAAGGAAACACTTTAAAGACACTCTGAAGATCTCACTAAAAGCTTTTGGAATTCATCACGACACTTGGGAGACTGCTGCCAAAGACCGAAATTCGTGGCGTACATCATTACGCAAGATGCAGTCATTTGTGAAGCAAACAGGGCTGCAAGAACTGTGAAACAAAGATTGGACAGGAAAAAGAAACACCACTGCAAGAGGTAAATGTGTAAATATACATGTTGTATATTTAGGCTTGAAGGATTTTTCTAATTTCTTTAGTTCATATTGTGTGATTTCTGTAATATGTACCTGACGAGATGCAGAGAAATAAACCAGGCAATCTATTGTTTGCATCGTCGTTATTAAAATTCACTACGTAAACACATTATTATGAAGATCTTGTATTTGTTACATTTACTCTTGCATTTGAAGAGCGGCTGGCCGGGTGGTTAGAATGCCGGGTTCTCCTTTGGAAGACCCGGGTTCGAATTCTCGGTAAGGTGTGGATTTTTTCTGAGGGGGCAAAAATAAAACCCTAAACTGCACAGATCGCGACGACTGCACTAGCCAAGCGGCCTAACTCCTCAGGTTCAAGAACCCCTGCCATACACCGCAAGGTACGATTCTCTCTCTCTCTCTCTCTCTCTCTCTCTCTCTCTCTCTCTCTCTCTCTCTCTCTCTCTCCCCCCCCCCCCCCACGTTTTTCCATCCTGTTTTAGGATATTGCGGTCAACACCAGCATCTTTCAGCTGCATGTTGATTCCTAGGCTAGATTACGCTCATCAGCACGCCACGACTTTCTGAACGACCGGCTCCATACTCTCATAAGTCACTGGCCCGACTCGAACCGCTTCCAATTCTCGTGCACTCACGTCAACTACGAGAGTATTCGGGGTTACGGAGAAAGCTGCTAATCCCTCAACCAGGGAGGCGGCAAGGTACTATATAGGCAGTAAATGGTAGCTTATTACTTAAATTCTCACACGTGTATACGTCTACGCCAAGCAGCTTATACTGTTATATCGGCAACAGAATATACACATTTCGACCGTGTTTTTTTTTTTAGTGTTCGCAAATACGAAATGGATTGTAAACCTTCCCTTGATCCCCGTATAGGGTTTTGCATTGGCAGCTTGCCGACCTGACAGGCGATAGTTTGTTACATTGTGCTTCAAAAAGGCTTAATAACTACAACCCATGGCGGTGGAGAATGTGACTCTTAAGGCCAATTCGCGCTATAAATATTCGTCCACAATGGATGCATGTGAACACATGGTAATTTCCACCATCATGCACCATCTTACGTCTCACACGCTCGGTGTGTGACTTATCTGCAATAATTTTCTCTTTGTCTTGATTCCATTTCTGATATTTGCCCTCCGTGCAATACGTTCAGCGGCGACTTGCTCCCAATGTGCATTATCAATCAAGTCCCGCTTACACACATCTTTGTATCGTAGTAGAGGCCGAACCTGTAATTCACCAACAAAGATGTCTTTTGTATTCTACCATCATCCATCCTCCTAACCGTCACACAATCTGATCTTTCCAATACTCCAGTATTTGTGATTTTGTCATGCCACTTAATACCAAGTATTCTTCGGAGACACCGCATATGAAAGCTGTTTAAACGTTTTTCTTGGTGTGAGTAAGTTGTCCAGGCTTCACTGCCATAAAGAAGAGTATTAAGGACACAGGCTTGATAGACAAGGACTTTTGTTTTGGCAGTAAACTTCCTGTTTTCCCAGACCCTTTTTCTTTACCCGTTTATTGTTGTTGCTGCTTTACCAGTCCTGATATTGATTTCCTGATCTAGGGATAATTTGCTATTTATCTCTGATCCTAGATATGAAAAACGATCTACTGTCTCCAGTTCGGCGTCGTCAATAAAGATTGATGGTACCCTATGTGCACCTTGTGACATAATCTGTGTCTTCTTTATGCTAATTGTTAAACCAAATTCAGAACAAGCATTGGAGAATGCAGATTGTAGACGTTGTAATTCTTCCTCAGAGTTGGTCGTAATTGCAGCATCATCTGCAAAAAAGCAACTCTCTGATCCTAATCTTGGTCTTGGCCTTCTATCTCTGAACACTGTAGATGTGAGGTTGATGAAGGCAATATACAGTGGTTGATTCTGTTCACGGCATTTTTCTTGCATTTGTCGCAATGAGAATATCATATCAATGGTAGACCGGTTCTGTCGAAAACCACACTGTGATTCAGGGTAGACTTGATCTTCCAGGATTTGCAGTCTTCGCAGAACAATTCTGACAAATACTTTCCCAACAATACACAAAAGTGAGATACCCCTAAAGTTGTTACAGTCGCTCCGATCACCCTTATTCTTGTACAATTTTAATTTTATGACGCTTGAGTCTTGAAATCCTGTGGGACTTGTCCTTCTCGCCAGCATAGCTCTGTTAGTTGGTGGATCTGTAGAGTGAGTGTGTCTTGCCCACTTCTGATAGCCTCTATTGGAATCTCATCCTTATCTGGAGCCTTGCTAGATGCAAGTTCATTTATAGCACACATAACTTCTGTTATGGTGGGAAGTGTGTCCAGGTGGTCAAGAGTTGGAAGGGCCTCTATCGCGATGAGGGCATCAACCGCTAATTTGGTCTCACTTGGATAAAGCTCCATAAAGTGCTCTATCCATCTATCCATCTGCTGTTTTTTTTTTATCAGTGATGATTTCTCCAGTCAAGTTTTTTCAGTGGTGCACTTCTTTTGATCATTGGACCACAGGCTTTCTTTATCCCTTCATACATGTTTTTGATGTTTCCCTTATCACTTGCATTTTGAATGGATTAACATGACTTGATCCAACAGTCATTTGCACACTGCCTGGAAACCTTTTGCATATCCTGCCTAGCTTGCTTCAGCTCACTGAGAGTTTTACACGTTGTTCTTTCCTTGTTTCTTAAGATCTTCTTTTTAGCAATCAAGGGCTGCAGTGTCTTGCAGTTTGCCGCAAACCAGTCGTGCTTCTTATGATCCACCGTACCGTAAACATCTACCACTGTTTTATAAAGAGTTTCCTTTAGTTTATCCAACCTTTCACTTGCTGTAAAAACTAATGTATCAGTGAAAGCGTCTTCAAGTTGTCGTTGGAACTCAAAGCACTTATCATTATCGTAGGTGTTAATAACATCAATCCTGGGGCTAGATTTGTGTTTAGCTCTGTAGATTCTCTTTGATGTCAGTCTAACTCTTGCAACATCCAAAGAATGATCCGTATCACAGTCAGCACTGTGGTAACTTCGAGGTAATGACGTTTGGTTCAGATGTTGTCTCCGTGTGATGATGAAGTCCAGCTGATGCCAATGGCCGGATCTTGGATGTTTCCATGTGACCTTATGTGGCTCTTTTAATTTAAAGAAGGTGTTTGTAATACATTGGTCATTTCTGGTGCAACGCTCCAACATCCTTTGCCCATTTGCATCCATGCGACCGATGGTGTATTTTCCAAGACACACTGGCTATAATCTCGAGTCCTTGCCCACACGAGCATGGAAATCTCCGAGCATATAAATGTAATTGGATTTTGGAACTGCCTTGATCACGGTGTCTAGCTCTTCATAGAACAAATCCTTTACATCATCAGAGAAAGCAAGTGTCGGTGCATATGCAGTGACAATTGTGGCAAAACCACACAATGTTGCCAATTGCAGGGATAAAAGTTTTTCATTACCTCCAGCGGAATTTCAATCACCCCCAGTAGCAAATTCTTCACTGCAAAGCCCACACCATGTTGCTTTTTTTTCTGCCTGCCCTCTACCCTTCCAAAAAAGGTGTAATTGTTTTTCCCTGAGTGACCCTTCCTCAGCGAGGCGAGTCTCCTGCAGGCCAGCAACATCAATGTTAAGACGATTGCGTTCGGCATTAATCACAATCGTTTTTCTTACATCGTCCATATTCGTCAGGTCAGTGGAAAACCCTGAACACATCGTTCTTATGTTCCAGGATGCAAGCCGTAGTTGAGGCTTCTATTTTTATTTTCATTAGTGCCTGATGCATTGGTTTAACAACCTGCGATGCAGATTTTGTCCTAGCCCCAAGCACCCACTGAAAAAGGCAGGCTGTGGTGGATCAGCACCCAATTGGCCTGGGGCTGTCGAGCTTAAGCCGGGCGGTAGCTGATCAGTGACACCTGTAGGTGTCTCCCATCGTCAGAAGCAACCCGTGGCGCCCCATGTATACGCCAAATGGCAAGGACTTATAACCCGTAACTGCTACCTCTTGCTTTGATTCCGAGACCAGTTAAGCCAGGGAGGGAGTTATACCTCTCCATAGCACAAAGCCTGGGCTAAAATATAGAGACCATGTGTTGCCCATGCAGCATGATCCCTCTCTCGGCCTGCTTAGTTTACTCCAGAGGAATGGTAACACCAATACATCTGGAACAAGATAAGCTGCAGAAGCTGCCTGATCAGCAAAGCAATGCTCTAACTGTCCGCCTGTCGGAGCTTCGATCCCAGACCAGCTGCCAACCAAGGCTTAGGATCTGGTCTTCCCTGCCATGACATTTTGTCTTTAGATTGCATTTCCTCGCACCAGGATTAGGCTTGTACCCTCCCAGTTGCGCTCTTCCGCCCGAAGCCGTTGGCACAATGTGGGGTATTGGGTTTGGTAAGCGCCGCCCAACATTCGGCGCTGACAGAAAGCAGGTAGTACCGTCTACTGTCATAGGCAGCTCATTCATATCTGACAAAGACCTGTTGTATACCTTCCCTTGATCACCGTATAGCGTTTTAGAGTCTAGAATTATCGGAAAAGGGCGAAACCTTGGAGTACTTCTAAAACTGTCGGGACATATTCAGGGGGGGGGGGGGGGGGGGCGATTAGGCAGCGGGAAAGGCCGCGTCCCAAATAAAGGATAGAAACCAATAATAATGATAATAATAATAATAATAATAATTATTATTATTATTATTATTATTATTATTATTATTATTATTATTACAGCATGAGTGATGTGGTGGACAAATATAATAGTCCTGTGATAGTGCGTCCGTAAAATGTGCTGAGTTCCTACGGGACGAGACTGAAACTTGCATGAAGCCATCGGTGTACAATAAACATGATCTTTAACCACAACTAGACCGCAACTTCTGGTCTTGTTCTACTTCCATAAACGTGAATATAGAGTGAACAACAGCGGCAAGTGTTATATTCCTCTCAGTTGGAATACAGCCTAGTAAACAGCTTCAAATGCTCTTCTTCCCTGACGAGAGAAAAAGACAGGACATCAGCCATAATTGTTCTGCTTACCTATCTAGGAATATAACCTGGACAAGAGCTTCTATACGTAAATACATACAATAAGGGAGAGAGAGAGAGAGGAGAGAGAGAGAGAGAGAGAGAGAGAGAGAGAGAGAGAGAGATGTGTACATTTCAATGACTGAGAGAGAGGGGGGATAGAGAGAGAAAGAGGGGGGGGGGGAGATGTGAATATTTCAATGAGAGAGAGCGAGAGAGAGAGAGAGAGAGAGAGAGAGAGAGAGAGAGAGAGAGAGAGAGAAGTATATTGCAATGACAAAAACACAAACAATAGATTGAACAATGTGTCGCCTGACATGTTTCTTTGCATCTCGCATAATTAACACAACATAAACTAAAGCAATAAGATCAATCCTTCTTGTTAACATATTCAACACACATACTCCCACAGTAATTTCAATTGTTTATCACATTCACTTTAAACCAAATGTCATGTCTTTATGTTTGCACAAAGATGGTTTTCCTATATGTATAGAATTAGCTTCTGGTACCGTTAACATTCGTACAATGCGTGTGTTAAACAGAACCTGAAACTCATTGTCTCCATCAATCAAATGACGGGTTTCCAAAAGGTACCTCGCTATCGACGAAGAAAGCAATGTCCGGTGTGTAGGGTTTACTGAGTTCCAGAATTTACTTTGCTTTTGTTATTCTGTCTATCCCAATGGGTATGTGTTCTACCACCTGTCTGTCTGTCTGTCTGTCTGTCTGTCTGGCTGGCTGGCTGGCTGGCTGGCTGGCTGGCTGGCTGGCTGGCTGGCTGTCTGTCTGTCTGTCTGTCTGTCTGTCTGTCTGTCTGTCTGTCTGTCTGTCTGTCTGTCTCTCTGTCTCTCTGTCTGTCTGTCTGTCTGTCTGTCTGTCTGTCCATGTGCTTGCTGATATTTTTGTCTATTTGTCCATGTGCGTGCCATCATCTTTCTATTTCCGGCTGTATGTTGGACATTGTGTTAATCTGGTTTAGTGCAGTATTTGCCTGTGACTTCGTGTTTATATATGAATCAAGAAAATCTGAAAACCCGTTTTTGTAGTGTCGTTTTTCCCATTCCCTCACGTGTCTTGCTTCCGTTAGAGAATGTGCGCAGACTAATGTTTCTGTATAAACACAGCTTACGGAGGCTGATCTCACAAACTATCATCCAAATTTGCCTACTCGGTGTTTGCTTGTTTTTATATTGCCAATTAGCCTGACGCCATCTTTGTGAGCCATTTTGTTATCTCAACTGTCACTGGTCCGTACAACCTTCGCATATTCCCGTTTCATCTTACAAGTGGCTTTCCCCGGAAATTGGGGAGGATTGTGGATGAAAGGGGAATCACTTGTGCACTCTATGGGCAGGACATTGTAAGGCCAGGTAGGATGTTGAGGGTTCTTAACAATCTTTAGCAGACACATGTTTAAATTCCTTATGCAAATGTTCACTTTGATAACATTAGTGGTGTTTCTATATTTGTTCTGTTCCCTCAACCGTCTTGTTTATGTTCAAACATCTGTTAATACCAGATTTTCAGTTGTTGTTTCCTGTTTAGCCTTTCACGATGGCACGTATGAAGTAACGGTATCTTGCAGAACTATGTATTTTCATCTTCATCATCATGTGCCATGCCGATAAGCATGAGCGGTCTCACACGATCTCTAGAGTTTTCTATCAGAACTGTATTCTTATCTCTGTTATGACACATAGTCAAGCAATACAGGTCTTAGTCGGATATGATTGAGCTAACTATGACAGTAGACGGTACTTCCTGCTTTCTATTAGCGTCAAATGTAGGGAAGCGCTCACCAAATCCGACACTCTACATTGTGCCAACGGCTTCGATCGGAGGTGCGCAATTGGAAGGGTACAAGCCTTACCCTAGGACGAGGAAATGCCGGTAATGGATATAAGCCCGGACAGGCGGGCAGTTAGAGCATTGCTTTACTGATCCAGCAGCTTCTGTAGCTTGTCTTGTTCCTTATCTTTGGTCTAACCATTCCTCTTAAGTAAACTAGGCAGCTCGAGAGAGGGATCATGCTGCATTTGGCGACACATGGTGTCTACATTTAGCACAGACGGTGTGCAATGTATGCTATGTGTGCCATTTTACAAACTATCATCTATCAAGAGGGCAAGTTGCCAGTCAAGGAATACAAGCAGAATTTGTACGAAAAAAGCAACGGTAGACAAAGAGATATGTAACTGGATTACTTACCCATATGGCACAATAGAGACAAAACAGACCTCATCCAAAACTTTAATCATCGCGTGTGACACGAAACATTAACACCCACGCTTATCGACATGTCACAGACTGCCGATGACCCACTTGATGAAGTTACGTCAACCCTAGTTACGCACAGCTCGGAGGGGGATCCTGGATGTGTCTAGAGCAGTGTTTCCCAACCTTTTTTGTGCTATACCCCACCTAAGCCTTTCTAAAATTCTTATGTCCCCCCCCCCCTCCCCCACCAGCAATATTATGAACTATTATGAACAAATCTACTTAATAAAATTCAATACTAGAATTCCCAGAGCCCATTGAGGCCATCACACCCCCCCCCCCCCCCCAACATATACATTATTTTTAATATTTAAAAATTGAAATGTTCACTAAAGAAACTTCAATGATAGGTTTTAGGGAGAAATCACTAGGAAATTATTGAGCAAACACAGTAAGTAAATTTTCAAAACATATAATGGAGAACTGAAATTCAAGGACAAAATAATGTTAATGAATGATTTTTCTATATTATTTTAATTATTAGTAATTATTTATTATTTAAATTTAGTGAGATCCTTGCGCTTAATGCTTGCTGCAAAGAGATCTTATGTCAGGTTCCAATTTAGTTAACTTCAGTCTCAAGTCTCCCCGTTTTGTTATATCCAGCCGATTTCTTCCATTTTCGAATTTCCCCCCTCAACAATCGAATTGCCCCCCTGTGGGGCGTGGGCCCCACGTTGGGAAACACTGGTCTAGAGGAAGAAAACTTACCAACGGGTAGATAGAGCTCATGGCCTTGGATGGGATCTGTCTAGAGGAAGCAAATATACTCACGGGTAGATAGAACTCATGACCTTGGATGAAATCTGTCTAGAGGAAGCAAATATATCCACGGGTAGATAGAACTCATGACCTTTAATGGGATCTGTCTAGAGGCAGCAAATATATCCACGGGTAGATAGAACTCATGACCTCGGATGGGATCTGTCTAGAGGCAGCAAATATATCCACGGGTAGATAGAACTCATGACCTTGGATGGGATCTGTCTAGAGGCAGCAAATATATCCACGGGTAGATAGAACTCATGACCATGGATGGGATCTGTCTAGAGGCAGCAAATATATCCACAGGTAGGTAGAACTCATGACCTTGGATGGAATCTGTCTAGAGGGAGCAAATATATCCACGGGTAGATAGAACTCATGACCTTGGATGGGATCTGTCTAGTGGAAGCAAATATATCCACGTGTAGATAGAACTCATGACCTTGGATGGAATCTGTCTAGAGGGAGCAAATATATCCACGGGTAGATAGAACTCATGACCTTGGATGGGATCTGTCTAGAGGCAGCAAATATATCCACGTGTAGATAGAACTCATGACCTTGGATGGAATCTGTCTAGAGGGAGCAAATATATCCACGGGTAGATAGAACTCATGACCTCGGATGGGATCTGTCTAGAGGCAGCAAATATATCCACGGGTAGATAGAACTCATGACCTTGGATGGGATCTGTCTAGTGGCAGCAAATATATCCACGGGTAGATAGAACTTATGACCTCGGATGGGATCTGTCTAGAGGGATCAAATATATCCACGGGTAGATAGAACTCATGAGCTTGGGTGGAATTTGTCTAGAGGGAGCAAATATATCCACGGGTAGATAGAACTCATGACCTCGGATGGGATCTGTCTAGAGGCAGCAAATATATCCACGGGTACATAACTCATGACCTAGGATGGGATCTGTCTAGAGGAAGCAAATATATCCACGGGTAGATAGAACTCATGACCTCGGATGAGATCTGTCTAGAGAGAGCAAATATATCCACGGGTAGATAGAACTCATGACCTTGGATGGGATCTGTCTAGAGGGAGCAAATATATCCACGGGTAGATAGAACTCATGACCTCGGATGGGATCTGTCTAGAGGCAGCAAATATATCCACGGGTACATAACTCATGACCTTGGATGGGATCTGTCTAGAGGAAGCAAATATATCCACGCGTAGATAGAACTCATGACCTTGGATGGGATCTGTCTAGAGACAGCAAATATATCCACGGGTAGATAGAACTCATGACCTTGGATGGGATCTGTCTAGAGGGAGCAAATATATCCACTGGTAGATAGAACTCATGACCTTGGATGGGATCTGTCTAGAGACAGCAAATATATTCACGGGTAGATAGAACTCATGACCTTGGATGGGATCTGTCTAGAGGGAGCAAATATATCCACGGATAGATAGAACTCATGACCTCGGATGGGATCTGTCTAAAGGGAGCACATATATCCACAGGTAGATAGAACTCATGACCTTGCATGGGATCTGTCTAGAGGAAGCAAATATATTTACGGGTAGATAGAATTCATGACCTTGGATGGAATCTGTCTTGAGGAAGCAAGCCTCACACAAATGCATTCCCGGCTCTGACACACCGACCTTTGACGTACATAGCTTCGTATGACGCTCCCTCAACGTAAGAGGAACGAAGAGTAGGAAGTACTGGTTGAAATAATGGAATCCTGCGACTGTGATGGACTGAATCTGGACAACTATAGCCGTAATTAAGCGCAAACACCACCATTAAACCTTAACTTCACGTATTCAGAGAGTTAATTTACTTTCCACCACTCAACACATTTCTTTCACCCCACATACAGAACAAGAAACATTTCATTTCCGCATGGCATAGAAATAAACATTGAAAGGAAATTCGCTGCTTTAACAAAATGCCGTGAACTTTCAAACTGTTGTCCAGTCGATGGGCTGACGCCTGTTCTAAATGGTCCGCGGTTCCCTGCTGTGAGCAGCGTTATGGGAACTACCAATTTCCAGCCTTCAATCGGGGAACTGTCACGCGCAATTAAATGTCCGTCAGTCTTTATAGGGGTGTTTATGGCCTGCGGCTAGAATGTTAATTAACATAATATTTGTGTATATTCATCAAGTGTTGTATCTACATTGGTGTCCGACTGACTGAGTTTACGACGAAGGATTGTATTTAAATATAATTGTTCTAGTTAATCGCTTGATGTTGTATATTAACATGTAACATTGTCTTCTTGTGGCACGCTTTCCTGATCAATCATTCCCTCTAACACATCCAACACCAAGGAGCCGTCTATGGCCAGAGTGCGAATAAATGGATGAATATTCCACCAAACACATGCCAGCAAACCTAATGATATAAAATATTCTTATAATAAACAACGTAGGAGTTGGAAGACGCGGCAGATACGGTAGAAAAGAAGAAGCAGGCAAAGAAGCAGCAGAAAGAAGGGAAAGAAGCAGCCCCCGAAGCAACAGAAGAGAAATGAGAAGAAGATGAAAAAGAAGGAGGAAGGGGAGGATGATAAGGCAGAAATGAAGAAGAAGAAGAAGAAGAAGAAGAAGAAGAAGAAGAAGAAGAAGAAGAAGAAGAAGAAGAAGAAGAAGAAGAAGAAGAAGAAGAAGAAGAAGAAGAAGAAGAAGAAGAAGAAGAAGAAGAAGAAGCATCAAGTAGCCCCTGATAGCCCATTGTCCATTTGACCCTAGAAGGTACATTGTCTTCGAGACATGGTCCTTTCATATAGGCAGAGGGTGAATGCACTTATATTGAATCCCCCTCCTCCCCCTCTCTCTCTTTCTCTCTCTCTCGCTCTCTCTCCCCCTCTCTCTCTCTCTCAACCCCCCCCCCCCCTCTCCACCCTCTCAACGAAAAGTAACTCAAAACTCAAATTATATTAGTATTAGCATCTCTTCAAACTCAAAATATGTTAACAATAATAACAATATTAATTTAGTCTTTAAAGAATACAATACTATGCAATATTGTTAGATAAAGCTAAATAGATTCACACAATGATATATATTCAACATCAACCACACTGATAAAATAACATGTGTTAAAGCTCAAAAACTGCTTGCTATAACATATGTCACACCTCAGACTCAATTTAAAACTCCAAATCTGAATGCAGGCATTCACAAGAACACCATATCTTTCACGACCCACTCCAGCGCCGAGAATCCCTCTGATCCTTTTGTCCCACACAAGTTTATGCTTGGCAAATTAGAGGAATCTGGTGACCCCACTTCAATGAATACGAACCCAACATTAAAGGCGACCCTTAGGATCTGTCATCTCTTCCCTAAGGGAGGGTTTCCTCTGTCGACGGAACACGTGAATAACTCGGAGAATGGTGGATCCAGTTTGTATTCTTACTCCCAGAGAGAAGGGCTGGCTGGACCCACAGGCAACATCGAGGGGGGCTTCCCCGACCCACAAAGATTGTTTTTGTGAGGAAATTGGAGTTGGTATCTCTATCGCTTAGAAGGAACTTCTCTAATCGCCCGCCTGAAAGGCCGTAAATCTCGTTAATTTTTCACACTTTTTTAATCACCAATAAAGAACTGCCGATTGAGAAAGAAAATTGTGAGCGTTAAGTCGCCAGGAGGCGATGGTCGGGTGGTTGTTTAGATAGAGGACAAGAGATGTGTGAATGCGTATAAGTGACTGTTTGTTTGCATATTTTTTTCCCCTCTCGCTGTGTTTGGCTCTGATTGTCATTCTCCTATTTACAGACCTATAAGAATATTGGATACCTTTCTATACTTGGGCTCGTCGTTCACTGCGGGAGGAAAGACTGGACACCTATTCCTCTATACACTTAGGTTTGAGAAATGTGATGGGCCTTATACTTGACATACTGACATCAAGTCCTGGGACTTATTTATGTAAAGGAACCTACCAGTTTGAGTACTTCTATGCACGTAGTGAACGCTGATGACACGATTTATAAGTATAGTTTATTCTGTACCAAACATCTCACGATACCTCCATTGGTTACTTCATATATCGCAATCATCACGTGACTTGTCAAATGACGTAGGTACTTAAGCTTCTCGATGTCTCTAATCTGCAGCATGTTGCGCTTTTGCTTTTCTACACCATTGTGAAAAGCTGCCAAAATCTTCCCTCACTACCTCTCTCTGGCATTGTTGTTTTTGAATAATGAAGACACAAACCATAAATTGTACGATTTAATACCAGGCATATTTCGCTGCATCTCGTCAGGTACATACTGCAGAAGTCACACAACGTAGGGTAAACTAATTAGATACATCTTTCAAGCTGAAATAAAAACATGTTCGCACAGTAATATCAGTTGTTTACCATGGTAATTTTAAATAGACTAACATGTCTTTCTGTTTGCACAAAATTGGCCTAAGTAGATATGTGGAATTATTGGATACTATGGACATAAATAATAAACACATAGCATTCATGGATATATCCTCCATATTCACCAACGTTCCATTAGATGAGACAGTGAAAATAATAAGTGAACGCATTAGAGAAACAACTAAAACTAGGTATATCAACATCTATTCTGGAGAGGCTACTATTACTACGTACTGCCAACATAAAATTAAATTAAATTTTCTGAATAAGTCATACCATCAAATTGACAGAATGGCCATGTGGAGTCCTCTTGGTCCTATTCTAGCGAACATCTTCATGGCACAGTTAGAAGAAAAGGGATCCTCAGACATTAAAAATGTGGTCTTCTACCGTCGTTATTTGGACGATATATTAATTATCACCACAGACGAGCTACAAGCAATATAGTTCCAGGCCATAATGAATATGGCGCATAAAAACACCTCTCTATCTATGGAACACGAACACAACGAAGCGTTGTCGTTACTGGATATCCTAATGAGACGTAGAGCAGACAGCACAATTCAAAGAGTCGGTGTACCGCAAAGAAACATTGACTGGCCAATACCTAAATTTTCATAGTTTCGCACATGTCCAGTACAAATGGGGCTTAGTACGGACCCTGTTTGACCGTGCTAGGAAGATATGCACCCAGGACACACTGACAGAGGAAATTGAAACTCTGAAGAATGTCTTACACCTGAATGGATACTCCACAGGATTTATAAAGCGCCACTGCCAACAGCCGAAACCAAAACCAGACCTAACTACAGTCCCCAAGCTTAAGGTATTTATCCAGCTAACCTTTCGATGGGTGACGTAATGCAACGTCTACAGGACCGGCTCATTACAACAGTTGGCCGAACATTCTGTGCTGCAACTCCAGTTATAACGTACAGAACCACACCCATTCCCACCCAAACAGAAAAAGAATCTACCCCTCTGTACGCCAAATCCAATTGCATTTACCAACTCACATGCAGGTGCGAGTCTATCTACATCGGCAGCACAGAGCAAGGTTGTTGAACACATACCCAGGTGGATTGACAAGATACTACACATAGGCGATGGGATCATGGGAAGGCTGACGCACCACAATTATAAACTTCCGGTGTCGTCCATTGCACGTCATGTCTTGGAAACCGGTCATGTAATTGATAGAAACAACGCTTTTCGCGTGTTGTTTCTCCGTAAGTAACCATCGCGACCTTCCGTATTTCGCAACTGTTTTCCGAGCAGTTGTTTTCCCCACGTGAATATACGGGATTACGAATAACGTCCTTACAACATTGGCCAGGGAGACGGCTTTTTCTCATTAATCTTTCCATATTTTATAATATACATTTTTGTAGTCCATATATGGGATACTCGGGCCGATCGGCCCAGTTAATGTTTCCGAATCTCAATTTGAGGCGGGCGTTTACAATTGATTTGCACCCTCAGGTGGATCCAGTAGAACATGTTACAAGTTAGTTGCATATCTTTCACATCACGTTGCAGCCAACGCCGGTGCTTTTTGCTGTTGTGATCTCTTGGCAAGATTACGTTCAGTAGTTTGCCATTGCGTTCTGAACGACCGACACCCATACCATTTCGTAGAATACCAAGACAACGCGGTCTGCTACCAAATCGCGAGCAGCTGTGTTTCGAACGCGGGTATTCGGTATCACGAACTGCGTCCGGAAACCTTCGCCACGGAGCGGGTAGTAGAACATCGGTAACAGGAAATATCCTTGGAAGTGAAGGTGGCCGTTTGATTCCACCGTATTAACCATCGAGCGTCCAGTGCTGTATATTAATATGGGGCTAGCACTTTATGTAGGATATACCTCAAGACAGTAAAAGGGCACTTTGCTTTGTTATACGTTATTCTTATATTGAACGAGTATATTGTTCTTAACTTGTGTTACAAATTAAACAACAACAACAACAACAAAACAGACGTGTGTCTTCCTAACAAGTCGTTAAATTAACCATCTCTGTCCTTGTCTTGTCAAATAGCATCATTATTTTGACTCATCAAAAGGAAATAACTATATTGCTGTATTATTTCGCAATCATTAACGAACTTAATCGAGATTTTTTTACTTAAATGTTGCAGAACAATTCCTGGATTATCATGGATCTAGAAGAAGCCAATTACTGCCATTTTATCAGATCTGAATAACTAAGAAAACTGACTCATGGGAGCACTATGTCTTGGAAACTGAAATACACGTCACAGTATCATAGCATGAGCAGTAATGGAAGGCTTGTCTGCTGGAAGAAGAGGCAGGGGTCGGCTAGCTCGACCGTGGACACAAGGCATCAGATATACCCTGGGCATGACAATGAATGCTGCACCAATGATGGCGAGAGATGGGGGTCTCTCCAGTTTTGTTGAGAACGGCTTTATGCATAGGACTTGTGACACCATGATGATGATGATGATGATGATGATAATGATGATGACGACGATGATGATGATGACGATGATGGCGACGATGATGATAGTTAGTTAGTTAGTCGAGGTTCCAACTTCACGGCAATGGGTCTTCCCCATTATGCTCCGTTCCTGTGCCAGTGAATATCACACAAAATGCTCCCCACTGTCCAATGTGAAAAGTGGAATAGACAGGAGTCTCGGCAATCCAGCAGCCCGCACAGGTACAGTGTGCATAATGCCGCCGCCAGAATGCCAACACAAAATTAATCCACGAAAACCACAGTTCATCGTCGATGGACTCGGCAGTCACCAGAAAGACCTCATTGAGCCGGTTTTTCTCACATGGCTCGGTCTTTTACCGCAGGGCGATCTGCCTAAAGTGTCGCATAAAGCACGAACTCCGCAGCTTCAGCGCCGACTCCTGGGAGTCTCCTGAAAAATGTACTCGTGAACCGACAAGGCAAAATCAATCTAATCAGCAACAGCCGGTAGCCATTGTTCCGAACATGCAGGTCACTGTACAGGACATATATTAAAGCATTCCCCGCGAATTTCACAGCTCACAGTGTCGCAAACGCACTCACTCGGTAGCAAGGCGACGGAACCATGTACTACCAGTCAAACATGAGAAAAATGCGATTGCAAACCGTAGCTGCAAGTATAATCAAGCGACAGGCCTTAACGGTTCAACGCCTAACCGCCATGTTGGCGAACGGAAGTCCAGATAATTGACGATGATGATGAAGATGACGACGACGATGATGATGATGATGATGATGATGATGATGATGATGATGATGTTGATGATGATGATGATGATGATGATGATGATGATGATGATGATGATGATGATGATGACGACGATGACCACGACGACGACGATGATGATGATAATGATGATGATGATGATGATGATGATGATGATGATGATGATGATGATGATGATGATGATGATGATGATGATGATGATGATGATGACGACGATAATGATGATAATGATGATGACGATGATGATATTACATGAAGCAACACCTGCACAGCGTAGAGAATGTTAAGTAAATTTTTTTCCGGATAACGCTCATCCAACTCATCATCATCACTTCTCTGTTGTTTCCTCAGAAACCACGCTTATTCAACTAGGTACTACCTTAACCCGGTATTCCATACCAGGATTGCCTTCAATGTGCTATTGCTTTTATATGTTACATTAGCTAGAACCTGGGATCTATCCTAAATGGCGTGGCCATCTGGCAAGATTGCCCTGGTATCACCTGTCACGAAGAGCCATACTGACGAAATATAATGTTTACAGAAAAAGTGGAAGACAACGTAAAAGAATGGAGTGATAGTATAAAGATCAACCTTAGAGAAATAAATACCAGCTTACACAGAGCATTAGTAAGAGTGCATACAAGATCTTTGTATAACCTTATACTCTTTAATGAGGTGAATGGACGAAGAGAAGAAGAAAGAAGAACAACTGACAACCTGGAATCTAACTTATGTTATGCAATTTCCACGAAAAATGGGGAACCTTCTCCGTAATGCTGCAAAGTGCTATACAAAGTGGTGCTAGCTATGAGGATAAAACGTTGGTGTTCCAGCAGAGTAGCCGTGTATCAATCACCAGCTGAGAAGGGATATGTTCCAGACACATGGACTTCTGGGATAATCCACTTTTATGGCACATGGGTGCCAGAGAATTCTCTGGTACAAATAATACAAGAAAGGAATTTGTTACGACAGTTCATTCTTAAGCGATTGTGTGTGTGTGTGTGTGTGTGTGTGTGTGTGTGTGGTGTGTGTGTGAGTGTGGTGTGTGTGTGAGTGTGCATGTGTATGTGTATGTGGGTATGTGTGTGTGTGTGCGTGCGTGCGTGCGCACACCAGAACACCTATCACTATGCACTATTTTAAAAGTCATCATCCAGTGCCTTGCCGGCTGGCGTGGGCGATCATGCCTCTCCAAAATTTCGAATTCCGACGTCATGGATGGCTTGGTGTGTTGACTCCCTTCCGTGCCATGAGACAAGACTGTCAAGAATCTTCTCACACTGTCTTTCTCTATCTCGCTTTTCCTCACATCTTTCCGGTTGTCACAACATGTTCGAGTTTTTGTCTTCTCATAATGTGGCAAAAAACGATGACTGCTTCTTTCTGATGATCTCATGATATGTTCAATTTACAATGAGAACAAATCAGAAGATAATACACAACATTGCCTTACGCTGTTCTTTATACCCTGAAATGTTCCTACCAGACTATTGATTCTTATGGCTGCTGTTTGCTGCCAGTATATGTTCTTTATTATTCTCTGATCTTTGCCGTCAATGTTCAATTGCCTATTACCATTTCATGAAATGTTAAATGTATGTACTAACAATATATAGTGTCTCCTTTTTCAAATTCCTCCTCCTCTCCACCTCCCTCTCCTCTTCTTCTTCTGGTTCTATTGCTGCTTCTTCATCTGCTCTTCAGGAGCCAGGTCTAGTGCAGGCATCAGCGATCATAACTCACCAGTCTTCCCTCGAGGGAGTGTGTATTTGTGTGTTATTGAGTGGGTGCATAACTGTGAGAGTTTGTGTAAATGATGTAAGTATGTATGCGAGTATGTATGTATGTGTCTATGCATGTGTTTGTGTACGTGTCTGCCTACCTGCCTGTCTCATAACATCGTAATATATATTGTTTATGTTTACAACATTCATTTGACAATGTTTTTTTCCCTCTGTGAACGTAACATGCACAATAGATAATTGATGAACGAAAGATGCCGAATGTAAGACGGGCCTTCGTGCCCAATTTGTGACCCTTTGAAAATAAAGTTCATTCGTTCGTACGTTCGTTCGTTCTCGGCCATGTGATAATGTGATGCAGTTATAATTGTTTATAATATACTTTTGTTGCCCAGCTCTTTCATCTTTACACATATATCTTCCGTCTTCCCCTTTTTAGTCTAGCATTTACTCCGCATAAAGCTAATTTCTCTCTTTTATTTCCAATTCAATGAAATTTTCGTTTTCTTATGATTTTGATCATTGATCCTGCAATGCCTTCAACTTTCATTATGTCAGCCTGTGCTTTTATCTCTGTCTAGAATAGTGTAGGTATGTTTTTTTTTTTTTTTTTTTTAAAGAAGAAAGAAATAGCTCCATTATCTCCAGTTTCTTCACCATTTCAATACTCATTCCGTTCAGTATTTCAGACAAATAAAACATAAGCAAAAGTTCGGCTTCAATCAACCTGCTTCTTCAGAGTCGGTTATAATTGATGTCCGTTTCTGTGTATATGTGTGTGCGCGTGGGTGTGTGTGTGTGTGTGTGTGTGTGTGTGTGTGTGTGTGTGTGTGTGTGGATGGGTGGGTGGATGGGTGTGTGTGTGTGGGAGGGATAGATTTATATTTTCTGTCCTTTCTTTGTTCTTTTTCGAGTTAGCCCTAGTCAGGACTGGCTATATTTTCCCCTCTATATTCGTTAGGTACTATTGGGACATTTGGAGCTCATGCTTGATGGCATTTTGTTTACTGCGTTGAGTTAATCTTTAGGAGGACAGGTCCTGAGAAGGACCTATCAGATTCAGTAACCTCCCAGTTGTTCGTTCCTTTCTCCCAAATGTTTGGTCTCATTTAGTCCTTACCATGACTGAATTCATCTAGTCCTCACAAGGACAGAACTCACGTAGTCCCCAAAAGGACAAAACATATGTAGTCATCACAAGGACTGAACTCATCTAGTCCTTACAAGGACTGAACTCATCTGCTATCAACAAGGACTGAACTCATTTAGTCCAGTCCTCACAAGGACTAACTCATCTGGTCCTCACAAGGACAGACCTCACGTAGTTCCCAAAAGGACTGAACTCATATAGTCACCAGAAGGACTGAACCCATCTACTCTCCTCAAGGACTGAACTTATATAGTCCTTACAAGGACTGAACTCATCTAGTCCTCACAAGAACTGCACTAATATGCTCCTCACAAGGACTGAACCCATCTACTCTCCACAAGGACTGAACTCATATAGTCCTCACAAGCACTGAACTCATCTAGTCCTCAAGGACTGAACTCATCTAGTCTTCACAAGGACTGAACTCATATAGTCCCCACAAGGATTTAACTCATCTAGTCCTCACAAGGAATGAGATCATTTACTCCCTACAAGGACTGAACTCATCTAGTCCGCACAAGGATTGAACTCATACAGTCCCCACAAGGACTAACTCCTTTAGTTCCCACAAGGATTGAACTCATCTAGTCCCCACAAGGACTAACCCTTTTAGCTCCCACAATGATTTAACTCATCTAGTCCCAAGAAGGACTAACTCCTTTGGTTCCCACAAGGATTGAACTCATCTAGTCCCCATGTCACAAAATAAAACCGTGTGTTTAACCGGTTGATTATTATAGAGGATTTTCTGATTAAACGGACTATCTGCCAGCGACAACTATTTTTACTAACAGTAAAAACAAATCGGATGTCAAAATCCCAGGACAATATTTGTAGTTGCACGTGTACATCTCTAACGGATTGGGAACATTCGGTGGTGATGAAGACAGGTCCCGGCATCGCTTGACAGTTTGTCAACAGTCAGAGACAAACCGGAATTGGCAGCGAGAGACAGGAAACAGTACATCTGTCAAGTCTTGTTTCCGGAACATCGAGAAGATTGACAGCGTGTTGGGAAAAACTCTTTGTTGGAACTGTACAGTAACTCTCTAGATTGTTTTGGATGTCAAAACCAGTGATGACAAATCTAACATTAATGGAGCCAGGGAGGATGGATCCCTGACAGGGGATGATCTGCCACTGTGCCACCTGTGTGGGGGCATAAAGGAGAACGTCACGTGGCCAACTTTGGTAGGTTGCCATATAAACCCGAGTTGGGGCCAACTAGGGGGACTTGGAAATGTGGCTCTAGTCGGAGTGCAAGGGCACTGCAGTGCTTAGTGGAAATAATATCTACCCTGTGTTAATTAGTGACTTAATTTTACACGTGCCTATCATGGCAGATGTAGATATGATTGATAGGACTGCAGTAGTGCCATTTAAGGTATAACCTATTCTTATATTAGTTCTAATTAATATAGACTGTAGCCTTGTTAAAACTATAGTGTGATGATTAGCACTGTTAGTGGAAACTAGTTAGAGTAGAATAGTGATATTAGCTCTGCTAGTTAAGAATAGAGTAGGGTAGTGGTGATAAGCTATGCTAGTTAAGAATTAAGTAATGAGGGATAATTGGGATCTTCCCGTAGGTGTCCCTGGTGGGCGGGGTTCCGCATTCTGTTTGCTGATTTTTTCTTTGTCATAGCCTGATTCGGCTCTAGGTGGGTAGCTAATCTGCTCTATGACTAAGTCTAGTTAGCTAAAGATCATTAAACAAGGTGATAGGCTTACACTCAGCCGAAAGGATCAGTGACTAGTACTATCACCAGATGTGTTGTTTCTATCCTAGGTTCCCTACCAGATCCAAGGAAACTCAACAAGTTTTTTGGGAAAGATACAAATCCCATTCGGAAGAACACCAGTTCAACAATCAATAAAGTTGCATACAGAACGTAACTAAAGCTAGAAGGAAGTTGATTCACCAAAGAGAGTGATGATTACTGATGCACCACACATCAGACAGTAGTAACTAACTGAGAACATTACTGATAATAGTTATATACTGTGATATAATCTCGTGTAATAGAACACAAGACATGATACGTGAGGGTAGATAGACACGAGTGAGGATCCAGTACAGTAACAATTAACATTAGTAACTGTGTACACACTACAAAGGACTTGTGCATTTTTTTTATGAACGATAGGAACGGACATTGTGTAGGGTGCAACCGGTCCATGATTAACTGTTTATACCACCGGTGTCTATTTCGGATGTTCATGAAATGGGATTACCAGAGGTCTACAGAGGCAAATCAGTATCCAGCAGGATGGTTTCGGCGCTGGGTGAGAAGTACATGTTCTGACGTAACGTGCTGTGGTCTATCCTTGCTGGGATCAGCTGACTGGGTTGTTGTCTGAGAGTCCGATTCTACACACTTTATAGAACACGTCACACATTTTCTTCACATACACGTCTCATATACGTTACACTTTTCTTTTAATAAATTAATCTTTATTAATTTTTAGAAGCAAGAGTTGTTGAGTATGTTGCGTTGGGGAAGTATGAGAAGGGGGCATAGTACGACAGTGAGAGAGTGATAGGAAAAGGTGTCCATAGGCTGATGGAGTGTGTTGGACGGAAGCTGGTGGATTCTCCAGAATATTGAGAGGGAAAAAATATTATAATGTGGGTGTCGGCTCTCTTCACTCCACGGACGACACTGTAAAGGAGGACACGACATTATTGGGGGCTCGATAACGGGATCTTTTGACAGCGGGATCTCTCGTAAACGAGATCTTTGGACAGCGGGATCTCTCGTAAACGGAATCCTTGGACAGCGGGATCTCCCGTAAACGGAATCCTTGGACAGCGAGATCTCCTGCAAGCAGGAACCTTTGACAGTGGGATCTTCTGACAACGGGGTCTTTGGACACGGGATCCTTAGTTATAAGAGGGAGATATCATTTTGGAGAATCCAGCTAGAGGGAATGTGGATAGGGGTTAGGACTAATTAATATCTTACCTGTTCACACTTCACACGTCTGCATAGGTCTGTGGTCCTGATTCTACTCTTGTCACTGAGTGAATGTGCGGTTTGTAGTAATATCTAGATTTATAGTACTTGTTCATATAGTAATTTGCAGTTATATTGTACTCGACCTGCTAGCTTACCTCTCTGTATAATGGCCACCCCTAAACTTACCACGTTAGAATTAAGGGCAAAGGGGGAAGACATGGGACTGTCGGGGTCTGCTCTAACGGATTACATACAGGAAGTGGAGAGAGAGTATCGTCAAGCAGAAAGGGAAGATCGAAAGGCCGAGTTGGAATTGAGAAGGATGGAATTGGAAGCTGAGCAAGCAGCTAAGAAATTGGAAGCTGAGCAAGCAGCTAAGAAATTTGAAGCTGAGCAAGCAGCTAGGAAATTTGAAGCTGAGCAAGCAACTAGGAAATTAGAAGCTGAACAGGAAGCACAGAAAAGGGAGCACGAGTACCGGATGAGGGAACTCGAGTTGAAGAGTCAATCTAATGGAGAAACTGAGGGAGCAGTTGGAGGTTCCTCCATCCCAGGGTCAACACCAGTAGGTGGACATGGGTACCATGCCATGCAGTTTCCTTTGGCGGTCTACGAGGAGGACAAAGAGAAGATTGACCAATACCTTCAACGCTTCGAGGCTATGTCAGTTGCTATGGGTCTGGAGCGTAACAAATGGAATCTTAAGCTATCCCAGGGTTTACGCGGGACCGGATACGAGGTTTATTCTCGCCTGCCACCAGGACATTAGAACAATTATGACGAGTTAAAGACGGCTCTGCTGAAACGATTCGAAGTTACGTCACATACCTACCGGAAAAAATTTCGAGCAGCGAAACGAGAACCGGGGGAGTTGTTTGCCGCCTACAGTTTGCGTCTAAAATCTTATCTCCACAAGTGGATGGATTTGGCTGGGTTCGCACATGACTATGAGAGTCTGGAAGAGCTCATGGTGGTCGACCAGCTGAAGAAGCAAATGTCTAAACCTCTCAGGACGTTCCTGGGAGAACAAGGAGCGGAACGTATTGACCTCGTGACTAAATTAGCAGAACGGTTCGTCGAAGTACATGGGGAGGCAGGGGAGAACCTTTCCACCAACTCCAAAAGTCAAGAGAAACATGACAAGAAGAAAACCAAAAACTCAGGAACAAAAAAGTGGGAACCTTATGTGCAAAAATCAGAGGATAGTTCAGAGAAGAAGAAGGAGGGAAGCAAGAGCACTTCAAGCTCTACACCAAAACGACCGTGGTCGGAGAAGTGGTGTTCAATTTGTAAGTCACCCTCTCACAATACGAGGGACTGCAAATCGAAGGCTAAGAACCCTCACTTCGCAGCATGTCAAGTGACTTCCAAGGAGGTTGTCACGGAAAATGCCAAGGTCAACAAGGAAGCTCGCCACCAGGAGAGCTCACTCAAGTCCGACAATAGAAAATCTAGGACAGGGAAATGGTGCAACCAATGCAAGTCAAACACGCACAATGCTATTGACTGCAGGGGAAAGTCAGGAGACACTCAATTCGTCGTGTGCCCCGGGAAACCTAAGGTGGAGCCCACCGAACAGGTCGAGGCCGAGGAAGAGACTCCAGACCAGGAAAAACCACCTGTAGTGGAATTGGTAGAGGTTAACGGTCGTCAAGTGGAGTGTTTATACGACACAGGACTGGACGGGGAGGCCGTGATTTCTGCGGATCTGGTACATCCAGAACAATTCACAGGTGAAACCTTGGATATACAGCCTGCACAGAAGAGTGCTGTAACCATGAAGTTGCCTATTGCTAATGTGGAGATTCGGTCAAGGTACGTCACCGGCACCATCAAGGCCGCTGTATTGACCGATCCCATTTTTCCAGTCATCCTAGGTGGCCGGTATGTCTTTCTGGGAATGCCCAGGGAGCCAATCCATATGGGAGCAATGCAGACTCGCTCTCAGACGAAAACGGAAGAGGCAGACGCAATTGTGACTAACCCAATGCCGGGGGAGCTACGAACTGCCCAGAGTAAGGATGATACTTTACGTCCTTGCTACAAAAAGCTGCAGAAAAGTGCTGATCCACCAGGCCGGGGGCAGTACTACATGAAGAATAGGATACTCTACAGGAGAGCAGGAAGGGGAGACAACCTATACGGTCAGTTGGTCGTCCCGAAAGCTCACCGGTCCCAGATTCTTCATATGGGGCATACCATCTCCTTTAGTGGACACATGGGTATTGCCGCCACCATGCAGCGGATTTCCTGCCATTACTATTGGCCGGGAATGACAGATGATGTGCGTCGGTATGTGAAGTCATGCCCTGAGTGCCAGAGGGTGACACCGAAACACTGGACAGCACCGGTGGTGTTGGGTGAGATGCCCATCATGAACTCTCCTTTCGAGAGGGTAGCCATCGATATCGTGGGTCCACTTCCCAGGACTAGGAAGAGGAACATGTATATACTCACAATGGTGGATTGCTGTACAATGTGGGGTGAGGCTATACCGTTGACCACGATTGACTCGAAAAGAGTGGCGGACGCACTGATGGAGGCCTTTACCAGATTAGGCTTTCCGGATCAAATTCTGACGGACAATGGATCTCAGTTTTGTGGAAAACTCATGGAGGAGGTATTTAGGGTGTTTCACTCTAACCATATACATACCAGCCCTTACCACCCTCAAGCCAATGGACAAGTAGAGCGTTTCAACGGCACGTTGATGACAATGCTCAGGAAACTAGCGCAGGAAAAACCTGATAGGTGGGATGAATATATCCCAGCAGCACTCTTTGCCTATCGGGAAGTTCCTCATGGCTCAACAGGACTACCACCCGCTACGTTGCTGTTTGGTCGTCCAATCAAAGGACCGTTGGAAGCCATGTTGAGGAGTTGGACTGAAGAGGGGACGTCAGAAGAAGTGATCTCATCCTATCAATACGTGGAGGAACTGAAAGAAAAACTCCACAAGGGATGGACTCTGGCAAATCAAATCTTGAAAAAGGCCAGGAAAAGACATGCGGCTTACTACAACCGTAAGTCTAAAGAAAGATCTCTAGAGGTGGGAGACAAAGTCTTGTTGCTACTCCCAACGGGAAACAACAAACTGGAGATAGGTTGGCAAGGACCATTTCCCGTGGAAAGGCTAATATCCAGAACCAACTATCAGATCCGGATCCGGGGAAAGTCGAAGATTTTCCATATCAATCTCTTGCGGAAATACGAAGAGAGACCCGGAGACAAGGCAGCGCACCTCATGGCCATGGCAGTTGCAGTGGAGACAGAAGTGGGAACCAGCGAGGGCAGGGAATATCCCTTGGAACACCAGGAAATCTATAGGGATGTGCACGTGAACCCTGATCTGACCTCCCAGGAGAGGGAAAGGATAACCCAGGTTCTCAAGTCTCATAAGGAGATACTGACTGATAAACCAGGACGAACGAGGTTGGTTGAGTTCGAGATGACTTTGACCACACAGGAGCCTGTTCGCCAAAAGGTTTACCTAGTGCCATTCTCTAAAGAAAAGGCCCTGGAGGAGGAAATACAAAAACTGTTGGAGGATGACGTGATTGCACCATCCACATCCCCATACAATGCGGGGGTAGTTTTGTTACGCAAACCAAGTGGAGAACACCGGTTGTGTATAGACTACCGACTTCTGAACAGTCATATACAGTTTCAGGTGGAACCTTTGCCGAATCCAACTCAGTTATTCGCTAGGCTCCATAAGGCTCGGTACTTTTCGAAGGTGGATCTGAGTCGGGGGTACTATCAGATACCAGTCAAACCGGAGATTCGACCACTGTTAGCTTTCAGTACACCCAGTGGACACTACGAATTCAAGGTCATGCCCTTTGGACTCAGCAATGCACCTAGTGTGTTTACGCGCATGATGAGGACTTTACTAGATCCGTTACAGGATCCGTCCATCATCTCATTCATGGATGACATTCTGATTTCCAGTGACAGCCTGCATGACCACTTACAATCCTTGGAGAGAGTGTTTAATAGGCTCAAGGAAGCAGGGCTTACCGCTCGTCCAACCAAGTGCATGATTGGTTACCAGACTCTGGAATTTCTAGGTCACACCATCACTCCAGGACACATTGTCCCAGAAGAGAAGAACCTGGAGAAAATCAGAAATGCACCAAGGCCAAAAACGAAGAAGGATGTGCGATCTTTTCTCTCGTTGTGTGGGTTCTACCACAAATTTATCCCACATTTCACGGAACTGGGAGCTCCGTTGACGGAAACCTTGAAAAAGGGATTCCCGGACCAAATCATTTGGACACCAGAATGTGAGAATGCCTATAGTCAGTTAAAGGAGGCCTTGGTCAGCAAACCTGTATTACAGCTCCCTGACCTTTCCAAACAATTTGTGTTGAGAACAGATGCGAGTGCGATTGGAATTGGAGCCGCTTTGTTACAGGAAGGAAAAGACGATGCTTCGGTTTTGAAACCTGTGGCATACGCAAGTAAGAAACTTCTACAGGCGGAGAGGAATTATTCAACTGTCGAGAGAGAGTGCTTGTCCCTTGTATGGGCAGTGCAAAAATTTCAGCCATATTTGTATGGAGTTAAGTTTCGAGTCCAGTCGGATCATCAACCCCTGATGTTCCTGGCTACTTCTCAGAAGCTCAACGCACGTTTGATGCGGTGGTCGTTGTTACTTCAACCTTATAATTTCACAGTAGAGTACATTCCTGGGAAGGAAAACGTTGGAGCGGATTTCTTGTCAAGACACCCAGCTCCTGAAGAAGAAGAATGAATCATCTGGATTAAACTCACGGTGGAGAAGAGTGAGATGGACTACTCTCTTAGGAGGGGGCCTATGTCACAAAATAAAACCGTGTGTTTAACCGGTTGATTATTATAGAGGATTTTCTGATTAAACGGACTATCTGCCAGCGACAACTATTTTACTAACAGTAAAAACAAATCGGATGTCAAAATCCCAGGACAATATTTGTAGTTGCACGTGTACATCTCTAACGGATTGGGAACATTCGGTGGTGATGAAGACAGGTCCCGGCATCGCTTGACAGTTTGTCAACAGTCAGAGACAAACCGGAATTGGCAGCGAGAGACAGGAAACAGTACATCTGTCAAGTCTTGTTTCCGGAACATCGAGAAGATTGACAGCGTGTTGGGAAAAACTCTTTGTTGGAACTGTACAGTAACTCTCTAGATTGTTTTGGATGTCAAAACCAGTGATGACAAATCTAACATTAATGGAGCCAGTGAGGATGGATCCCTGACAGGGGATGATCTGCCACTGTGCCACCTGTGTGGGGGCATAAAGGAGAACGTCACGTGGCCAACTTTGGTAGGTTGCCATATAAACCCGAGTTGGGGCCAACTAGGGGGACTTGGAAATGTGGCTCTAGTCGGAGTGCAAGGGCACTGCAGTGCTTAGTGGAAATAATATCTACCCTGTGTTAATTAGTGACTTAATTTTACACGTGCCTATCATGGCAGATGTAGATATGATTGATAGGACTGCAGTAGTGCCATTTAAGGTATAACCTATTCTTATATTAGTTCTAATTAATATAGACTGTAGCCTTGTTAAAACTATAGTGTGATGATTAGCACTGTTAGTGGAAACTAGTTAGAGTAGAATAGTGATATTAGCTCTGCTAGTTAAGAATAGAGTAGGGTAGTGGTGATAAGCTATGCTAGTTAAGAATTGAGTAATGAGGGATAATTGGGATCTTCCCGTAGGTGTCCCTGGTGGGCGGGGTTACGCATTCTGTTTGCTGATTTTTTCTTTGTCATAGCCTGATTCGGCTCTAGGTGGGTAGCTAATCTGCTCTATGACTAAGTCTAGTTAGCTAAAGATCATTAAACAAGGTGATAGGCTTACACTCAGCCGAAAGGATCAGTGACTAGTACTATCACCAGATGTGTTGTTTCTATCCTAGGTTCCCTACCAGATCCAAGGAAACTCAACAAGTTTTTTGGGAAAGATACAAATCCCATTCGGAAGAACACCAGTTCAACAATCAATAAAGTTGCATACAGAACGTAACTAAAGCTAGAAGGAAGTTGATTCACCAAAGAGAGTGATGATTACTGATGCACCACACATCAGACAGTAGTAACTAACTGAGAACATTACTGATAATAGTTACCTACTGTGATATAATCTCGTGTAATAGAACACAAGACATGATACGTGAGGGTAGATAGACACGAGTGAGGATCCAGTACAGTAACAATTAACATTAGTAACTGTGTACACACTACAAAGGACTTGTGCATTTTTTTATGAACGATAGGAACGGACATTGTGTAGGGTGCAACCGGTCCATGATTAACTGTTTATACCACCGGTGTCTATTTCGGATGTTCATGAAATGGGATTACCAGAGGTCTACAGAGGCAAATCAGTATCCAGCAGGATGGTTTCGGCGCTGGGTGAGAAGTACATGTTCTGACGTAACGTGCTGTGGTCTATCCTTGCTGGGATCAGCTGACTGGGTTGTTGTCTGAGAGTCCGATTCTACACACTTTATAGAACACGTCACACATTTTCTTCACATACACGTCTCATTACGTTACACTTTTCTTTTAATAAATTAATCTTTATTAATTTTTAGAAGCAAGAGTTGTTGAGTATGTTGCGTTGGGGAAGTATGAGAAGGGGGCATAGTACGACAGTGAGAGAGTGATAGGAAAAGGTGTCCATAGGCTGATGGAGTGTGTTGGACGGAAGCTGGTGGATTCTCCAGAATATTGAGAGGGAAAAAATATTATAATGTGGGTGTCAGCTCTCTTCACTCCAGGGACGACACTGTAAAGGAGGACACGACACCCCACAAGAATTGAACTCATCTAGTTCCAACAAGGACTGAACTCCTTTAGTTCCCACAAGGACTGAACTCCTTTAGTTCCCACAAGAATTGAACTCATCTAGTCCCCACAAGGACTGACTACTTTAGTTTCCACAAGGATTGAACTCATCTAGTCCCCACAAGGACTGACTCCTTTAGTTCCTACAAGAATTGAACTCATCTAGTTCCCACAAGGACTGAACTCCTTTAGTTCCACCAAGGACTCAACTCCTTTAGTTCCCACAAGAATTCAACTCATCTAGTCCCCACAAGGACTGACTCCTTTAGTTCCCACAAGGATTGAAATAATCTAATCCCCACAAGGACTGACTCCTTTAGTTCCCACAAGAATTGAACTCATCTATTCCCCACAAGGACTGAACTCCTTTAGTTCCCACAAGGATTGAACTCATCTAGTCCCCACAAGGACTGGACTCCTTTAGTTCCCACAAGGATTGAACTCATCTAGTTCCCACAAGGACTGACTCCTTTAGTTCCCACAAGAATTGAACTCATCTAGTTCCCACAAGGACTGAACTCCTTTAGTTCCACCAAGGACTGAACTCCTTTAGTTCCCACAAGAATTCAACTCATCTAGTCCCCACAAGGACTGACTCCTTTAGTTCCCACAAGGATTGAAATCATCTAGTCCCCACAAGGACTGACTCCTTTAGTTCCCACAAGAATTGAACTCATCTAGTTCCCACAAGGACTGAACTCCTTTAGTTCCCACAAGGACTGAACTCCTTTAGTTCCCACAAGAATTGAACTCATCTAGTCCCCACAAGGACTGACTCCTTTAGTTCCCACAAGATTTGAACTCATCTGGTTCCCACAAGGACTAGTATGACAGCCAGTCCCCTTTTGGTAGGCCAGTATATGCCACATAGCTAATAACAAGTGCCACACCAGTTATTACTATTACTGAGTCGTGTAGTATTGATTTTTAATTTTTCCACATGCCTTTATAATGCATATCTTTTATATTGTTGCTGTTTTCAGTTAGCTTTGAATGATGTGTGAATGGTATAATGTATGAAAGAGAGTGATAAAAAGGCAGAATGTTAGACTGGCCTGCGTGCCCAATTCTTAACCCTTTCAAAATAAAGTTTTGTTGTTGTTGTTGTTGTTGTTGTTGTTAAGGACTGGACTCCTTTAGTTCCCACAAGAACTGAACTCATCTAGTCCCCACAAGGACTGGCTCCTTTAGTTCCTACAAGTATTGAACTGATCTAGTCCCCACAAGGACTGAACTCCTTTAGTTCCCACAAGTATAGAACTCATCTAGTCCCCACAAGGACTGAACTCCTGTATTTCCTACAAGGACTAGCATTGCTCATTATCCAGTATTCGCATTTATACAGAAAAACAAGCAACGTGCAGATTTTCAATAAGCGAAGTTTTTGTTTTTGTAATTATATTTATGTTTTTAATGACCTTGCTCGTTCTTTTAAAATAATCTATGGGTATGGCAATTATTTTATTTACATCATTGCCACATCTTCTGACAGATCTCATTGTACAGCCTAGATGTTGGCTTATTTGATTGTTTTGCTTGTATTATAAACATCGCATATTAGAATTAGTCCCTTCTTAGGAACAGCATGCATTTAATTCGTCTAACATGTATATATACTTCTCCTTATTCTTTCCCTATACTACTTTCTTTCTCCTTCTCTCTCTCGTGCTCTCTCTCTCTCTCTGTCTCTCTCTGTCTCTCTCTGTCTCTCTCTCTCTCTCTCTCTCTCTCTCTCTCT
This sequence comes from Cepaea hortensis, assembly GCA_963921405.1. NCBI lineage: Eukaryota > Metazoa > Mollusca > Gastropoda > Stylommatophora > Helicidae > Cepaea > Cepaea hortensis. The sequence goes on along the minus strand of OY992881.1, from coordinate 95,550,249 downwards.
CTTTCTCTTTCTGTCCATTTTTCTTTCTTTATCTTTCTTTCTCGTTGTCTCTATCTATCTCTTGCTATTTCTCTCTCTCTTTTTCTCTCCCTTTGTTTCTCTATATCTTCCCATCTCTCTCTTTCTCTTTCTTTCTCTCTATTTCTCTCTCTCTCTCTCTCTCTCTCTCTCTCTCTCTCTCTCTCTCTCTCTCTCTCCTCTAACACCAAATCTAGAATATTTTATAGATTACATTTTAAATTCATACAATCAAGACAAACTGCAAGTCTCAGCGCTTGTCAAATAAGTAAAACCATATCTCCATCTAATACAAGGCTGTTGCTCGGGAGAAAGAAACAAACAGGTGATTTCATTTTTACATTTGCAGTAATGCTATTATTGAATGACAACGAAACAAATGAGAAAATAAATTGTTTCAATTATAAACAATCAGAAATAGTGTTTAGCATAGCTTAATCTTAAGTGGTACTCTATTCTAGAACGTAATACATCAAACTATTATTACGCAGAGAACCGGTTTGACTACAACCGTGCATGAAAGAAAGCACATACACAATTATACAAAATGTCATTTAACAAACAGAAAATAATAAAAATTACAACTAATCACTTCTGCTTCGTATAATTCATGCCGTGTGGCGATGGCGATCACGTCTGTCCACAGTATTCTGTCTAGTGTACTACCAATCATTTCTGATACCTATGGTCCTCCTTGTCATGATGTCAGACTGTTCAGTATCCTCTCTCATGGTATCCCCCTGCCTCTCCTTTCCGGTTGCCACAACGTACTCCAGCTTTCATCTCTTCATGACCTGTCCTAGGAATGTGAATTGTGTTCTTTTAATGTGATAAATCGGTTCTCTTTTTTGGGTTAACTTCGTTCATGATATCTACTTACTCTTTCTATCCTACTTTTGTGTTCCCATAATATATTATATATTAACTACATCTTAGCTAGTTTCACATAATTCTTCACTTGTCTGCTAATTGTCTATTCGCTTAAATTCGCATCAGCATTGGCTCGATGAGCTCTTAAGGACTCTTTTATTTTCCCACGCCTCGATTCTTAAAGGTATATTGCAGATAATTATCTTCATCAAGTAGTTTTCCTAGAATCGTGCATTGAAATTGACAAAAATAAATTATTTTTTCATGCGCATTAAGAAAATGAAACAATAGCTGACAAAAGAAAGCAGTCAGCTTGACAAAAATAATCCATTGATGAAAACAATGACAGACGTTTACAGAAGTGCTTGACACAATGAAGTTTGAAGATGACCAAACAACATTCAACGAGCCTGACTAAAACAGTACTCTGAAGAAAGTCTTGACAGTCATTTAAAGATGTGTAATGCACACACAAGTTCGACACTTCCAAAGTGAGGAAGAGATTGGCCACCGATTTCCCCCATGCTCTCAGGCCTACAACATGTGATGGTTCTATCACGTCATGGAAACATAGCAGGGAACTGGTTATGGACAATTTATTATTTATTTCTTGCACCAAAAAAAGCCAGACAAATATCCAACTATCGTTACTTAAAGTGTGCATTGAAGCAAGAATACACTTTTACAAGAAATCAATTTTGCAAAGCTAGCCAGACGAAGTAACATACTTACAGAAAATAGCAAAAATAGAAACAGGGAAAATGCCAACACTACAATACATACCATAAACCTCACAGACACACAGCAGACGCAGCCAGCGTTTGTTTCCCAGTTCGGGAGCTCATTACCGATGATTTTCTTCAGCTCTATGCTCCGACAAGGGGCCGGGAGTTAATTCAGGTGAAGACAAGAGGGTTAAAGGAGAGTTAAAGGCCCTAACCCCGTGCTCCAGCGCAGTCTTCAAACCTCTCAAGACTCACTCCGACAACAATCACCCGCTATCCACCAATTAGAGTCTGCCTCCAGCACGGATAACGGCCGATTTCCTTTTCCTCCCATATCCCATTTTACTTGAACTGATGTTAGTTTTAATTAGGGCTGGCTAGGAGTCCTATGCCCGCCACATTCTCTCTTTAAAACCAGCGTTAGGTCCTAATTAGGGATTGAAGACGGATGTATACGACGACTGTTCCTCCGTTTGTCTCCGGACTTCCACCGGCGCTCAAGTCTTCGGTGTTTTTGTGAGATTTTCAAACATCAGTTGAACAACAAATGGGAAACTGGCTTCACGGTACTCGATGAATGCGACATAGATTTAAAATGGTGGATTGCCAACCGTTAGCAATAAGAGTGCAATATAGTATTACGGGAAATGAATATATTGGCAGCGGTTGGTGCTTATTTAATTGTGTTTAGCTGGAAGAGTGTTGAAGTAGATAAATTACTTCAGTGATATATTGTATCAATTGGGGGTGACATTTTTGAATACATAGCTGTATATTTTTTCCGTTGTCTATCCAAGCCTGTTTATTGGCTAGGTCCATAAGGGAAGAATTGTATAGTAACACAACATCTGATCAAACATGCCGTAAGAGTCAGTTTAAGTATTTGACGTGGAACAGAATATCTATCGTGTAGAAAACCATACCTACAAAATTCAACGAATTGAGAGCATGTGTTCAGTAAAGAAGACTAAACTTGCATTCATAAAAAGTGAACAGACGGTCTTGACTTAGAAGAAAAATAAGTCGATCTAAAAGTTATGTAGGTGTGAAATAAACAACAATAGACAGTAACTGATAGAATAGCCTGGCCATAGATGGTTGGGGGTCTGTGTGATATCACGTGACACACATATTTACGTATATAGATGGGATTTGCGGTAAGGCAGTGACTGGCACGGTCGGTGGTGGTCGAGTGTTTGAATCCCCAGCGAGACCAAACTAGCTGATGATTCCCCCAAGGAGTGGATCGGCTTCATTGCACCGGGTTTCATCCCAGATGGCTTGGTCTCTTTCCGCAGGGAGGCCTGCCGACAGCGTAGACAAATGCACGAACACCGTAGCTCCAGCGACGACCCGCAGGAGTATCCGAGAAGAATCGATCCTATCGACTTTTAAGACTTGTTTAAGACGTACATTTTACACATCCACTCACTTGATCTTCTCACGCCAATATCCCAATGTACATAGAGCAGACAATCCGCATACACGTGTAAACTTGTGACTCTAACATCACCCTACATCCACTGACAGCTACATCCTGGATGCCAGTATGTTCTATTTCACAGCAACAACACATTACCGATTTTTATGTCTCATTACGTTCTTCTCCTTGTCTGAGATCTTATCATCTATGTGTCCATTCATCTTGTTATTGTTTTTTTTTTTTATTTAAAGCGTATGATTATTTTAGTTTTCTATTTCTGTGTCTTGTGGAGATCTAACTTCTATGTAGCCTTTGTTGTTTTCCTGACAATCAATAAATACCAGATCGTTGCTGTCGACATGTGTCAGGATTATATTCTGAAATTCGAATGAGCATTTGTTTTTGTGACATTTCTCGTTGCTTTCCTTTCAAGCATATTGTTAATACGTCCATTGAGCTCAGATGTGGGATTTTCAATTCAGTTTGTATATATTTAATTGTTGCGTAGATTGTATACATGATGAAAGAGAGATGGGGAATGAAAGGGGGGTGGGGAAGGAGAGAGAGAAAAGGAGAGAGAAAGAGATTGAGAAAGAAAGGGTGAGAGAGGGATTTTTTTTAAGACAGACAGACAGACAGACAGGACAGACAGACAGGACAGACAGACAGACAGACAGACAGACAGACAGACAGACAGACAGACAGACAGACAGACAGACAGATAGACAGACAGACAGGTAGACAGAATCAATGTTTAATTATTAGGGATGTGTGTTAACTATACGTTTTGAATGTACACATGGTTGCCTTTTCAATGCATATGATTTATCCTAGGCTAATTGACAGGGTCGGCGCCAGTGTCTCGGGGTTATTGAAAGCAGTTTAATAATCCCAACATTCCGGGTTCTAAGTCATCGGTAAGCGATTTGAAAGCTGTATGCTGTGCGTTGATTTTCACAATGCTGCGTGCGTCGGCAGGTTAGAAAGCAGTGTTAAGGTAGTGAACGGATCACTGCCAAGAAAATTACAAGCAACCATGCATGCTGAGGTTAACTGAGACGTCCCGACTAACATTGTTTAACGGCGTTATCGATGTTCAGCTTAGGTATATATGTAACCGCTGTGCCAGTCTCTGTGTGTTTGAGAGAGAAAGAGGGAGAGAGAGGGGGGGGAGGGGGAGAGAGAAGCGAGAGAGTTGGAGAGAGAGAGGAGCGAGTCTGAGAGAGATAGAGGAGAGAGGGAGAGAATGTGAGTGTGTGAGAGATAGAGGGGGTTGGAGGGAGGAGAGGGAGAGTGGAGGCGAGATTGGGAGACAGAGAAAAGGAGGGGGTTAGAGCGGGAGACAGAGGAGAGAAAGGGAGTGAGAGTGAGGGGACGAGATGGGGAGAGAGATAGGGAGAGGAAAGGGGGGGGGGAGTGGAAGAGAGGGAAAATGAGGGAGAGAGTGTAAGAAAGAGGGAGATAGATAGGGGCGAGAGGGAGAAAGATGGAGAGAGAAGGACATAGTATGAGAGAGGGGGAGAAGGAGGGAGTGTGAGATATAGAGGGAGAGTGGGGAGAGACGGAGAGTGGGAGAGAAGGAGAGGGGGACAGAAGGACAGAGATAGATAAAGTGTGTGTATGTGTGAGAGAGAGAGAGGGGGAGGGAGACAGAAGAGAGAGAGAGAGAGAGAGAGAGAGAGATGAGAGAGAAGAGAAGAGATGTGGAGAGAGATAGGGAGATTGAAGGAAGAGAGTGGGAAAAAGGATGAGAATGTGTGAGAGAGAGGGAGTGAGAAAGGGGAGAGAGGGAGAAAGATGGAGAGAGAAGGAGATAGTGTGAGAGAGAGGGGAAAGGAAGAGCGTGTGGGATATAGAGGGAGAGAGGGGTAGAGAAGGAGAGGGGGAGAGGGGAACAGAGATGGAGAGAGTGTGTGAGAGAGAGGGGCAAAGAGAGGGGCAGAGGGAGACAGAGGAGAGGCAGACAGATGAGAGAGGGAGAAAGGGAAAAAGAGGGAGGAGAGAGAGCGTGAGAGATAGGAAGAGAGAAAGGGAGAGAGAGGGAGAGAAGGGATTGAGAGAGAGAGAGCGATTGTGAGAGGGAGAAAGAGAGGGGAGAGCGGGAGACAGAGAAGAGAGAGAGAGTGAGAGAGAGGGAATAGACAGAGAGAGAGATATAGGGAGGGGGAAAGAGTGAGAGCTAGAGGAAGAAAGAGACAAAGAGAGAGAGAGAGAGATAGAGAGAGACACGGAGAGAGCTCGGGGAGAGAAGCAGGAAGATGGAGAGAGGAGACAGTGTGTGAGAGAGAGGGGGGCTACTGGGGGAGAGAAGGAGAGTGTGAGAGAAGGACAGAGATGGGCGGAGAGTGTGAAAGAGAGGGGAGAGGAAGGCAGATTAGGGAAACAGGAGAGAGATAGATAACGAGAGAGAGAGAGAGAGAGAGAGAGAGAGAGAGAGAGAGAGAGATGCAATGACGAGAGTAAGCCAGTTTATGTTCTATTCCCATAATCACGTGACAATAGAAGGCGTGGCTTTGCAGTCCCAATAACCGGCCCTGACTTGCACACACCTGACCTGAGATGTGCATATATTTAACAGTAAAATAAGAACATGATGTTATAAAAAAAAGTTGCTTAAAAGTCGACTGGGTCGATTTCATTGCACCGGGTCTATCCCTTATGGCTCAATCTCTTTCCGCAGCTCGGAAAGCGTCGCGCAAAGTACGAACTCCGTAGCTGCAGCGACGACCCTCAGGAGTCTCCGAAAAATGCACTCGTGAAACAAAGGATGCGGCCCGGAATCGAACCCACAACCTTCGGAGCTCGAGTCAGACGGCTTGACCATTTCGCCATGGAGACTCCCTAGAACATGAGTGGGAGTGAGAGAGAGGGGAAGAGATGGGGCGAGAGATAGATCCCCTCTCTTCAGAACACGATGTTATACTTTCCGTGAACTGGACGTCTAGACTTCTTGGACGAGGTCGAACAATTCTGAGGACCAATGTGCCGGTACCGGTCTCCCTGGAGAAGATGTTATGGACACTGTTCGTAATGCCGTATACCAACGTACAAAACACAGCTGCGCGAGACTCGGCAGCGGATCGCGTCCCGTTGGTTTCTTACGGAAAGGTATGTGAGCCGGTTTTTCAGAAAGCAATGGCAAACTACTGAACGTAAAACTTGCCAAGACATTAACAGCAGCTGAAAAAATGCTGGTGTTGATTGCGATGTCCTGCAAATAGGATATGCAACAACAAAAAAATGTGCACCTTCTGAACTGTAAAACTCCCCCTGCTACTCGAAATCATAAGGAGTAGGTCGAAAAGAGACTGCTCAAGTTGAATGTCAACCTGAGAGAACCCACCCAGAATAAGAATATTTGTAGCTTGTGTGATTCTGGTATACACACACGTGGATGCTCGTCAGTGTTACAGATTTTGTGCACCGTGATGAGATTCTTCTTATGTGATCTATGACTGGAGGCAGGGACAGTTATGAAGATACAACGGTATCCGTGAACTTATGAAAGTTTTATTTTTGCTTCCATATTCTCTATTCTCTATTCTTATATTCTCTATTCTCATATTCGCTTTTCTCACATTCTCTATTCTCATATCCCATATTTTCATATTCTCTATTCTCATATTTTCTATTCTCATATTCTCTATTTTCATTTTCTCTATTCTCATATCTCATATTCTCTATTCTCATATCGCATATTCTCATACTTTCTATTCTCATATTCTTTATTCTCATATTATCTATTTTCATATTTTCTATTCTCACATATCCTATTCTCATATTGTGTATTTCCATATTCTCTGTTCTCATATTCTCTGTTCTCATATGCTTTGCCGACAAAGAACCCACACCTGGAGAAACTGATTGAGTGGGGAGTGAGCTGAGGGTATTGTCGACACTCAACCCATAGAGGAAAATCAGACTGCGACTGGTACAATCAGCATGGGGACTCTTCGCTGGCTACTGAAAAAGGGGGCGGAGCTCGTTCTATAAGAATAATATAGTAACAATGAAATGATCTAAATGATAGTTTATTTTATTTCATTGAGTGTGTTATAATGGTTGAATACACATATAATGGAATAATGTCCGGACCTTCGCAATCAAATATCAAACGGTTAACACAAATGAAAAATGTGCAAATCTTATTCTTTCATA
>OY992881.1:95500555-95540555 GCA_963921405.1 Cepaea hortensis | reverse complement strand
ACGAAGTGTGTAAGGAACATACCATGCATATTAGCACTAGTAAAACAGAGGCAATGACTATAAACAAAGAAGAAAAAACAACAACGGTTCACCTACAAGAACTCCCCCTGAAACAAGTAAAGAGCTTCAAGTACTTAGGAAGTATAATATCATCATATTGCAAAGCAGAAGACGATGTTGAAAATAGACGTAATAATCCATACCAACTCATTGGACAAATGTCACCAGTACTAAAGAACAAACATGTATCAGTTACACAATCTTCCTACCAACTCTATGCTACCATTGCCAAACCTGGACAATGACAGAAAAAGAGAAAAGAAGAATCACAACAGAAATGAGATTCTTGAGAAGAATACTCAATGTAAGAAGAAGAGAGAAAATCAGAAATGAAGAAAACAGGACTTAAGTATAGGTTATAGCAGCGCTAGTTTTTATTAGAAGGCAGCAAGTCAAATGGTTCGGTCATGTATCTAGTTTACCAACTAACAGTATACCACAACAAGCAATGATGTACAGACCAGATGGAAGAACAGGAAACGTCCAACATCGTAAACTATGGACAGAGGGAATAACATAGTCCATGGGAACATCTATATATGAAGCCCATAAGCGGGCACTCTCCCGTTATGTATACTTTACCTCGACACCGCAAGGTACAAGAGGAACAAGATGAGACCCACATTTTTCAATGCCAACCATGAAGTGTATAGAGGGCGAAATGAAGCCGACACTCATTTGTATTAACAAAAACTCATTGAGCACCGAGCAATTCAAAAGGATTAATCAGTACTCTGCATATAACGACATACGTTCAATGTTTCTTTTCTTCTACTTTTCGAGACAGTTAATACAGATAAAAGAGGTTAACGTCTTTCTCCGTAATCCCGTATATTTGTGTGAGTAACGTAACCTGTGCGAGAATCGGTAGCGGTTCCCACCGCCGTTCGTAACTTACGCGGTAAGTGAGCCGGTCGCTCAGAAAGCAATGGAAAAATACTGAGCGTGGTTCCAAATTGCTGTATGTAGCCGGGGCGCAGTGTTGGGGTGAGCGCCCAACATTGCTTAAATACCCCAATGGCTCGTGAATACATAACCTCTGCAGCAAAAGTCCAACTCCTGGCCTTCACGTGGCGGAACTGTTTTAACTAACAGGAGAAGGGGCGACGGCGAGTATCTGGCGCCGGAAAATAACCAGTGTGCTCTAGATGTGTATACACATACATGCATGTGCAGACACGTGTGCGTGTGTACACATCTAAACTCGAGTGAGACCACAGCCTGCTCTAGCAAAGGAAAGGTGCTGAAGACGGAGGCAACCAGCCAGGAGGCGCACAACAGAAATCAGGATGCCACGCACTTACGCAAAATGGAATATGTCGACTGCTGCTAAAAGTTATGGTGCTCGCCCTGCTTTGGACCCCCAGGCAGGTGCAGTGCCGGGCCCTATGCCTCGAAAGGGTCCAACCCCAACTACTGGAGGTCCTTCTCAGATGTCCTGTGGAGCCAGGGGACATGAGAATAGAACAGCTGGCCATACTAAACAAAGACTTAAAATAATGCACTGGAATGCGGAGGGAGTCAGCAACAAAAAAGTAGAATTAGAAAACATCCTGGACAAAGAAAAAGTAAGCATATGTTGCTTGCAAGAAACTCACCTCAACGAAAATATAGCCTTCAAAATCAGAGGCTACCAGTGTTACCGATCTGACCGAAAGGACAGGCGAAAAGGTGGGATACTTACTCTTGTAAAAAATAACATCACTGCTTCCCAAATCGAAGTCTATATGGAAGGGGCTGAGTATCAGACACTTAAACTTAAAACAGGCTATACAGACCTACATCTGATCAATTACTACTGTCCAAGTGACCGTCCACAGGCACTGGACACACTACCATTAACAGAAAAAATGATTGTGTGCGGCGATTTCAACAGCCACTCGCAGAGTTGGGGCTATGATCACATGGACCAGAGAGGATAGAGACTGGAAGACTGGCAGGATGAGAATAGATTCATCTTGGTTAACAAGCCGTCCGACCCACATACTTTCTACTCGAGATCATGGCACTCTACAACTACACCTGACCTGGCTTTTCATTCACCAGACCTGGAGTGGAACATTACACGAATTGTTGGGAAACAACTAGGTGGCAGTGACCATCGACCAGTCTTTCTAACTGTAGAAAATGAGCTTGTAAGTGAAAGCAGCACCCTCTCGAGGTGGAACTACAAGAAAGCAGACTGGGCAGTGTACAAGCATCGCACCAGCATACTGGTTAGAAACCTGAACACTGAGAAAGACATAAATAAAGTAGTTGAAGAGTTTGGGAAATGCATACTACAGGCAGCGCGAGAAACAGTACCAAGAGGAGCCCGTAAACAATATAAACCCTACTGGAGTAGTGAACTGGAACAGTTGCATAATGATGTGGAAGTATGTAGAAAGCAAGCAGAGGCCACACCCAGCCAAGAGCACCACAATAAATTCCAGCATGCAAACGCCAAATTTCAAAGGGCCAAGCTGCAGGCTAGACGGAAAAGCTGGCAGGAAAAAACAGTCTCTGAACTTTGAAAGAGACACAAGGAAATTGTGGAAGCTAATAAAACAACTTAACGATGAGGGGACAGGGAGAAACTCAAAAATTGTACTACATAAAGATGGAAACATCTTAACAAGAAAGCAAGCAGCCGACCATTTTGCGGACTCATTCGCACAAGATAACAATATCAAAATCAGTCCAGAGAAACAACAAGAGATTCAAGAGAAACGGCAACATACAGGACAGAAGGAAATAGTACATGAGGTTCTGGAGGCACCCATCACAATCAGCGAACTGGAGCTAGCCATATCAAAACTGAAAATGAGAAAGTCACCAGGAGCTGATGGTATCTCCAATAAAATTATCAGGAACCTAGGAACAGAGGCCAAAGCAAAGTTGTTGCAGATCTTCAATAACAGTTGGACCTTAGGCAGTGTTCCACAAGCCTGGAGAGAAGCAATCATGATACCCCTCCTAAAATCAGGGAAAGATAGTTCCATTGCCTCTAGCTACAGACCAATTAGCCTCACCAGCTGTCTCTGCAAAACACTGGAACGCATCATCAATCACGGACTGCAGTGGTACATTGAAAGTAAAAACATCCTTGTGCCACAGCAGGCTGGCTTTAGGCAGTGCTACTCTACGGAAGATCAGACAACCTACCTCTCTCAAGAAATTGAGGATGCATTCCAAGAGAAGAAGCTGGTGCTTGCGGCATGGATAGATTTGAAGAAAGCCTTTGACAAAGTCTGGAAAGAAGGTCTGATGAATAAACTGAGAAACTGCAAAGTCAATGGAAGAATGTACAAATGGGTGAAAGCACACTTGCACAACAGAAGAGCCCGAGTACAGATAGACGGACTAAAGAGCAAGAAAGTACTACTGCGTCATGGCGTTCCCCAGGGCGGAGTATTGTCCCCCACACTCTTTCTAATCTTCATCAATGATCTCGTTGCTAATCTACCGCATGGAATTAAAGCCGCAATGTACGCCGATGACCTGGTTCTATGGAGCACAAGTGAACATGCATCAGTGGCCACCAGATTACTACAAAGAGCTGTAGATACATTTGTTGCATGGGCAAATAGATGGTGTGTCAGCATAAACACTGACAAGTGCAGCACCACCCTATTTACCCTCTCTCCAAAACAAAAGGCAGGGACCATCCAGATAAATGGAACACCCCTACGAGAAGATAAAGAACCAACATACCTTGGAGTAACATTTGATGGCAGGCTGACATGGAGAAAGCACATCAACAAAGCAATAGCAAAAGCCAGAAGGAAAATAGCCATCCTGAGAAAGCTAAGTGGAACCACATGGGGAGCCAGTGGGAAAATACTTAGCAAAGTTTATCAACAGAGCATACGACCACACCTGGAATACGGGTCAACTGCATGGTGTTCGGCAGCAAAACCACACTACAAGAGCTGGACAAAGTGCAAAATCAAGCACTTAGAGTCACCACAGGAGGGATGAGATCAACCCCTATAGTGGAAATGGAGAAGATGGGGAGGGCACAAGCACTGAGTGAGCGCAGAGATACGAAAACGCTAATACAAGCAGAAAAGTTCCTCAGCTTGCCAGGCCACCCTATGAAGAACAGATTTGAAAACCTAGCTATGGGGCGGTTGAAAAGAAGTAGTTTTATCCACCAGGCCAAACGACTCTGCAGAGAAACCACCGATCTGCCCACAGTTGGTATCCCCCTAACAACTATTCCAGAGCGAACTCCATGGAAAGATGAGCATAGACTATCATTACAAATCCAGACAAAAGTGAGAGGAATATTTGACAAGGAAGAACAGAACAGTGTGCAGTGCAGAACAGCCACTCTCAGCTTCCTTGATGAAGAATACCCACAGGACCTCTGGATCCGAGTCTACACAGATGGGTCAGCACAAAATGCTGTTCGAAATGGAGGACCGGGAGTGTACATAGAATATCCAAATAATACCAGGGACACAGCTAGAGTACCGACGAGAAAGTACTGCCATAACTACGATGCTGAAATTGAGGCAATCAAGATAGCAACAGAGAAATTACTAAATACCGGCCACGGTACACAACCTGTGGTGCTATTGACAGATGCAAAATCAGTACTCGAGGCGCTCATGTCTGGGAAATTGCCAGTACTAAGGACACTACTTTCTGAACTTAGCAGTCAGCATAAGGTCACCATACAGTGGATACCATCCCACTGTGGAGTACCCGGGAACGACAGAGCTGATCAATTGGCTAAGGAAGGAGCCAAAGAAGAACAGCCTGATGTGCCTGTAACATACCATCAAAAGAAAAGAATGATCAAATCAGTCAGAAAGCCACCAAAACCTGCTCAAGATGACTACCACGTTATGGATAGACCAGAACAAGTCATTATTCTGCGCCTCAGAACAGGGCACAATAGATTACGCAACCACATGTATACAAAATTCAAGATTGGTGAAACAGCCATGTGTACATGTGGATTGGCGTCGCAGACAGCAGAGCACATACTCCAAGACTGCCCAACATATAACATATCTAGGCAAACCTTCTGGCCTAGAGAGACGGCAGTGGAAGATAAACTCTATGGACCGCTGTGTGAACTGAAAAAGACAGTTCAATTCATACAAGAGACAGCATTGCAGTTATAGACATATTTCAAGCGAACGAAAGAAGAAGAAGAAGAAGAATACTGAGCGTGATCTTGCCTAGTACATCAACAGCAGCTGAAAAATGCTGATATTGACTGCAAAGTCCTGTAAGGGATATGCAACAACAACAAAATAATAATAATACATATAATGTCCTGTCCTAGTCTTACTGTAAATGTCCCCGTTGTATTTGTTACCCTAGCTCAGACATTTATTATTTCCTTTTATGTCCTCAGCAAGGTCGTTGATGTAATGGTTAGGACTTTGCACTGACAATGGTATGGACGGAGCCATAATGACAGCTCCCGTCGTTCACTAAGATAAGCAAAGACTGGATACCTATTCCTCCATGCTCTCAGGCTTAACAAGTTGATGATACCAACACTTCGTATTCCCACAACCTATAACTTCGCATACCCACAATATGTTACTAGGGCTATAACTGGATATTAATTTATCAATTCTGACAGTTGTATTGCTGTCTGAAATATTTACTTTTTGTACACCAAAAGCTTCCATTGATTTTCGTTTATCGTTTTGCAAAGATGAACTTGCATTTACTTGATTTTGTTATTGTTCTTGTTGGTTTCGTCCTCCTTCGCACTCAGAAATCTATGCTACCATAATGTCTTTGATAAAAGCAGTAGTTAATTCCAGGTTCTCGACATTTCCTTACACGTTTGTGGTGGAATGACGTTTACAATCTTAGACTACCGTGGGGGATAACATACTCCACATTCGTACACTATCAGTGACTGTGTATTTAGTATTTGAGGTAAAGTATTACTCGTTTATTCACTGCATATGATATATAACACTGCAGTATCAACCTGACGAGATGCAGCGAAATATGATCGGCAAGAAATCGTGCAATATATTGTTCATGTCTTCTATGTTTAAATTAACTCAGGGAATTAAGTTTGTTGATGTCACGTTTGTTTCCGCTCATTGCTTTGAGTTGGACAGGACTGAAGAAAGTGACTGTCCCTCACATGAATATTACCACACATACAAACATCCAAAAAAGACACCTAACGCGTATTATATGGATATTTCAAATGGGTTAGTAGAATTTTTAAGCAAACCATGATGTGTGTTTTCATTTTTTTTTTATTTTTCATTCGCCATTTGAACTAAAGCGTAGTCCATATACTTGCGACTATGTTTAGTGTTCTGGACCGATTTTTTCCCCTAGCATCAGACGAACCCACTCCGACTTCTGAGGTACTTGTAATGTACGTCCCCAAGTCAAGAAGGCAACATTGAAGTCCAACAGGCCAGTGTAGGGGTTGTGCCTCGGAATAAGCATACCGGAAGTTTAAGAACGAGCGCTGACTCGATCGTGCCTTCGTCATTAATAATATGCATCACATCACATTTGGTCAGGGAGGACTCTCGAGCATATTGTCAAGCAGGAAGCTTCCATTGCTTGGTAGCTGTTTCAAACGATATCCTTGAAATACTAGGTTGTTGAGATCTACCCAGCTTCACAAGTCGATCTGCACCTTCGCTACCAGCATGCAGCAGTGGATTGATACTCCTAAGGAGTCAGGCATTTCTCGAAACTTTTGATCAAGATATCAAGAAGACAATCATCATCATTTAGTCTACAGACTCACATTTTTTCCAGAATGGTTATTTTTAAGAATTACAGTCAATTGCGTGCCCTTTTACGTGGCGTAACCATCTGCCCCATCAGTATTTCATTGTTTATTATTATATTTACAAGACAACTTTATGTTCAGTAAATCAATTGCTTTCTTAATCACCGACGCTCTTACCATCGTGATCATGGTTATGAAGCAGAGGCCGACATTATCAAGAGTGCATCAGCAACAACAACTTTCTCACATAGACTTTAGTTTATTTAGTTTGTGTTGCTGCTGATCTCTACAAAACTACCGATTCATTGCTGAGGTTATTACAAGTACTAAAACGACTTTTTCATAATGAGTGTTATTATTATGAAACGAGACCCCTGGAGTCAAGAACCGATAATGGCCCATGTTACTGAAATATCAATAATGTTATTTATCCACCTGGTGTGAAAGGTGTTTAACTAGCATGTCAGTAGTGTTATTTATCCACAACATGTTTACTGTATTAAACTAAAATGTCATTAGTATTATTTATGAACTGTGTTAAACTAAAATGTCACATGTGTTATTTATCCACCACAGGCGAACTGTGTTAAACTGAAATGCCAGTAGTGTTATTTATTCCACTACACGTGAACTGTGTTAAACTATAATGTCAATAGTGTTATTTATCCGCCACATGTGAACTTTGTTAATCGATAATGTCAGTAGTGTTATTTATTAACCACATGTGAACTGTGTTGAACTTAAATGTCAAGAGTGTCATTTATCTACCACGTGTCAACTGTGTTAAACTAAAATGTCACATGTGTTATTTATCCACCACATGCGAACTATGTTAAACTGAAATGCCAGTAGTGTTATTTATTCCACTACACGTGAACTGTGGTAAACTATAATGTCAATAGTGTTATTTATCCGCCACATGTGAACTGTGTTAATCGATAATGTCAATAGTGTTATTTATCCACCACATTTTAACTGTATTAAATTAAAATGTGAAGAGTGTCATTTATCTACAACATGTTTAGAGTGTCATTTATCCACCTGCTAACTGTGTATATTGATCATCTCACTGGTGAGAAGGCGATGCGCTGCCTGGATAACTGCTCTCCCTGTCGCTGTTCTTGGTGCTTCTATTCTGGTGGAAGTCAGTTGTGTTGGCCTCTCCATCTGTCTTGTCGCTCACATGTCTAGCCCCCGAAGTTGAGTACATGTGCTGGTTGTCATTGAGTGATTGCTTGTCTTCACCTCGTTGTCCTGGTCAGTTAACAAACAAAGAACATATTTAATTAATTTCCAAAATTTCAGTGACAATGTTTGTTTGCGTTCGCTTGCTTTGACCTCAAGAGTAATCTATACGCATGGTACTACATCTAGTGCACTGGATTGATTTGTGCGTGTGGATTAGCTTTCCCTATTGCCAGTGTCACTCGCCATCAGTCGAACCCACTCCGACTTCTGAGATACTTGCAATTCGCGTATCCACGTCAAGGACGAGAAGTCAACATTTTAGTTCAACCGACCAATGCAGGGTTTGTACCAGCTACCTCGGTATCAGCACACTGGAAGTTTAAGTGCGAGCGATCTTATCTAATCAGTTATGCTGACCCCAGTGAAACATTTTATATTATTTTAGTCATTATATCTTTATTCAAATATCCTTATGGGATGCAGAGTTGCTTCCAATGCACCAGGCCCAGGTTCTATACTGGCCAAGACCTACTAACACGTCCTTGTCGCGCGTCCTGGGCAACAGGTCCCTTCGGGGTCCTGGCTAACGTAGTAGGATCGCTGATTCTTCCGAAGTCGGAGAGTATCTGCCTGCACGGCGAGGAACCACCAGACTGCACACCAATAAGCCAGACATGGGACAACGGATACTCACGCAAACCTCAGTCCCGTATGACATTACACTGAATTTGGACAACAGGATGTCTTCATCCGACACGCTGGAGTTCACAGCCAGCGAACGCAAGCAAGCAAGCAAATATCCTTATTATTCCAGTTGTAAGCATCCAGAGGTTTGTTCTGTGGAAAACATTGCCCACATGCCAATCTTTTCCAGTGATTTGTTCTGTGGAGAACATTGCCCACATGCCAATCTTTTTCAGTGGTTTGTTCTGTGGAGAACATTGCTCACATACCAATCTTTTCCAGTGATTTGTTCTGTGGAGAAAATTGCTCACATGCCAATCTTTTTCAGTGGTTTGTTCTGTGGAGAACATTGCTCACATGCCAATCTTTATCTATATTTTCTTTAACTGCTTTAGTTTTCTAAAGAAGATAGTCTGCTTTTGGTTTCCCTCTTGGTAGTGACCATAATGGGCTTCGCCTCTAGCCATTGTCTCAACACATAGATTCTCTTCCTACATTCGTAAACATGAGACCAAGTTCCATTTCTCTTCAAGCTCTCAAGTCCATCTCTCTTAAAAGCTTTCAAGTTCCACTTATCTTAAAAGCTCTCAAGTCCGAACCATCGTCAAGCTCTTAAGTCCCATCTCTCTTAAAAGTTCTCAAGTTACATCTCTATTCAAGCTCTCAAGATCAGTCTCTCCTAAAAGCTCCCAAGTTCCATCTATCTTCAAGCTCCCAAGCCCAACTCTCTTAAAAGTGCACAAGTTCCATCTCTATTTAAGCTCTCAAGTTTTATCTCTCTTCTAGCTCTCAAATTCCATCTCTCTTCAAGCTCTCAAGTTCCATCTCTCTTCAAGCTCTCAAGTTCCATCTCTCTTCAAGCTCTCAAGTTCCATCTCTCTTCAAGCTCTCAAGCTCTATAAGTGTTAAAAGCTCTCAAGTTCTATCCCTCTTTAAGATCTCAGGTTCCGTCTCACTTCAAGCTCTCAAGTTCCATCTCTCTTAAAGCTCTCAAGTTCTATCTCTGTTAAAAGCTCTCAAGTTCCATCTCTCTTCAAGCTCTCAAGTTCCATCTCTCTTCAAGCTCTCAAGTTCCATCTCTCTTCAAGCTCTCAAGTTCTATCTCTGTTAAAAGCTCTCAAGGTCTATCTCTGTTAAAAGCTCTCAAGTTCTATCTCTATTAAAAGCTCTCAAGTTCTATCTCTGCTAAAAGTTCGCAAGTTTTATCTCTGTTAAAAGCTCTCAAGTTCTATCTCTGTTAAAAGCTCTCAAGTTCTATCTGTGTTAAAAGCTCTCAAGTTTTATCCCTCTTTAAGATCTCAGGTTCCGTCTCACTTAAAGCTCTCAAGTTCCATCTCTCTTCAAGCTCTCAAGTTCCATCTCTCTTCAAGCTCTCAAGTTCCATCTCTCTTCAAGCTCTCAAGTTCCATCTCACTTCAAGCTCTCAGGTTCCGTCTCACTTCAAGCTCTCAAATTCCATCTCTCTTCAAGCTCTCAAGTTCCATCTCTCTTCAAGCTCTCAAGTTCCATCTCTCTTCAAGCTCTCAAGTTCCATCTCTCTTCAAGCTCTCAAGCTCTATCTCTGTTAAAAGCTCTCAAGTTCTATCCCTCTTTAAGATCTCATGTTCCGTCTCATTTCAAGCTCTCAAGTTCCATCTCTCTTTAAGCTCTCAAGTTCTATCTCTGTTAAAAGCTCTCAAGTTCTATCTCTGTTAGAAGCTCTCAAGTTATATCTGTGTTAAAAGCTCTCAAGTTCTATCTCTATTAAAAGCTCTCAAGTTCTATCTCTGTTAAAAGCTCTCAATTTCTATCTCTGTTAAAAGCTCTCAATTTCTATCTCTGTTAAAAGCTCTCAAGTTCTATCTCTGTTAAAAGCTCTCAAGTCCTATCCCTCTTTAAGATCTCAGGTTCTGTCTCACTTCAAGCTCTCAAATTCATCTCTCTTCAAGCTCTCAAGTCCCATTTCTGTTTAAAAGCTCTCAAGTTCCATCTCTCTTAAAAGCTCTCAAGTTCCATCTCTCTTAAAAGCTCTAAAGTTCTATCTCTCTTTAAAGCTCTCAACTGCCATCTCTGTTCAAGCTCTCACGTTCTTTTTATCTTAAAAGCTCCAAAGTTCCATCTCTCTTCAAGCTCTCAAGTTCCGTCTCTCTTCAAGCTCTCAAATTCCATCTCTCCTCAAGCTCTCAAGTTCCGTCTCTCTTCAAGCTCTCAATTCCAATCCACCACTTGCTCCCATTGTTTTACTTTACCCTGTTTGAAACCAAAAGCGGGGAGGTGGGAGTGGGAGGGTAATCTACCTTGCCCAAAAGTGTCCCGTAGGCTAGCGGAGGTAAGGAGATGCCTGCCCGGCCACTTCATTTGGCATATCATACTTCTAATTCAAACGATATACATAGGTGGACGAGGTGTAATTTGAATATAAGTTTTTCTTTTTATGTTATACAGTCCGTAGCGTAAGAGGAATCAAAATGACTGGATAAGAAAAAGAAAAAGCAACAAATGTAGAGAGGTAAAAAAAAAAGTGACAGATCAGGAAGAGAAACTTGCCGAAGAGGCAAGAAAGAAAAGAATAGCCGAATGAACGAAGCAATACTAAAAAGAAACAAATGGCATGAGTTGCCGGCAGGGAACTAATTGAAGTGACACATTTTGACACTTAGACCGAAAAGTGGTCGTCAGAGCGAGCTGAGTATCCCAAAGATGATACCGATCAGCAGGTCAGTATGGTCGAATGGGTAAGAACGGGTGTTCTTAAACATTTGTTGTGTTGATGCCAAAGTTAGCGGTTCATTCCCTACACAGGACAGCTGGACTAAAATGCCGATTTGTCGCCCTTGACTTGGGGACTTAAATTACAAGTACCTCCGAAGTCGAAGTGGATTCGCCTGATGGCAAGGGACACTGTTAATAGGGAAAGCTAATGCACACGCAAAATTAAGTCCATTACTACAATATATATATATACCGTTGTTGAATGTCTTGGAAAGTTTTTACGTTCAGTAGTTTGCCATTGCTTTCTGAACGACCGGCTCCCATACCAACACGTTAAAACCAGCGCGACACGGCCTGCTATCTTACCCAGCAACCAGCTGCAGCCTGGCTTCTCATGCTTCTTCTTGAGTCCCTGGTCCTGCATGTGCTCTGGCAGGGGCAGGGAGTGTCGAACCATAGCCCCGTACAGTCCATACTCCGCCATGATAGAGCTTCGACCCCATGTCTTTTCCGTCTTCCTCCATTTGGCTCGTCTATTTTGGAACCACACCTGGAAGAATTATTAAGCATAATTATGTAAGCGTTAACGAATGTTTTAAAAATAAATTAAGTTGCATGTCCTTCACAGGACGTAGCAGTCAACCCCAGCATTTTCGCTGTTCGTGATTCCTGGGCAAATTTTACGTTCAGTAGTTTGCCATTTAAACTACCCTCTTAACAAATGCCAAGAATATCATGTACAGCAGTCTTATCGATAATCAGAGAAACGGCGTAAATGGGTGAGCTGATCCACGACTCAGGTGATCGGGTGAGATGGCAGAACATGACCGCCCACGCTTATCGGCATGGCAAATGATGGATGGATGGAGTTTGCCATTGCTTTCTGAACGACCGGCTTCTATACCTTTTTTGAAAAAAACCAGCACCGCTGTGTTTCGAACCCGGGTATACGGGCTCACAAACCGTATTCGCAAGCCCTTAGCCACAAAAACCGATCTGAGAAATGAATGTTTTGCTTGATCGAATAAGCTAATAGACTAGGCACTTGATGATATTGATGATGATGAAAATGATGATGATGATGATGATGATGATGATGATGATGATGATGATGATGATGATGATGATGATGATGATGATGATGCCATGACCATCACATTTTGTAGGCCTGAGTTTAATATGGCCAAACTATAGAGTGTATTTGTAATGACTGTGCAGTGTTTGAAAATATTGCCGGTTCAAGTATTGTATTCACCCTCTCTAAAGGTCATGCAATATAATAGGTAAATACGAAACTTGGACCGGCAATATTTTCAAACACTGCAAAGTCATAAAAAATACACCCTGTATTTCAGTTTCCGGGAAATGCTACTGTTAATTAACCCGATTTCTTTGATGTTCAGATCCTGTATAATGGCAGTATTTGCTTTCTCCTTGAACTACGGTAATCTAATAATTGCTCGGTAACATTTGTATTCCAACGTCTGACTATTCTTCTTTTAGCGGTTGTGGAGTAATCCATATTGCACATCCTTATGTTGCCACAAGAAAGACGCATGTTCTCTAAAATTGTCCTTGCATTTGTGACATATTATCTTTCATAGTCGGATGTGCTAAAGAAAAACAAAACCAAGTCCGAAAGATAAATCTGCAATGGGTCAATGATATATTATTCCCCATTAAAGGATAGATGGCGGAAGGAATAGAAGAAGACGTGAAGGCCAAATACTTCACGCAGCAATGGCATTATCTATTTAAATATATTGTTAATGTTAAATGCATTGGTTGGCATTTGTAATTGTTATACAATTCACTAGTTACACTCATTAAGAACACAGCTTGAGCTAGAATTTTCTTCATATTTCTTCTGTATTGTTTTCCTGCCTCCGTGTGCCACAGTCCTCATAAGCTGAAAGGAATTCCAAATGAAAATAAAAGCTAATTTCATTCGCTTCAAGGTCTCAGTATTCATTGCTCACAGCACAACCAATCTCGTAAAATGTCCCCTTTAACTTGCCATTTTCGTCTAGCTGATTATTAACGAAATCTAGTTTCCTGTCGCGTGTAAGATGGATGGCGTGTGTGGAGGAAAATTTGCTCCAGCATCCGTTTTCCATTTGCATCAGAAACATTAGAAATAGGCCCGTTAGCCAGAATAGAGATTTCTATGCCTTGAAGGTCAATTCACGTTTAGTTTATGAGGCTGGTAGGTTTATGAAAGGAAAGTTGACATTTGTTTTCTGTTGTCGCAGTGATCAAGTGTTACATTTACTTGATATTATTAAAACCAGTCCCACCCCTTCCCACCGAATCATCCCTCTGTCCTAACCGCAAGGTACTATATATAGTGATGACAGTTGTTACTGTATGGTACAGTAATACGGACAATGAGAAGACAATGTGTGGATGAAATTAAAGCTTCCGATAGTCTTTAATATGTTAACAATATATTTTCGACCACAGCAAGTGAGAAGGATGTGAATCGAGAGTAACTTCAAGTATATGAACGCTAATATCCAGCTGATTTCATTGAGTTCAATATAGCGGTATCCTGCTGTGGAGGGTGTATAACTAATGGAGAGTAACTTCAAGTATATGAACGCTAATATCCAGCTGATTTCATTGAGTTCAATATAGCGGTATCCTGCTGTGGAGGGTGTATAACTAATGGAGAGTAACTTCAAGTATATGAACGCTAATATCCAGCTGATTTCATTGAGTTCAATATAGCGTTATCCTGCTGTGGAGGGTGTATAACTAATGGAGAGTAACTTCAAGTATATGAACGCTAATATCCAGCTGATTTCATTGAGTTCAATATAGCGTTATCCTGCTGTGGAGGGTGTATAACTAATGGAGAGTAACTTCAAGTATATGAACGCTAATATCCAGCTGATTTCATTGAGTTCAATATAGCGTTATCCTGCTGTGGAGGGTGTATAACTAATGGAGAGTAACTTCAAGTATATGAACGCTAATATCCAGCTGATTTCATTGAGTTCAATATAGCGTTATCCTGCTGTGGAGGGTGTATAACTAATGGAGAGTAACTTCAAGTATATGAACGCTAATATCCAGCTGATTTCTGTGAGTGCAATACAGCGTTATCATGCTGCTATGGTGCTAGCTCAACAGATAACAGCTATTGAAAAAAAAAAAAAATTCTTCATCTTCCTTTGAACTTGAAGAGGTAAAAGGCCAGACTACGAACTGAGGTGTTCCTTTACAAAAACTTTTATGTTGACCCCTTGACCATCCAGACTCCTAAACCATTACTTCCCTGTCTGGGTTCGTTGATTCTGGCACTAATGGACAACTCTCCTGTGCTGCAGATACCGACTCTGTTCATCAGAGATTATTGTCCGTAAGTTGTGAACATGAATATACTGCTGCAATTCCCATAGTGTTGTTACATGAACTGACTACATGTCAGTATATGTTCATGTATAAAATGAAGAGGAAGCCGCGGTTGCTTAGTGACTAGACGCTAGTCTGCAGGCATGAATGTCACGGCTTCCGCATCGAGTCGGATTCGAAATTTTTATATTTACTTGTCGTCCTAGATCCACCCAGCCTAAAGGTGAAAAGAAGAGGATACTGTCCGCGTGATACTGACCACATAACCCGCCGAGTGCCGATTGTTCTATTCAAACATTGAACCAGCACCATATGACCATTACTTTGTTTAAAAGTTAGTTGTATATCCTTTACGGGACGTCGCAGTCAACACCAGCATTTTTTTGCTGTTGTGATTTCTCGGCAAGTTTACGTTCAGTAGCTTGCCATTACTTTCTTAACGTCCGGCAACCTTACCATTTCGTAAAAATATCAGGCAGTCTGCTGCCAAATCGCCTGCAACTGTGTTTCGAACGTAGGTATGCGGGATTACGTAACACCTTCGCCACGGAGCTGGCCAATACATAGTAAGGCGCGTGAAAGAAACAGTCACGTGATTTATAAACGGAAGGTGTTGTTCACTCTGCGGCGGCGCTGCGGCGAAGGGGTTGCGAAGGCAATGCATAATCCCGCACATCACATTCGACACACAGCTGCCGGCGATGTCGAAATCGACTGTCTGGTTTCGACTCTTTGGTGTGAGTGCCGGTCTTTCATGAAGTTATGGCAAACTACTGAACGTACATTTGCCCAGAAATCACAAAAAGTCACACACATACACACACACACTACACCACACCACAACACACACACACACACACACACACACACACACACACACACACAACTGGAGTTGACTGCAATGTCCTGTAAAGTATATGCAACTAACTTGCCTTTTGTCCACTCATTCATATACTGTGTACTTCTCATTTGCAGTGACTCACGTGTACACTGCACTTACATTGTCTAGGACCTCAACCATAATTGTTTCTTCGTTTAATTAACATGAATTGTTTCAATCTCTTTCGGAAAGCATCGCACAAAGCACAAACACCGTAGCTCCAGCGACGACCCTCAGGAGTCTCCGAAAAAACACATGAATTGTTTCAATCTCTATAAAACCATAACTGCTAATACTATGAATTTTTACTCACACAACATCTCTCATAACCATATAATATGAAATGTTTATGTTCACAACATTAATTTGACTATGTTTTTTGTCTCTACGTGAATGTAACATGCGCAATATATAATCGATGTACGAAACATAAGTGATTACAAGGGTATAATGTAAGACGGGCCTGCGCGCCTGATTTGTAACTTTTTGAAAATAAAGTGCTTTCGTTCACAAGTTCTGGACTAGTATTATTGAATGCATATTTTCTCATAAGTAAATCATTCATCCCACTCGGTGGGTTACATTTCGCCTATTATATCATTACAGCGTGCAACAGACTGGAGAGATGGCAAGAGATGGAGACAATGTTGGTCGGCGGCAATGAGAGCGGTGCTCGGCGAAGGACCTATCAACTAAACTCAAAGGGTCAACTTCATTGCATCAAGTTTACCCTATTTGGCTCGGACTCACTCAGCAGAACTGCGGGGCGCTTGTCGATGGCATCGATAAAGGGCCAGCTCCATGGTGTTCATGAACATATAGTATTAGGTACATGGTGATCATGAACATATAGAGGTGGGTACATGGTGATCATGAACATGTAGTGGTGGGTACATGCTGATCATAATCATATAGTGTTAGGTACATGGTGATCATGAACATATAGTGATGGGTACATGCTGATCATAAATATATAGTATTAGGTACATGGTGATCATGAACATATAGTGGTGGGTACATGGTGATCATGAACATATAGTGGTGGGTACATGGTGATCATGAACATATAGTGGTGGCTACATGGGTGATCATGAACATATAGTGGTGGGTACATGCTGATCATAAACATATAGTATTAGGTACATGGTGATCATGAACATACAGTATTAGGTACATGCTGATCATGAACATATAGTGGTGGGTACATGGTGATCATAAACATATAGTGGTGGCTACACGGTGATGATGAACATATAGTGGTGGCTACACAGGGACCATGAACATATAGTGGTGGGTACATGCTGATCATGAACATATAGTGGTGGCTACACGGTGATCATAAACATATAGTGGTGAGTACATGCTGATCATGAACATATAGTGGTGGCTACACAGGGATCATAAACATATAGTGGTGGGTACATGCTGATCATGAACATATAGTGGTGGCTACACGGTGATCATGAACATATAGTGGTGGGTACATGCTGATCATGAACATATAGTGGTGGCTACACTGTGATCATAAACATATAGTGGTGGCTACACAGGGATCATGAACTTATAGTGGTGGGTACATGCTGATCATGAACATATAGTGGTGGCTACATGGTGATCATAAACATATAGTGGTGGGTACACAGGGATCATGAACATATAATGGTGGATACATGGTGATCATGAACATATAATGGTGGGTACATGGTGATCATGAACATATAGTGGTGAGTACATGGTGATCATGAACATATAGTGGTGGGTACATGGTGA
Organism: Cepaea hortensis; assembly: GCA_963921405.1. Classification (NCBI taxonomy): domain Eukaryota; kingdom Metazoa; phylum Mollusca; class Gastropoda; order Stylommatophora; family Helicidae; genus Cepaea; species Cepaea hortensis. The sequence continues at coordinate 95,523,204 of OY992881.1, read as the reverse complement.
TCATGAACATATAGTGGTGGCTACATGGTGATCATGAACATACAGTGATGGCTACATGGTGATCATGAACATATAGTGGTGGGTACATGGTGATCATAAACATATAGTGGTGGCTACACAGGGATCATGAACATATAGTGATGGATACATGGTGATCATAAACATATAGTGGTGGCTACACAGGGATCATGAACATATAGTGGTGGATACATGGTGATCATAAACATATAGTGGTGGCTTCACAGGGATCATGAACATATAATGGTGGATATATGGTGATCATGAACATATAGTGGTGGCTACATTATGATGATAAACATATAGTGGTGGCTACATGGTGATCATGAAGATATAGTGTTGGGTATATGGTGATCATGAACATATAGTGGTGGCTACATGGTGATCATGAAGATATAGTGGTGTCTACATGGTGATCATGAACATATAGTGGTGGCTACATGGTGATCATGAACATATAGTGGTGGCTACATGGTGATCATGAAGATATAGTGTTGGGTACATGGTGATCATGAAGATATAGTGTTGGGTACATGGTGATCATGAACATATTGTGGTGGCTGTCATATATTTTTGAAGGGAGTGGGAGATCACTGTAGTGCATGCCCCATCTCTAACAAAAGAAGTAGAGCCCCATCCTCTTCTATCTTCAATAACCCCAGAATATGAACCTTGAGTTATCTGCAGGCCTCGTTCTATTACGTACGTCTAGGAGATATAGATTATGGCCCTGGTGAGAATAATGATTACTAACTGGGATTCTGCCCCTTCTCCAAGTATTCTGTAGCTCTGGAGCCCCCTTTTATTGGTTATCAAATCTGAGGAAAGTCTGGAGAATTTTCTCAGCCTGATTTAGATGAAGAAAACATGGATATTGAGCAGTTGATAGATCTAGAGTCCTCTCTCCCCCATTTTAGTAAGTCATTATGAGTGGATTTATTCTTAAACAATCAAACACATAATCAATCACATTAGATTCTGACAACATGATGTACAAAGAAGTTGTTGACTCACAGATAGGTTTGAACTGATAAATTAACAGAAGGTCAATTCATGTTAATCATTTATTGACTGGGCCCGAGCCTTCTGGCCAGTACATACATCTCTATTGTGATTTACACAAAATATTAGAAAAGTTGCATATTGGACCAGTTACACAGACCATCAACAAACAAGCATCAATACATGAGATGTCAACAAGTGTGAAACATAGTAAACATTTTGATGTTGTACATATTAAGTGTGAATATGATGAATCAACAATTAACTATCAGTTTCCTGAAATTGGGTGTGGTGTGTGTCAGAAGTCGGGGTGCCCCACCGGCTAGATGAAAGTATTTTTCACTGGCGAGCAACCCCTAATAGTCAGAAACTGACTAGGGACAAAAACTATATGGCTGAACTATAGATTAAGCCCTGAATATCCAACGTACAGCTCCAAGTGGCTCGTTACAAAATGAAATGAACTGTGCTGAATATTCGCCAAGGAATAGGAAAGAGAAGTTTAGCTAAGATAGATGTTTAAGTCTAAATATATGAATATAGACGACTATCTCAGTACAGGTTTTTCTCCCTGACTGCTCCCTTCCTTGGTGTGTAAGTGAACCCCCACCAATGTACACACACAACACGTATGCACAATTGGAATTAAAATATAACAACCGAACTATGAGTTACAATACTACAACATTTATTTATTAATCATAATCATAGACATCTGATGGTTCAATATGAGGATGATGAAATCATATACATATTGATATTGATGACAAATATTATGTAACTTTACTTGTTACTTGCTCTATCTGGATCTGTGGTCCAGATCCCCACTCTCCAGTAGACTCAAAAAAGAAAACAGCTTGCCGGTATTCTGACGTCTGCCAGTCCTGGCTCTACCTAGTCAGTAGTCTCTAGTCTTGAGATCTATAACATAGGTGCTCCTTGTGAGAGCTTGAAAGAAAGTCAGGAATGTGTTATATCAGTTCTACATCAGCGCAATCCTAATTAAAACATATCATAACACAAACATATACAATGACCAGTCTGGCCAAGTTTATCTTCCAGCTCTACTGTGTTCACCATCCTCCTTCTCCCTACTGTCTTTAGTCTGGGACGGGCTTTTCAATTGTCTCACACGCCTGTAATGATTACATTTCTGCCGCCCCATGTCCATGTCGCTAATACAGAAATTCTGTGTCGTACAGCCGCTCCGTCCCAAGTTGGTTTAGCAGGTCACAGGATCGGTAATGGTATTATAATAATGCTGGGTCATCCGGGCTTACAAGCCGTGACCAGTAGCTGTGCCAGGTTTCCATGCATTACCGTGGACGCACGCCCACAATACACTGAGAAAGTTTAGCACCATATACCAATTGTGGGTAAGGTCTGTACCCTTACACCTCTGCTTCCAACACAATCATTGGCCAATGTGCCAATGCACAGACAATCGATGGTTAGTGTGCCAATGCGCACACCATAATATACCACTTCATATTGATAGGCTTGCATATGACAAATCAATATACCAAACATGAAATACCCATAAAACATTACTTAAACTAGACATATTATGATACTTTAACATCATAGCATAATGCACTAGTTAGTTTATGAAATTACACATACATACATCCAACATATCCGTAAACATTATATTACTTCAAGATGGACATCTAATGATACTCAACATAATAGCATCAGGCATTATTAATGAGTACTAATATTGTATAGCTACAAAATGAGACATACAACAAGTCTAATTGAAGTGACCACACAGACCAGCTATATTTGCTGAGCTGCCCGGTTTAATCACCTGCTGTTGTAAGAATTAAATAAATAGTCAGTTGACTATATTCTGTACAACAAATGCACACACCAAAAAGAGACTAGTCTAGTTTACAAAGAAATGACCAGCATCTACCAAGACACCTAAAAGTATACTTAGACAATGATATTTATTGAAATAACCTATGTCCGATATAGACTGACTAGTTACTAAGAAATAATTCTCCTAGTTAGATCAAGCAACATAAGAATCATACATATGACTACCAAACATTGAGCTGGCTGCCTACCTGTTCTGAAGTCAGACTTAATCTAACATAAAACAGGCTAGGGACCCTTATTTAAGCTGAGTCAAGCAGACCGTATTATCTCCTTGGCATTCCCAGCATAAATTCTTCTTATCTCCACCGGACGGTAATTGCACTTATCACTGCAATTGGCCATCACACCTGTGGGTCTGACAATTATTAGCCCACTGAGTCTTATCAGTGATTTCACACCTTGCGCCTCTAGTCTCTACCAGATGGGGTCATCCATCGCGGTTGGGCCATTTCCTAGCTAATCTTATCAGGTGTCATGTCAAGGGAACAATTAGGTTCTCATGGTCAACAGCCAGTTTACAACTCTGTTGGTAAACCAGGTTTGCTTGCGTCATTCCTGGTTGGTTTTAATTACTATTCAGTCCCCTGAGTCTGCCCTCCCGTCTGGCTGGATTGATAAGACTGTGAAACTGATCTGGGGGTGACCGGTACTGGTGTCAAATTACTTCCCAAATAGAAAGCCATTCCTGGTGGTTGTTTACTTGCAGGTTTTGCAAGCTTACGTCAAGACAGTATAGCCTTGAATATAGAGAAAACAGTTTTGTTCGTCTGTTGATCCTCTACATGGCCCATCAAAAGTGAACCGAAAATTGTTCTGGGAAGTAAAGGCTGCCAATTCGTGACAGTGTGTACCAATTAAAAAGGTAACCTGGTGACTGGAAGATTAGGTAAGCCAGGGTCCATTGCTTGATGGATCCACTTCAGGTCTGCCCGTATAGCTCCTCTGAAGGCCTCCCCATACTCTGCTCATGGCCAAGTCATCGTCCATCTCACTTGTGGTTCATCTCTTTCTCTCGGCTTCCCTCTGTCAGGTCTGATTTAGGTGGTTAGTTTGCTGATGTGTTGGGTGGTTGTTGGTATGTAGCCACCAAGATCACTGATGAATATTCACATAAATAGATACATTCCTACCAATACAATATTCTAGAAGTAGGTCGGAAGAAATCTAAATTCCTGAAGTAGGAACTAGTTCCCCACCCCTCCTTTTTTCTCTAAGCTAGTGTTGGGTTAATTTGGGGTGGTCAGAGTTTATCACACTGTGTACGCCTTGTATCAACTTGTTCCTGCTGTATGTGGGTTCTCATTTGACCTGGGGTCAGTGAACGTGTACAGTAAGACAGTGACAAGAGTGAGAAGGTGTCAAGATGCATGTAAATAAATGACATTATAACATTTCTTCCACTCAATGGTGTTTATCGCGTGTATAAATAATTCTCTGTGTTTTCCCAATTAACTTCTTCTTCTTCTTCTTGTGTCTAATAACTCTCTCCCATTATCTGTTGTTGTGATGTTGAGTGTTGGGTTGTGTGGTGATGAGTGGTGTTGAGTGGTGTTGTGTTTTAAGTTATGTTGAGTAATGAGTTAAGTTCACTTCGTGTGATGGAGTTCCACGAAGCACTACTCTTCTGATGCAATGCAGTTCATAAGTGCTCTTATCTAATTAAAATTTGACATAAATATAAATATTTATTCCGTCAAACCCTATTGATTCAATAGATGAAGGAGAAAGGAAAGATTGATTTCTCTTTCAGCTTTCTAGATTGTAAATAGGCATAGATAAGTCTGTTTTAGAACAAGGCACTTATTCTAGTACACGAACTGTCATTTCAGCTGTAGGTAGTGATAGCATCTTTAACAATGTTTCTGACAAAATGCACAAGATTGCTATCGAATCATCACTTCTCACAGTTGTTTAGAATAGAAGGTAGTAGTATAATGCACTTCTTAAAGTTAATAATTATCTCTAAGAATATCAGAGATTGCAGTTTCATCGAAGAGAGTATTGGAGAGTCATTTTGCCCGGGAACGGCCCTGCGTCGTTAAAATCTACAGTCGAGCATTTTTACATTTCAGAGGTTTTAATTAATAATAAACATTTCAATTGACATTACAAACACGGGTTACCATTACTTGATACTTGATACATCGGGTTCTTAGTCTAATCTCGGGAATCACAAGCTTACCTCAGATCTAGACACCCCGCAATTCCATGTTTGAAAATTTGGTCACACCAGCTTCTCACATCTATTCATAAGGCTGGTTGCAGGAAAAAGTGCGGGCTTACCAGATCTGATGAAATATTAACATATGCAAATCCGGCGTTGGCGCGAAAGCGGGTCACATGTCTATTTCGTCCAATGGTCTTCCGAGCTTTGTCTGATGAAATCTTTCTAAGAATCCACGTCATATGTCACTTATCCAGTTCCAGTTTCGATGTTAAGTTTTAAGTCCTAGTCTCCGTTTGCGGTTGTGAAGTCAATTTCTTTTAATGTTGTTTCCTCTTCTTGCGGCATATTTTGGTAAATGAATAATGGTGGTTAGCGTTATGCCACAGTGGCTACATGGTGATCATGAACATATAGTGGTGGCTACATGGTGATCATGAACATATAGTGGTGGCTACATGGTGATCATGAAGATATAGTGTTGGGTACATGGTGATCATGAAGATATAGTGTTGGTTACATGGTGATCATGAACATATAGTGGTGGCTACATGGTGATCATGAACATATAGTGGTGGCTACATGGTGATCATGAACATATAGTGGTGGCTACATGGTGATCATGAACATATAGTGGTGGCTACATGGTGATCATGAACATATAGTGGTGGCTACATGGTGATCATGAACATATAATGGTGGATACATGGTGATCATGAACATATAGTGGTGGCTACATGGTGATCATGAGCATATAGTGGTGGCTACATTATGATGATAAACATATAGTGGTGCCTACATGGTGATCATGAACATATAGTGATGGCTACACAGGGACCATGAACATATAATGGTGGATACATGGTGATCATGAACATATAGAGGTGGCTACATGGTGATCATGTACATATAGTGGTGCCTACATGGTGATCATGAACTTATAGTGGTAGCTACATGGTGATCATGAACATATAGTGGTGGCTACATGGTGATCATGAACATAAAGTGGTGGCTACATGGTGATCATGAACATATAGTGGTGGCTACACAGGGATCATGAACATATAATGGTGGATACATGGTGATCATGAACATATAGTGGTGGCTACATGGTGATCATGTACATATAGTGGTGCCTACATGGTGATCATGAACATATAGTGGTGGCTACATGGTGATCATGAACATATAGTGGTGCCTACATGGTGATCATGAACATGTAGTGGTGGCTACATGGTGATCATGAACATATAGTGGTGGCTACATGGTTATCATGAAGATATAGTGCTGGCTACATGGTGCTAGCCCCTTATTTATATAGACCACATGCCACTCACAGGGTTATATGGTCAGTATCGTGCCAGCATTTATTTTCTTCCGATAACATGTTACTCACTCAACTGGGTTGACTCGGTAGGTTTCAAAAAAGATATATCTCGATGAGGTTTTAATGCATGACCATTGTGTATATATATATACATTGGCACCTTTCTGTCTTGACAGACGATAGTTTGGTACATTGTGCTTCAAAAAGGCTTAATAAATACGATCCATGGCGGTGGCGAGTTTGGCTGGTAAGGCCAATTCTTGCTGCAAATGTTTGCCCACAGTAGGTGCATGTGAAAACATGGTCATTTCCACCATTTTGCACCATCTTAAATCTCTCTCGCTCTGTGTGTGCTTTATCTGCAATCATTATCTCCTTTGTCTTTATTCCATTTCTGATAGTTGCCCTCCATGCAACACGTTCAGCGGCGACGTGCTCCCAATGTGCATTATCAATGCCTGTATCAATCATGTCCCGCTTACACACATCTTTGTATCGTAGTAGAGGCCGACCCTGAGATCTCCTACCCGTCTGTAATTCACCAAAAAAGATGTCCTTTGGTATTCTACCATCATCCATCCTCCTAACGTGTCCTATCCATCTAAGTCTACGAAGACTGAGCATGGAATACACCGTCACACAACCTGATCTTTCCAATAATTCAGTATCCGTGATTTTGTCTTGCCACTTAATACCAAGTATTCTTCGCAGACACCGCATATGAAAGCTGTTTAAACGTTTCTCTTGGCGTGAGTAAGTTGTCCAGGTTTCACTGCCATAAAGAAGAGTACTAAGGACACAGGCTTGGTAGACGAGGACTTTTGTTTTGGCAGTAAGCTTCCTGTTCTCCCAGACTCTTTTTGCTAACATGTTCATTGTTGTTGCTGCCTTGCCAATCCTGATGTTGTTTCCTGATCGAGGGATAATTTGCTATTTACCTCTGATCCTAGATATGTAAAATGGTCTACTATCTCCAATTCGGCGTTGTCAATAAAGATTGATGGTACACCATGTGCACCTTATGACATAATCTGTGTCTTCTTTTTGTTTATTGTTAAACCAAATTCAGAACAAGCGTTGGAGAATGCAGATAGTAGATGTTGTAATTCTTCCTCAGAGTGGGTCGTAATCGCAGCATCATCCGCAAAAAGCAACTCTCTGATTAATACCCTGCTAATTTTGGTCTTGGCCTTCAATCTCTGAGCATTATAGAGGCCACCATCTGAGCGTGAGTGAATGTATATACCGTCATCCTGATCACGAAAGGCATATTTCAGTAGAAGTGAAAAGTATATCCCAAAGAGGGTGGGGGGCTAGTATACAACCTTGCTTAACTCCACTCTTGATTTCAAACTCTTCTGAAGTTGAGCCATCAAACTTGATTATACCCTTCATGCCTGTGTGGAACGATTCCACAATGGACAGAAGAGTTGGTGGGCAGCCAATCTTCTTTAGTGCTTTGAACAGACCCTCACTACTGACCAAATCGAATGCCTTTGTGAGGTCGATGAAGGCAATAAATAGTGGCTGATTTTGTTCCCGGCATTTTTCTTGCATCTGTCGCAATGAGAATATCATATCAATGGTAGACCGGTTCTGAAGGAAGACGCACTGTGATTCGGGGTAGACTTGATCTCCCAGGACTTGAAGTCTGCGCAGGACAATTCTGGCAAATACTTTCCCAACAATACACAGAAGTGAGATACCCCTATAGTTGTTACAGTCGCTCCGATCTCCCTTGTTCTTGTACAGCGTTATGATGTTTGAATCTTTGAAATCCTGTGGGACTTGTCCTTCTCGCCAGCATAGCTCTATCAGCTGACGGATCTGTAGAGCGTGTCTTGCCCACTCCTGATTACCTCTATTGGAATCCCATCCTTACCTGGAGCCTTGCCAGATGCAAGCTCATTTATAGCACACTTAACTTCTGTTATAGTGGGAAGTGTGTCCAGGTGGTCAAGAGCCGGCTGGGCCTCTATGGCGTTGAGGGCATCATCCGCTAGTTTGGTCTCACTTGAGTAAAGCTCCAAATAGTGCTCGACCCATCTATCCATCTGCTGTTTCTTATAAGTGATGATTTCTCCAGTCAAGGTTTTCAGCGGTGCACTTATTTTGATCATTGGACCACAGGCTTTCTTTACCCCTTCATACATGCTTCTGATGTTTCCCTTATCACTTGCAATTTGAATGGACTCACATAACTTGATCCAATAGTCATTCGCACACTGCCTGGCAGCCTTTTGTACATCCTTCCTCGCTCACTCAGAGTGTTACGCGTTGGTCTTTCCTTGTTTCTTAAGAGAGCTATCTTCTTTTTATCAATCAAGGGCTGCAGTATCTGGCTGTTTGCCGCAAACCAGTCCTGCCTCTTATGATCCACAGTTCCGTAAACCTCTACCGCTGTTTTATAAATAGTTTCCTTAAGTTTACTCCATTTATCATTTACTATACAATTTTCTGAAGTATCATTGAAAGCGTCTTCAAGTTGCTGTTGAAATTCGAAGCACTTTCCAGGATCGTGAGTGTTAATAATACCAATCCTGGGGCTAGACTTGTGTTTAGCTGTGTAGATTCTCTTTGGTCTCAGTCTAACCCTTGCAACAACCAAAGAATGATCTGTATCACAGTCAGCACTGTGGTAACTTCGAGTTAATGATGTATGGTTCAGATGTTGTCTCCGTGTGATAATGAAGTCCAGCTGATGCCAGTGGCCGGATCTTGGATGATTCCATGTGACCTTATGCATCTCTTTTGTTTTAAAAAAGGAGTTTGTAATACATAGGTCATTACTGGTGCAATGCTCCAGCAGCCTTTGCCCATTTTCATTCATGTGACCGATGTTGTATTTTCCAAGGCACACTGGCCATGAAATCGAGTCCTTGCCCACACGAGCATTGAAATCACCGAGCATATAAATGTAGTCGGATTTTGGAACTGCCTTGATCACAGAGTCTAGCTCCTCATAGAACGAATCCTTCACATCATCAGAGGAAGCGAGTGTCGGTGCATATCCAGTGAGAATGAGATATATATCCACATTTCCTGGTCATTAGTTCTATATTAATTCTATTAACTTGTTGTTCACAGTCCGTGACACCGCAGGATAAAATAAAATGCAAAAAATTGCATGGATAAACTAGTCAGTTGTAAGACTTATGTCCTACTTAGTTGTATTTGTCATATTGTCGCCAGCCCATGTTAATCGACCCGCTGTTCCTATATATCAACCGGTTCTTCTAAACTGTTGTTTGGTGTCCACGAGACTCTGCCGTACAATAATTAAAGCAATCACTCAAGAGCTATGCCGACGGTAGCGTAGCTGTTGGTAGGGTCTCCATGTCGGACAGGGGAACAATAAAATACAAGAAAGAAAACCCGACAAAATGCACCCAGAAGTCAGATGTACAGAGCCGCAGTCTTCGGGAAGCAGTGCAACGCTACTCATTCGATGGTGGTAATGATAACTCTCTCTCTCTCTCTCTCTCTCTCTCTCTCTCTCTCTCTCTCTGTGTGTGTGTGTGCTTGCGTGTGTGCGTGTGCGTGTGCGTGCGTGTGTGTGTGTGTGTACGCGCGCGCACTCGTACATGAGCAACAAGCAATACATATTATATTATTAATTCATAGACTGATTTAACAGGGGATGTTCCATTGTCCCGTGGTTGGTTACTTTCATTTCCTTTGCTTGCCCGCGCTTTTGTTTAGATCAATGGTAACTGACGAATGCATCAATTTCATTTGTCACTAAATCTGATCGTAAAATGTTATTGATTGGTATTTTTGTTTGATGCAACTGGACATTTTACAGCAATCATACTATATCCAAAATACCATGTAATATTGATTTGTTTTTTACGTCTATTATATATATATATATATATATATATATATATATATATATATATATATATATATATATATATATATATATATACATATATATATATATACCATCATCATCAAGTGCCGTGCCGGCTGGCGTAGGCGTTCATGGCTCTCCACAGATCTCGGTCTTTGGTGTTCTGGATCAACTCTGCTGATGATATTCCTCCATGCCACTGTCTCAGTCCGTCCAGCATCATTTCTCTTGGTCTGCCTCTACCTCTCTTCCCCTCGATCTTTCCAGTTGTCACGATGTTCTCTAATGCCTCTCTTCTCATCACATGACCAAAGAAAGATGTTTGTCTCTTTCTTATTGTTGTATATAGTGTTCTAGTTTCATTTGCCTCTTTCAGGCAATCGTTGTTAGTTACTCTGGCAGTCCAAGGAATTCGCAACATTCGTCTTAAAAACCACATCTCTGTTGCTTCTAAGTTCTTCCTAATTTGTTCATTTACATTCCAAGATTCGCTGCCATACAGCAAAACTGGTTCTATATAGCATTTTAGTACTCTCTTTCTTACATTCATTGATAGCGACTTATTGCATAAGATACTCTTCATTTTCTGAAATGCTGTCTTTGCCTGCCTTATTCTGCTCTTAATCTCTTTTGTACATCTTCCATCTGATGTTATAAGTGCCCCTAGGTATTTAAAATTATCCACTTGGTTGAGAATTTCCCCTTCTATTTCTATGTCACATTTTGGTGTCCCCATTTTCTTTGATATCACCATTGTTACTGTTTTCTTGATATTCAAGGACAGTCCTTTCTGTGCACTCTCTGTTACTACACTGTCCAACAATTGTTGTAGGTCTGTTGCATTATCCGCTACCAATACTGTGTCATCTGCATAGCGTATATTGTTTATGTTATATCCTCCGATTAGTATTCCTGGCTTCTCTTTGATCTCTCTCATTATTACTTCGCTATACAGGGAGAAGAGATCGGGTGACAAGACACACCCCTGTCGTACTCCTAGCTTTATCTGTTCGTAACTACCCTCTTTATTTCCCATTTTAATTGCTGCTACTTGGTTCCAGTATATATTGTTTATTATTCTTAAATCTTTCCCATCAATGTTGATATCTTTCAACATTTTAATCAGCTCATCATGTTTTACTTTATCAAATGCCTTAGTATAATCTATGAAGCATAAATATATGTTTCTCTGTCTCTCTATTGATCTTTCTATTAGTGTTCGTAATATATATATTGCATTGTTTGTACCCTTTCCTTCCATAAAACCATACTGTTCTTCACTAATTTCCATTTTTATTTTCTTTCTTGTTCTTCTCATTATAATTCTGAGTAGAAGCTTAGTGACATGGTTTATGAGGTTAATTGTACGAAAATCTTCGCATTCAAGTGCCCCTGGTCTCTTTGGTATTGCTATAAATACATATTTCAGCATATCGCTCGATAAATATCCACTGTTGTAAATATCATTCAGCATTTTGGTTAATATATCTACCCCAAATTCTCCCAATACTTCTAATTCTTCTACTGTGATTTCATCTGGCCCAGCTGTTTTTCCTTTCTTCATATGTTTCATAGCGTCAGCGACTTCTTCTTTTAGAATAGGTGGGCCTTCTAAGTTACTTTCTCCATTATATAATTCTCTTATATACTCATTCCACCTCTTCATTATAGCACCTTCCTCCAATAAAATCTGTCCTTTTTTTTATTTCAAACACCCTGTATTTATTCTTATTTTCTTCCTGTGAGCTCGCTGATTTGTCTGTGCATACTTTTTTCATCTTTAATGGAATTTAATTCAATTTTCTGCATTGCTCGTTTAACCAACTTTCTTTTGCCTTCACAAATTTATCTCTTATTTCTTTATTTATCTTAGCATACTCTTGTTTGTCATTTTTATTCTGTTTCCTTTTGTCCATCAGCCTTAAGATTTCTTCATTCATCCATTTTTTCTTAGCTTTTTGGCTTCTCTCCGGTAATATTTCTTTGCTAGTTTGATGAATGGAGTCCCTTAACATTTCCCATTGTTCATCTATACTGTGTATTTAGCTATTGCATTGTACCTATTTTTCACAGTCACTCTGTATTGTTCTTGAATTTCTTTGTCTACTTTCAGAACCTCTTTATTAAGTCTCAAGTTTTTAACCATTTTCCCCCTCTCTTTAATCTTACTTTTATTTGTCCACTTGGTGGTACATGATCACTGTTACCGTCAGCACCAGGCATTGTCTTTACATTAATTAGTGCATTTCTAAATCTTTTATTAATAGGTATGTAGTCAATTTGGTTGCGTATTTTCATATCAGGGTTTTTCCATGTGTATAGTCGTCTTTTATGGTGTTTAAACCATGTGTTTCCAATTATCTTATCATTAATTTTTGCCCATTCTATTAGTTTCTCTCCTCTTTCATTTCTTGTACCTAAATCGTAATTCCCCACTATATTCTCTATTTTTCCCTTTCCTACTTTTGCATTTCCTACTTTTATATATATATATACGCAACAATAATCTGATGAAACTGCCATTAGTAATGTTGCTGATAGGACTGCTGTTGCTATTGCTGCCAATAATAAAGAAACGACAACCACCATGCTAAAGATGCTGCTACCGTTGCTGCTGCTGCTGCTGCTAGTATTCTTTCTGCGGCTGGCACTAATAATACTACTGAAACTATTAATATTATTATTACTACTATTTAAACGATTGCAACTAGTAATATCACCACATCAGCTACTACTACTAGTACTACTAGTACTACTACTACTACACTACTACTACTACTACTACTACTACTACTACTACTACTACTACTACTACTACTACTACTACTACTACTACTACTACTACTACCACTACCACTACTACTACTACTACCACTACTACTACTACCCCACTTAAACTACTGCTACAACAACTACAACAACAACAAGTAGTATTACTACTACATCTGTTGGTTTGTCGAGACTCCTGTTTGTTACACTTTTTACATGGCCGAGTGATGAGCATTATGTGTGATATTCTCTGGCAAAAGAACGGAACATTATGTCGACGACCCTTTACCGTGAAATTGTAACCGCGAATAACTAATTAACTTATGTATTTGTCCGTGTGTCCCCAAAGCAATCAGTTACCAATACCAATACCAATCCCCCTACTTCCTTACCTTTGGTCCATCTACTTTACTTTTTCATTGCTAATAACAGCGCGGACCCCGTCATCCCTTCGGCCTTTACAACCAATTAAGAATCGTGAATATATAAGTTAGGCCAAGAATGGCTTGCCAAGTAAACAGACCATCTCTGCGAACAAGAACGTTTAAGCAAGGGTATTCTAGTGCCAGTTTTTTTAAATTCTATTATTGCAAATGGTGTTGAAGAATGTCGCTGGTGCAACTTCCTGTCTCTCATCATTTTCTAAATCCTCTTGATCCCACTTGACCTTTCGGATTTTGGTCTGGTCATCAGTTTTGACCGTGAAGACCATCAGCAGAAGTCACTTGTCGTTTTGTTTATTTGGCGCCACTTCTTCAACACCTTTTTCGTCTCCTTCACCTGCTCATGTTCCAACTGTCGTTTCATTGTTTTCTTCCGCTCAGATTTCTTCTTCTTCTTCATCTTCAATTTTAAAAATTTTAATCCGCCCTGATGAGAATGGAACCTTTGCTAAGCGGATCGGCTGGCAAAGGTCTAGCCACTACGCTACAGCGGCGCCCCATGCCCTTGTACTCTCAATAAATTCAAGTGTCCAGCTAATCAGCTACAAGAGTCGTTCACAGATCTCTGATTATCTTGACTGGCAAGATGACCAGTGTCAAGTGGCGTCATATTTTGTACAGGTCATCGATGTCATCACCATGGTTGCACTACTGTGCTTCCATCTCAATGCAGCCATTGATGAAAAATGTGTTCCGGAAATCGTTCATTCTCTTAGAAATCCGGGTGGTCTTAAATGTTCTCTGTGACAAGTAGAGAAGTGCTGGGCCGCTCCGAAATGGACTGTCCTGTTTGACTTCGCGAATGGTCTGTTCGGTTTGTCGAAAAGAGAGGAATTAAAAAGCTGAAGCGGGAAAGGATAGCAGCACTTCACTTAAATGAAACTAACTCTGGCAGAATTAGTGCCGATAATGTGCGTACTCATTTATAATTAAATTGCTTCAGAGTGCATTAGTCTGATTTTGCTATCTTTTGTTGATACTGATTTTTTGCATATCATATTTACAGGACATTGCAGTCATGACCAGCATTTTTCAACTGCTGTTGATGTCTTGGAAAGTTTACGTTCAGTAGTTTGACATTGCTTTCTGAAGGACCGGTTCACACACCTTTCCGTAAGAACTCAACGCGACGCGATCCGTTGCAGAACCTCGCGCAGCTGTGTTTCGAACGTGGGTATGCGGGGATACGAACAGCAATCATCCTTAACCCCTTCGCCTGGGAGACCGACCTATACTGAAATGCCTCATATTTAATCAATCTAATTATGCTCCCGTTTGCTTATATCGAATTTCTTCACCATGTTGCATCTGATTCTGCTTTATGTTAATTATATTACACTTATTTACTGTGTTTTATTCTGATTCTTCTTTCTGTTGCTTATAATGAATTGCTTCATATTGTTTCAGGCTGATTGTGCGATATCTGAATTGTATTGAACTGATTCACATTGCTTCAGACATAATCTCGTTCCTCTTACTTAACTTGAATTGCTTCACATTCTCCAATCTGGTTTTGCTTTATTTTGCTTATATTGAATTGCTTCACATTTTTTTCAGTCTCATTCTAATGTTGTTGTTGTTGTTTTTTTTCGGCTCTTATTAAATTGAATGGTGTTTCCTGAATCTGTTTTCTTTTGTATTCATTTAATAATTAAAGGTTTCTTCGTAAATTTATTCTTGAAAAAACAATAAACACCTAACACGTGTAAATGTGTTAATATACAAGTCCCTCTGCCACTAGCATTACATGTTAGTAAACAAAACAAAACAAAACAACATGTCGACAAGTCGTTAGAACGACAGACAAACCACGAGATATTCACGTAAATCCCATAAATCTTGGACAATTCAAAGGGTTAAAGAATCGTGAAGGCATTTTATATAAGATTGTACAATAGAAATAGAAACGCAATTTTTTAATGGAGGCATGCAATGCACCAACTGTCACAATTACTATATAATGCAACCATCCCTCAGAAACAGAAAAGAAAATTATGAACATGATTTTAACGTTAACTCTTTACTTAACCTATCAAACATAGTCTGTAACCGAAGATTTAATTTTGTTTTTAAAAATGTCAGTACCTTAAATAACATGCTTAAGACAAGTGGCTGGTGGGACGCAGAGGTGTTTCCAAGGCACCAGGGCCAGGTTTTATACTGGTCAAGACCTACTGACACGTCCTAGTCGTGCATCTTGGGCAACAGGTCCCTTCGGGGTCCTGGCTAACGTAGTAGGATCGCTGATTCTTCCGAAGTCGGAGAGTATCTGCCTGTACGGCGAGGAACCACCAGTCTGCACACCAATGAGCCAGACATGGGACAACGGATACTCACGCAAAACTCAGTCCGGCATGACATCACATTGATGTTGGACAACAGGATGCCTTCATCCGACATACAGGACTTCACGCTGGAATTCATAGCCAGCGAACGCAAGCAAGCACAAGTGGCTGAAGTCACAAGAACAAATGAATCGATATCAGACAACGTAAGAAAGCAAGTTGGAAAACCGCTGTAATTAGAATTTAAAGAAAGCTAACTCTATGGTTGGTCGTTTGACTGATGCAAACGATGATTCAAAAGTGGAACTGAAAATAAAGAAATAAATTATTAAATTAATCCCGATGCAAACAGTCAGCGGTATCAGCTTTTTGAGATCTAGTACTCGTAGATTACGTAATTCAGTGCGAGAAATGTTCTTCTCCCAGGTCGATCTAGATTAAAATGGATGCCATGAAATGTTCTGGGAAGTAATGGCTACAGGCGTGAAACTGACCACATCACCCATCGGGAGCCATTTGCTCTATACAATTATGGGACTAGCACCATATACCCAATACTCCTCATGGTGTGCAAAAGGGTTGTTAGTTTGTTGTGTAATATAGGGTGTATTTTTAATGACTGTGTAGTGTTTGAAAATATTGCCGGTCCAAGTTTTGTATTTATCTATTATGATGCATGAACTTTATAGAGGGTGAATACACAACTTGGACCGGCAATAGTTTCAAACATTGCACAGTCATTAAAAATACACCTAAATTTGGTACATTAATAAAAGAAGTACCGTCAGAAAATGAACGATAACGAGAATTGGAATTGATAAGTTTGACACGAGCACAATCACTAGTGATAAACTGGATGTTGCGTCTAGAGCCTTCGTCAGTCATCATCATTGGCACCTTGCCGTCTTGACAGACGATAGTTTGTGCTTTAAAAAGGCATAATAACTTTTAACTATGGCGGTAGCGAGTGTGACTGATAAGGCCAATTTGCGCTGTAAATGTCCGTTCACAGTGGGTGCATGTGAACACGTGGTCATTTCCACCATCATGCACCATCTTACGTCTCAAACGCTTGGTGTGTGACTTTTCTGCAATAATTTTCTCCTTTGACTTTATTCCATTTCTGATGTTTGCCCTCCATGCAACACGTTCAGCGGCGACTTGCTCCCAAAGTGCATTATCAATGCCTGTATCAATCATGTCCCGCATACACACGTCTTTGTATCGTAGTAGAGGCCGACCCTGAGATCTCTTACCCATCTGTAGTTCACCAAAAAAGATATCCTTTGGTATTCTACCATCATCCATCCTCCTAAGATGTCCTATCCATCTAAGTCTACGAAGACTGAGCATGGAATAAACTGTCACACAACCTGATCTTTCCAATACTTCAGTATTTGTGATTTTGTCTTGCCACTTAATACCAAGAATTCTTCGCAGACACCGCATATGAAAGCTGTTTAAATTGTTCTCTTGGTGTGAGTAAGTTGTCCAGGTTTCACTGCCATAGAGAAGAGTACTAAGGACACAGGCTTGATAGACAAGGACTTTTGTTTTGGCAGTAAGCTTCCTGTTCTCCCAGACTCTTTTTCTTAACCTGTTCATTATTGTTGCTGCCTTACCAATCCGGATGTTGATTTCCTGATCTAGGGATAATTTGCTATTTACCACTGATCCTAGATATGTAAAATGGTCTACTATCTCTAGTTCGGCGTCGTCAATAAAGATTGATGGTACCCCATGTGCACCTTGTGACATAATCTGTGTCTTCTTTTTGCTAATTGTTAAACCAAATTCAGAACAAGCATTGGAGAATGCAGATAGTAGACATTGCAATTCTTCCTCAGAGTGGGTCGTAACTGCAGCATCATCTGCAAAAAGCAACTCTCTGATCAGTACCCTCCTAATTTTGGTCCTAGCCTTCAATCTCTGAGCATTGTAGAGGCCGCCATCTGAGCGTGAGTGAATGTATATACCACCATCCTGATCACGAAATGCATATTTCAGTAGAAGTGAAAAGTATATTCCAAAGAGGGTGGGAGCTAGTACACAACCTTGCTTAACTCCACTCTTGATTTCAAATTCTTCAGAAGTTGCACCATCAAACTTGATTATACCCTTCATGCCTGTGTGGAACGATTCCACAATGGACAGAAGAGTTGGTGGGCAGCCAATCTTCTTTAGTGCCTTGAACAGACCCTCACGACTGACCAAATCAAATGCCTTTGTGAGGTCGATGAAGGCAATAAACAGTGGTTGATTCTGTTCACGGCATTTTTCTTGCATTTGTCGCAATGAGAATATCATATCAGTGGTAGACCGGTTCTGTCGAAAGCCACACTGTGATTCGGGGTAGACTTGATCTCCTAGGACTTGAAGTCTGCGCAGAACAATTCTGGCAAATACTTTTCCAACAATACACAGAAGTGAGATACCCCTATAGTTGTTGCAGTCGCTCCGATCGCCCTTGTTCTTGTACAGTGTTATGATGCTTGAATCTTTGAAATCCTGTGGGACTTGTCCTTCACGCCAGCATAGCTCTATTAGCTGGTGGATCTGTATAGTGAGTGTGTCTTGCCCACTCCTGATAACCTCTATTGGAATCCCATCCTTACCTGCAGCCTTGCCAGATGCAAGTTCATTTATAGCACACTTAACTTCTGTTATGGTGGGAAGTGTGTCCAGGTGGTCAAGAGTTGGTAGAGCCTCTATGGCGTTGAGGGCATCATCCGCTAGTTTGGTCTCACTTGAGTAAAGCTCCAAATAGTGCTCTACCCATCTGTCCATCTGCTGTTTCTTATCAGTGATGACTTCTCCAGTCAAGGTTTTCAATGGTGCACTTCTTTTGATCACTGGACCACAGGCTTTCTTTATTCCTTCATACATGCTTCTTATGTCTCCCTTATCACTTGCGATTTGAATGGACTCACATAACTTGATCCAATAATCATTTGCACACTGCCTGGCAGCCTTTTGCACATCCTTCCTAGCTTGCCTTAGCTCACTCAGAGTGTTACGCGTTGGTCTTTCCTTGTTTCTTAAGAGAGCTTTCTTCTTCTTATCAATCAAGGGCTGCAGAGTCTCGCTGTTGGCCGCAAACCAGTCCTGCCTCTTATGATCCACAGTGCCGTAAACCCCTACGGCAGTTTTATAAAGAGTTTCCTTAATTTGACCCCACTTTTCATTTACTGTACAATTTTCTGGTGTATCAGTGAAAGCGTCTTCAAGTTGCTGTTGAAACTGAAAGCACTTTTCAGGATCATGAGTGTTAATAATATTAATCCTGGGGCTAGATTTGTGTTTAGCTGTGTAGATTCTCTTTGGTCTCAGTCTAACTCTTGCAACAACCAAACAATGATCTGTATCACAGTCAGCACTGTGGTAACTACGAGTCAATGATATATGGTTCAGATGTTGTCTCCGTGTGATGATGAAGTCCAGCTGGTGCCAATGGCCGGACCTTGGATGTTTCCATGTGACCTTATGCATCTCTTTTGTTTTAAAAAAAGAGTTTGTAATACATAGGTCATTACTGGTGCAATGCTCCAGCAGCCTTTGCCCATTTTAATCCGAGACCAGTTAAGACCAGGGATGGAGTTATTGCCTCTCCATAGCACAAAGCCTGGGCTAAAATATAGAGATCATGTGTTGCCCATGCAGCATGATCCCTCTCTCGGCCTGTCTAGTTCACTCCAGAGGAAAGGTAACACCCCTACATCTGGAACAAGACAAGCTGCAGAAGCTGCCGGATCAGCAAAGCAATGCTCTAACTGTCCGCCTGTCGGAGCTTCGATCCTAGACCAGTCGCCAACCAAGGCTTAGGGCCTGGTCTGCCCTGCCATGACAATTTTGTCTTTAGCTTGCATTTTCTCGCACCAGGGTAAGGCTTGTACCCTCCCAATTGCGCTCTTCCGCCCGAAGCCGTTGGCACAATGTGGGGTGTCGGGTTTGGTAAGCGCCGCCCAACGTTCGGCGCTAACAGAAACCAGGTAGTACCATCTACTGTTATACGGTAGCTCAGTCATATCTGACTAAGACCTGACTTGTGATTTTGTGAAGCCTTCGTCAGTACTCAAACAATAAACAATACAATTACATAAACCCGGGAAGGTAACCCGGCCAACAAATGCGTGAAGAAGTCGGATGTGTCGGCCAAAAGGTTCAAATATCGCAGCTCTGCTGTAAACTAGCAAAACGCAATTACGTCTATAATAATATTCCGGATGAACGCAGCAGAAGAAGAAGACAACTACATAAAGTATCCAAAAGTTGATGTAGATCCGTTATTTGTAAAACCGCTCAACCCCTAATGGACGTACAGGTCAAACGATTTCAGTTCAATGAAAGAAGTAGTGGTTTGATTTGATATTGATGCTAGAGATACGTTTCAATGGAGGAAATGATTCTGGTTTAATTGAGAATTACACAGAAATATCAATCGGGGAACCCGTTGGGGCCATTGAAACAGTTCATAAATAAATACGCATGTAATGTTTGACACTCATAGAAGTAGAAGAAGGGTGTTTAGTTGGTCATGAATTGAAGTACACTCTATATAAAGTTTGTTCATTCGTTTGTTCGTTCGTCATTTGGAGGTATCAGGTTCGAATCTCAGTCGGTAACTATAGCTTTCAATTTTGTTGTTGCCTAATGTGTCCTCTGGTCTATACTTCTTCTACTTCTATAAGCGCCAAACAGTACAAGTTTTTTTTATGAACCTTAATTGGGAAGTAACAATTTACGATTGTTTGTGGCTTCAATAGTGCGTTAACGTTTCTGAGATGTAGATCTATCAGTGTAAACTCATCATAGAGTTATCATTCACGTTAGAACATCTAACAAACCTCAGAGATGGAATATATTGTATTGCAGTAAAGCTGTAAAAATGCATGCGTAAATCAACAACACTGGAAAGTAGACCAAGCTAGCTTTACAAAAACAAAATCACAAGTGACAGACTGGACGTTACGGTTAAACAGTCTTCAGCAGCACACAAGAATAAAGACATAAAACCATTGACCTGGTGTGTAGTTTTTAAACGTTGTAAAAGTGTATTGTGTGCGTACTGTGTGCTTACGAAGGTTTTAAAGCCACAACGTTTATTCTGACATGCGTGATTTAGTTAAGTTAGTCGCATATCCTTTACAGGACGTTGCAGTCAACACCATCATTTTTTGCTGATGTGATCTCTTGGCAAACATCACAAAGAGGCAGTCCTCGTTTTTTGGCCACGTTATGAGAAGACAAAAACTGGAGCATACTGTGCAACTGGAAAGATTTTCGGAAAGAGAGATAGAGCAAGACGGCGTGAAAAGATTATTGACAATCTTGTGTCATGGCACGGAAGGGAGTCAACACACGAATTAATCCATGACGTCGGAGATCGTGATTTATGGAGAGGCATGATGGCCTACGCCAGCCGGCAAGGCACTGGATGATGATTTTGATAATCTCTTGGCAAGTTTATATTTATCTAAAGCTGACCATTTTCGCTTTCCGTATTTGTTGATTCCTCAGTATTTGAAACTCGACTTCGCGCGTGTGTCAAAAGTCATCGAGTAGACGTAAACCTTACTTTTGTTTACTAGCCTGGTTGCCAGCA
The DNA here is from genome assembly GCA_963921405.1 of Cepaea hortensis. Lineage (NCBI taxonomy): Eukaryota > Metazoa > Mollusca > Gastropoda > Stylommatophora > Helicidae > Cepaea > Cepaea hortensis. Next base: position 95,501,854 of record OY992881.1, on the reverse strand, counting down.
CGGCACAGAGACATAACGATACAGCCGACACAGTAGAATCGAGGCATGATAACAAGTCAAAATGTTATAGTAATTGCGAATTGCTGTCTATCAAAGAGCCGTTTCTTGGAGACTACATTTGTATCAATTTCCTGCTTATATAGGATCAATTCTCTCAGTCCGTCATTCAAATAACCAGAAGAAAGAAGTTTAGTAGAATATGAAACTCCGCAATTATAACGAAGGATGACAAAGCAGGTTGAACACGCTGGAAAATTATAGTTATATTTCGAAAGAAAGACAGGAATAAAGTTAATTTACGTCAGATTAATATAAAGTTTTAGCTACCTTTAGAGAGTTTGAGGTTGAATGTGCAACTAATGGACATGACATAAAAATGTTGCTGTCTTCTGTAAACAGTCACATGCATGTATATCTAACGAACATCTTGAAATCAGATAATAAAGCAAAAACACTTCAGGTGACACGACAAGTGAAGATAAGACTTGAAAATAAAGTGTCAATTTGCAATGATAAGTTCTATCTGTTTAACTTATTGCGCTTGAAGGAGAAAAGCCAGTATACAGGATCGAACCTTCGAGACAAACACTGCGGGACTGGCGAAGACCTCAAAGGAACCGCCCTGTTTGTCATCCATGCCAGAATAGACGCAAAGCAAACATAGAACGCTTAAGAAGATGAGGAAGAAATAAAACTGCGATACAATGTACCCTTCATCGTCTGTATTTCTTCAGTTATGATGCCTTTGTAGTTATCAGTGCCGTAATTGTAATAACATGTCTTTAGTACAAAGGTACAAAGGCTTACATAATCCAATTGTTAATTCTGTCCATTGACGGTGAATTATTAGACATTCACATATTTCTTTGACTTTGGCATATGTTGGTCAACATATCCCTTGACTGCAATATTCTTTAAACAAATAAACAAAAATACAAAAAATAATGAAACACTTCCTGGTATCGATAATAATATTCTATGTAAACCCCCATGACTTAGTGTTGTGGGAAAATCCAATCCAGATTTAGTGACAAATGAAATTGATGCATTCGTCTGTTGGGTATTAAATCACGGACAAATGTGCTCATATGCCAGCGTACACGAATCTAAGCTACCTGGACTGCGTCACTGCTATAAATAAAAGACATCTTTTCAAGACTTGTGGGGCGCTGGATATGACGATCAATGAAGTGGTTTATATCAAGCAGGCCTTCTTGTGAGTTCCCTGTAACTATTCTTAGGCTGGGTCGGAGTGGCAGCTATGTCGGAGTGGCAGATATGTCGGAGTGGCAGATATGT
>OY992881.1:95490555-95498055 GCA_963921405.1 Cepaea hortensis | reverse complement strand
GTTGTAAACATAAACAATGCATATTACCATGTTATGAGACACATCCCCCACCAACACATCTGCCACCCACCACACATCTCCAACACCTACATCCCCCCACCCAACCACAAACACACACCCAGGCACAGATACATGTCCTCACCCACCCACCCAACCCCCACCTACACACATCTCTCCACCCATCCACACATATCCCACGCACCACACCCCACACACACATACACACACATTCCCAACCCACCCATCCACACACACACACCCCCAGGCACACATTCATACAACCACTCACTCGTCCCCCACACACCCTTCCCCACCACACACACACCCCCCACACACACACCCTACACACATCTCCACATACACACATATCCTCACAATCGATGCATCGATACATCAAGCCCATAAGTGGGCACTCTCCCGCTGTTTATACTTCACTTGACACTGCAAGGTACAAGAAGAACATGATGAGATGAGATGAGATGAGATAAGATGAGATGAGATGAGTTTGCCATTGTTGTCTGAACTGCCGGCGCTCACACCAATGTGAAATGTAACTCAAAGCTATCTGCTCTCAAATCGCTTGTGGATGACTTCGAACTGGTATAACGGCATTGTGAAACTTGATTCATTATTTCAACGCAATATAATCTTTGTGGGTAGGTTTCTTCAATTTTTTGAACTGGAAACAAATAGGTATATTAAGCTCCTGCGAGAAGAAACGTACTAAACATCAACACGTGACACATACCTTACAAGGAAATCCATAGGAAAAATACATTGTCAAATGGATTTTGTAAACATTAACAATGCATATTAGCATGTTATGAGCCAGGCAGACACACGTAGACACACACATTCATAAATACACACACATATATATATATCTATATCTATAAAACAAAGTGTATGTATATATGTATGTAAATATGTATGTCCTTTATTTGTTCGCGAACGGCCCATCCGATTGAGATGAAATTTTCTACACGCCTTCCTTTCATTCCAGAGCTGTCAACTGTCATAGTTTTTTTTCCTTCTTCCTCCTCCTCCCTCCTCCCCCTCCCAAAATACGTACGTAAATATATGATGATGATGATGAAAGAATCCCCGAACCAAAACGCTAGGGAAAGGGAAGAAAATGACGTGACTACACAGAATCGTCACACGGCAATCATCATCATCAAGTGCCGTGCCGGCTGGCGTAGGCGTTCATGGCTCTCCGTAGATCTCAGTCTTTGGTTTTTTGGATCAACTCTGCTGCTGATATTCCTCCATGCCACGGCAATATCAATAACAATTCATCTTTTTATGTGTAAGGAAGTTATCTACAGTCGTGTAGAAGGGAAGAACTAGACGAGTATGAATTCGGAATGGCGAACTCTCTCCTCCTCTCTTCTCCTCACTCCTCCTCCCTCTACCTCCTCCCTCCACCCTCCTCCTCTTCCTCCTCCCTCTCATCCCTCTCCCTCCTCCCTCCTCCTTCTCCCTCTTCCTTCTCCCTCTTCCTCTCCCCACCTCCTCCATCCTACTCCTTCCTACTCCCTCCTACTCCCTCCGCCTCCTCCTCATCTTCCCTCCTTCTCACTCTCCCTCCTCATCCCTCCTCCTCCTCCTACCTCCTCCCTCCTCTACCTCCTCCTCCTCCCTCCACCCTCCTCCTCCCTTCTCCTCCTCTTCCTCCTCCCTTTCCTTCCTCCTCCTCCTCCCTCTACCTCCTCCTCCCCCTACCTCTTTCCTCCTCCCTCCTCCTCCTCCCTTTCCTTCCTCCCCTCCTCATTCTCCCTCCTTCCTCTCCCTCCTTCCTCCTCCTCCTTCCTTCTTCTCCCTCTGCCTCCTCCCTCTTTCTCTCCCCTCCTCCTCCCTCCTCCTCCTTCTCCTCCTCCCTCCTTATCCTCCTCCTCTCCCCTCCTCCTACCCTTCCTCTTCCCCTCCTCCCTCTCCCTCCTCCATCCTCCTCCTCCCTCTTCCTCCTCCTTCTTCCTCCTCCTTCCTTCTCCTTCCTCCTCCCTCTTCCTCCTCCTCCTACCTCCTCCCTCCTCCTCCCTCCTCCCTTTTCCTCCCTCCTCCTCCTCCCTCTAGCTCCTCCCTCCTCCTCTCCACTCTTCCTCCTACCCTCTTCCTCTTCCCCTCCCCCTCCTCCCTATCCCTCCTCCTCCCTTCACATTCCTCCTCCTCCCTCTTCCTCCTCCCTCTTCCTCCTCCTCCCTCCTTCTCCCTCCTCCTCCTTCTTCCTCCCTCCTCCTCCTCCCTCCTCCCCCTCCTCCTTCCTCCTCCTCCCTCTCCTCCTCCTCCCTCCTCTTCCTCCCTCTACCTCCTCCCTCCTCCTCCCTTCACATTCCTCCTCCTCCCTCTTCCTCCTCCTCCCTCCTCCTCATCCCTCCTCCTGCCTTCTCCTCCTCCCTCCTCCTCCTCCCTTCACATTCCTCCTCCTCCCTCTTCCTCCTCCTCCCTCCTCCTCCTCATACCTCCTTCTCCCTCCTCCTTATTCTTCCTCCCTCCTCCTCCTCCCTCCTCACCCTCCTCCGTCCTCCTCCTCACTCCTCCTCCTCCCTCCTCCTCCCTCCTCCTCAATTCACATTCCTCCTCCTCCCTCCTCCTCATCCCTCCTCCTCCCTCCTCCTCCTCCCTCCTCCTCATCACTCCTCCTCCCTCCTCCTCCTTCTTCCTCCCTCCTCCTCCTCCCTCCTCCCCCTCCTCCTTCCTCCTCCTCCCTCTCCGCCTCCTCCCTCCTCCTCCCTCTACCTCCTCCTCCTCCTCCCCCCTCTACCTCCTCCTCCTCCCTCCTCCTCATCACTCCTCCCCCTTTTCCTCCTTCTTCCTCCCTCCTCCTCCTCCCTCCTCCCCCTACTCCTTCCTCCTCATCCCTCTCCGCCTCCTCCCTCCTCCTCCCTCTACCTCCTCCTCCTCCCTCTACCTCCTCCCCCCTCCTCCCTTCACATTCCTCCTCCTCCCTCTTCCTCCTCCTCCCTCCTCCTCCTCTCTCCGCCTCCCTCCTCCTCCTCCTCCCTCTACCTCCTCCCTCCTCCCTCCTCCTCCCTTCACATTCCTCCTCCTCCCTCCTCCTCTTCCCTCCTCCTTCTCCCCCTCCTTCTCCTCCTTCTCCCTCCTCCTTCTCCCTCTTCCTCCTCCCTCCTCCTCGCCTCCTCCTCCACCCTACTCCTCCCTTCTCCTCCTAATCCCTCCTCCTCCCTCCTATTCCTCCCTACTCCTCCTGTCTCCTCCCTTCTCCTCCCTCCTCTTTCCTCCTCCACCTCCCTCTTCCTCCTCCCTCCTCCATTTACCCAAGACAGACAGACAGTCAGACAGATAGTCGGGAATAGGATCTTATATGACTACTTATATAATTTAAATGAGATGCTCTCCACCATGGGCTGGGCCGGGTCAGACAGACAGACAGACAGACAGATAGATAGATAGATAGATAGATAGATAGATAGATAGATAGATAGACAGACAGACAGACAGACAGACAGACAGACAGACAGACAGACAGACAGACAGACAGTCGGGAACGGGAACTTATATGACTACTTATATGAATTAAATGAGATGCTCCCCACCAGGAGTTGGGCGATCCCGGGCCGGGTCAGACAGACAGACAGATAGATAGTCGGAACGGGAACTTATATGACTACTTATATGAATTAAATGAGATGCTCCCCATCAGGGTCTGGGCGAAGACGGGCCGGGTCAGACAGACAGACAGACAGATAGACAGACAGACAGACAGATAGTCGGTAACGGGAACGAGAACTTATATGACTACTTATATGAATTAAATGAGATGCTCCCCACCAGGGTCTGGGCGAAGCCGGGCCGGGTCAGCTAGTATATATATATATATATATATATATATATATATATATATATATATATATATATATTATATATATATATATATATATATATATATATACTAGCTGACCCGGCCCGGCTTCGCCCAAAGTGTATGTATGTAAATATGTAAATATGTATGTCCTTTATTTGTTCGCGAACGGCCCATCCGATTGAGATGAAATTTTTCTACACACCTTCCTTTCATTCCAGAGCTGTCAACTGTCATAGTTTAGTTTTTCTTCTTCCTCCTCCTCCCTCCTCCCCCTCCCAAAATACGTACGTAATATATGATGATGATGATGATGAAAGAAGCCCCGAACCAAAACGCTAGGGAAAGGGAAGAAAATGACGTGACTACACAGAATCGTCACACGGCAATCATCATCATCAAGTGCCGTGCCGGCTGGCGTAGGCGTTCATGGCTCTCCGTAGATCTCAGTCTTTGGTTTTTTGGATCAACTCTGCTGCTGATATTCCTCCATGCCACGGCAATATCAATAACAATTCATCTTTTTATGTGTAAGGAAGTTATCTACAGTCGTGTAGAAGGGAAGAACTAGACGAGTATGAATTCGGAATGGCGAACCTCTCCTCCTCTCTTCTCCTCCCTCCTCCTCCCTCTACCTCCTCCCTCCACCCTCCTCCTCTTCCTCCTCCTCTCATCCCTCTCCCTCCTCCCTCCTCCTTCTCCCTCTCCTTCTCCCTCTTCCTCTCCCCCACCTCCTCCATCCTACTCCCTCCTACTCCCTCCTACTCCCTCCGCCTCCTCCTCATGTTCACTCCTTCTCCTTCTCCCTCCTCATCCTCCTCCTCCTCCCACCTCCCCCTCTCCTCCCTCTACCCTCCTCCTCCTCCCCTCCACCTCCTCCTCCTCCCTTCTCCTCCTCTTCCTCCTCCCTTTCCTTCCCCCTCCTCCTCCCTCTACCTCCTCCTCCCCCTACCTCTTTCCTCCTCCCTCCTCCTCCTCTTCCACCTAACTTTCCTTCCTCCCCTCCTCATTCTCCTCCTTCCTCTCCCTCCTTCCTCCTCCTCCTTCCTTCTTCTCCCTCTGCCTCCTCCCTCTTTCTCTCCCCTCCTCCTCCCTCCTCCTCCTTCTCCTCCTCCCTCCTTCTCCTCCTCCTCTCCCTCCTCCTCCCTCTTCCTCCTCCTCCCTCTCCCTCCATCCCTCCTCCTCCCTCTTCCTCCTTCTTCCTCCTCCTTCCTTCTCCTTCCTCCTCCCTCTTCCTCCTCCTCCTACCTCCTCCCTCCTCCTCCCTCCTCCCTTTTCCTCCCTCCTCCTCCTCCCTCTAGCTCCTCCCTCCTCCTCTCCACTCTTCCTCCTACCCTCTTCCTCTTCCCCTCCCCCTCCTCCCTATCCCTCCTCCTCCCTATCCCTCCTCCTCCCTTCACATTCCTAATCCTCACTCTTCCTCCTCCTCCCTCCTCCTCCTCATCCCTCCTTCTCCCTCCTCCTCCTTCTTTCTCCCTCCTCCTCCTCCCTCCTCCCCTCCTCCTTCCTCCTCCTCCCTCTCCTCCTCCTCCCACCTCTTCCTCCATCTACCTCCTCCCTCCTCCTCCCTTCACATTCCTCATCCTCCCTCTTCCTCCTCCCTCCTCCTCATCCCTCCTCCTGCCTTCTCCTCCTCCCTCCTCCTCCCTTCACATTCCTCCTCCTCCCTCTTCCTAATCCTCCCTCCTCCTCCTCATCCCTCCTTCTCCCTCCTCCTTCTTCTTCCTCCCTCCTCCTCCTCCTCCCTCCTCCCCATCCTCCGTCCTCCTCCTCACTCCTCCTCCTCCCTCCTCCTCCTCCCTCCTCCTCCCTTCACATTCCTCCTCCTCCCTCTTCCTCCTCCTCCCTCCTCCTCATCCCTCCCTCCTCCCTCCTCCTCACCCTCCTCCTCCTCCCTCCTCCTCATCACTCCTCCTCCCTCCTCCTCCCTCTTCCTCCTCCTCCTCCTCCCTCCTCCCCCTCCTCCTTCCTCCTCCTCCCTCTCCGCCTCCTCCCTCCTCCTCCCTCTACCTCCTCCTCCTCCTCCCTCTACCCTCCTCCTCCTCCCTCCTCCTCATCACTCCTCCCCCTCCTCCTCCTTCTTCCTCCCTCCTCCTCCTCCCTCCTCCCCCTCCTCCTTCCTCCTCATCCCTCTCCGCCTCCTCCCTCCTCCTCCCTCTACCTCCTCCTCCTCCCTCTACCTCTCCCTCCTCCTGCCTTCACATTCCTCCTCCTCCCTCCTCCTCCTCCCTCCTCCTCCCTCCTCCTTCTCCCCTCCTTCTCCTCCTACTCCCTCCTCCTTCTCCCTCTTCCTCCCTCCCTCCTCCTCGCCTCCTCCTCCACCCTACTCCTCCCTCCTCCTCCTAATCCCTCCTCCTCCCTCCTATTCCTCCCTACTCCTCCTGTCTCCTCCCTCCTCCTCCTGTTTCCTCCCTCCTCCTCCCTCCTCTTTCCTCCTCCATCTCCCTCTTCCTCCTCCCTCCTCCATTTACCCAAGACAGACAGACAGTCAGACAGATAGTCGGGAATGGGATCTTATATGACTACTTATATAATTTAAATGAGATGCTCTCCACCATGGGCTGGGCCGGGTCAGACAGACAGATAGATAGATAGATAGATAGACAGACAGACAGACAGACAGACAGACAGACAGACAGTCGGGAACGGGAACTTATATGACTACTTATATGAATTAAATGAGATGCTCCCCACCAGGAGTTGGGCGATGCCGGGCCGGGTCAGTCAGACAGACAGATAGATAGTCGGAACGGGAACTTATATGACTACTTATATGAATTAAATGAGATGCTCCCCATCAGAGTCTGGGCGAAGACGGGCCGGATCAGACAGACAGACAGACAGACAGACAGACAGACAGACAGACAGACAGACAGACAGATAGTCGGTAACGGGAACGAGAACTTATATGACTACTAATATGAATTAAATTAGATGCTCCCCACCAGGGTCTGGGCGAAGCCGGGCCGGGTAAGCTAGTATATATATATATATACCTGCATACATAATTACATCATTTGCACAAGTTCTCATAGTTATGCATACACTAAATAACATACACATACTCATTCCCTCAGGTCCTGTATGACATCACACTGATGTTGGACAACAGGATGCCTTCATCCGACATACAGGACTTCGCGTTGGAGCTCAAGCCAACGAACACAAGCAAGCAACTCATTTCCTCGCATACACTGCAAGCATGCATACATAAAAACACAAAAATACACACACACATAGACAAACATACACACATACACGCACATATACACATATATAGACACATACATACATACATACATACATACATACATACATACATACATACATACATACATACATACATACATACATACATACATACATACATACATACATGCATACATACATACATACATACATACATACATACATACATATATATACACACACACACACATACATACATACATACATACATACATACATACATACATACATACATACATACATACATACATACATACATACAAACATACATACATACATACATACATACACGTACGTACGTACGTACATACATACATACATACATGCATACATACATACATACACAAAAAAACACACACACACATACATACATACATACATACATACATACATACATACATACATACATACATACACACATACACACA
>OY992881.1:95440375-95490355 GCA_963921405.1 Cepaea hortensis | reverse complement strand
GTCTTGTACGCATGAGTCGACATCGAAACCCAGGGCAAAAACAAAACAAATTCTCCGCCTGGATGAAATTTCGAACAAGTAACTTCTGGGCCGGCGGGCTGTCGTCCTAACCACTGGTCTACTTGGGGACCGCTTTACAGATATACCTACTACTCACTAGGATTACAGTGGAATGAATCAAGCCCGCTTACAAATGAAACCCAGGGCAAACGGAACAGAGGGTAACAGTACAGGAAAGGTCTCCTTAACATGAATATTGGGGATATGGTGCTAGGCCCATATTATAATAGACCATTCTGGAGGGAAACATGGTAACACAAAGATGATAGAACTAGAGACGTATGATTAACATGGGGAGGACATGCAGCTAGCTGTAGGAGATGGCAACAGATTGGACGATTTGGTGCGAGTAAAGAGTGTAAGGTCCAATCTATATCTATAAAAGGCAATATGTATCCGGATTTATTTGATGCGCTCGCGAACGGTCCATCCGATTGAGATGAAATTTTCTACATGCTTTCTTTTCATTCCCGTGCAGCCAACTGTCATAGCTTGTTAGTGTACAAACAGGTATTTACTTACTAAAATTTAATATTTTAATTTACATTATCATTTATATATAGCGAGGGGATTTAACTCAAGAACAATTATATATCAAGGGGCATAACTTTTAATAGCATTGCTATATATTTTATATATAGACTAGCTGACCCGGCCCGGCTTCGCCCAGGCCCTGGAGGGGATCTATCTATCTATCAGTCTGTCTGTCTGCTTGTTTGTCTGTCTATCTGGCTGACCCGGCCCGGCTTCACCCAGTCCCTGGTGGGGAGCATCTCATTTAATTCATATAAGTAGTCATATAAGCTCTCCCGTTCCCGACTATCTGTCTGTCTGTCTATCTGTCTGTCTGAACGGGCCCTGCTTCACCCAGTCCCTGGTGGGGAGCATCTCATTTAATTCATATAAGTAGTCATATAAGCTCTCCCGTTCCCGACTATCTGTCTGTCTGTCTATCTGTCTGTCTGAACGGGCCCGGCTTCACCCAGTCCCTGGTGGGGAGCATCTCATTTAATTCATAAACGTAGTCATATAAGCTCTCCCGTTCCCGACTATCTGTTTGTCTGTCTATCTGTCTGTCTGTCTGTCCCGGCCCGGCTTCACCCAGTCCCTGGTGGGGAGCATCTAATTTAATTCATATACGTAGTCATATAATCTCTCCCGTTCCCGACTGTCTGTCTGTCTATCTGTCTGTCTGACCCGGCCCGGCTTCACCCAGTCCCTGGTGGGGAGCATATCATTTAATTCATATAAGTAGTCAAATAAGCTTCCGTTCCCGACTATCTGTCTATCTATCTGACCCGGCGTGGTTTCGCCCAGCTCCTGGCGCACAGTAACTTAAAAGAATGTCCTTCCACACACCATTCAATGAAAACTGTAGAAAAAGATGGGTTACAATGTTATGCACTATGCATTATTTTTATGCAAACTTTGAAAATGCCTTAAAGATTATATCATTATTTATTATAACTCATATGCCTGAAAATAACTATAGACAAAGAGTTTAACAATAGTGCAAGTAAGTCCAACAATATGACTCTAAAGTATATAGAAATGTTATTAAAAGTTATGCCCCTTGAAATAACTTTTCTAGAGTGAAGTCCCCCTGCTATATAGACATTATATAATGAAAATGGAAAGTAAATGTTATTAAATAAGTAGAAGATTTTACATTAAGAAATTATTATAGTCGGTTGCACAGGAATGGAAGGAAGACGTGTAGAAAATTTCATCTCAATCGGATGTACCGTTATCGAACGCATCCAATACATAAATACCCACAAACATACACTCTGTTTTATAGATATAGATTGTTGCATTGTTATCAAAGGTTTATAAACTCTTTTTCTAAAGTTATTTACAGGCATATGCGTGATAATAAATAATGATATAATCTTTAAGGCATTTTCAAAGTTTTCATAAAAATAATGCATCTATATAAATAGTGAAAACTCATCTTTTTATTTTTCTTCAACAGCACATTTAATTTTTTAAAACATTCTCATATGTATGGCGCGTTACACCCACGTTGGGTATTTATGATGCCCATGGTAAACATTGCCTCAACGAGTTACTTTTCATGCGTTTTAATGCTTATTGTTCTTTCGTTGTCAAAGAATTGCTTCATAAGAGATGTTGAATGAAAGAATGTATGAGAGGAAATAGAGAAGAAGGGCAGAATGTAGGATGGGCCTGCGTGCCCAATTCTTAACCCTTTGAAAAAAAAAAAAGTAATTTTTTGTGAGAGAAAGTTAGTTGCATATCCTTTGCAGTAATCTGCAGTCAACCCACCGCCCACCATTTATTGGCTGTTCGTGATATCTTGGTAAGTTTACTTTAGATAGATCTCTTCCAATCATATTTTCTACTATCAATCTATCTATTCTTCTATTCTATCTATATTTTTAACGGGAACGGGCCGAACATAGATAGATAGATAGATAGAGAGAGAGAGAGAGAGAGAGAGAGAGAGAGAGAGACAGAGAGAGAAGTAGGCAGGCAGGCAGGCAGGCAGGCAGATAGATAGATAGATAGATAGATAGATAGATAGATAGATAGATAGATAGATAGATAGATAGATAGATAGATATATAGATAGATAGATAGATAGATAGATAGATAGATAGATAGATAGATAGATAGATAGATAGATAGATAAATAGATAGATAGATAGATAGATAGATAGATAGATAGATAGATCCCCACCAGGGCCTGGGCAAAGCCGGGCCGGGTCGTCTTTTTTGGGAACGGGAGCAGGGGCCGAATATGAATTAAATTAGACGCTCCCCGCCAGGGGCTGGGAGAAGCCGGGCCGGGTCAGACAGACAGACAGACAGACAGACAGACAGACAAGAATGGGAACGGGAGCTTATATGACTACTTATATGACTTAAATGAGATGCTCCCCGCCAGGAGCTGGGCGACAGACAGACAGACAGACAGACAGACAGACAGACAGACAGACATATAATCGGGAACGGGAACGGGAACGGGAGCTTATATGACTACTTGTATGAATTAAATGAGATGCTTCCCACCAGGGTCTGGGCGAAGCCGGGCCGGGTCAGACAGACAGACAGGGTAAGGATAGAGAGGAGGTTGCTGTGGAACTACAAACCGAACTCAATCGCATAAGTACTTGGTGTGATGAAGCTGGGGCAATGGTCAACCCAACAAAGGCAACAGTGACTTGGTTCTCGTTGAATAATCATATTGTCAACACTCCAACACCAACTGTAATGCTGTGTTCAGAGACGGTGGAAAGAACGCAGGCAATGAATTACCTGGGGATACGGTTTGATCGAAGCCTTGCTTATAATGTGCACATAGACCAGGTGATAACAAAGGCCAAGCGGGGTTTGGCAGCGATGCGGGTGATGGCGGCAGCAAACTGTGAGCAGCGCCATCTATGCCTTCTGTACGAGGGGCTGGTCATGTCTGTTTTAGAGTATGCAATGGCAATCCTGACTCTCAGCCATAAGCAGATAGAAAGGATGGAAAGGATACAGAATGAACCTATGCGCATTATTCTTGGATGTACAAGAGATACAGCATGCAGGGCGATGCGCTACCTTCTTGATTTTCCAACCATTGAAGAGAGAATACAAGGTTGCAGGGCACGCGCCTACCTCAGAATTAACGCAAACACACAACATCCACTGCATAGTGAAATTAGGAAGGTGAAGGGCAGCAGGTTAAAAAGAGGACGGTCGTGGATGGGTCAAGCCGAAGACATTCTTCAACAGGTGTGTTCACTTGAGGACTTAGAACCTGGCGAGGAGTGGGTGCAAGTGCCAACAGACTTCTGCACATCCTTTTTCAGTTTGCATCCAACTAGATAGAAAATGCAGACAAGAAAATCCGGCTGCTGTTGAGGCTGAAGTACAAGCGTTGATTTTCGAGAATTCGCTAGACGGTGACGCGGTCATCTACACAGATGGGTCGGTCGTCCGACATGTGAGAAGCTCATGGGCCTTTACAGCTCGGGCCGGAGGGAGAATTGTGAAGGAGGACTCTGGTGCTTTCACTGAAACCACAAGTAGCCTGACCATGGAAGTCATGGCAGTAAGTAAAGCAATAACATGGCTCGAGACACAGACATTCACGAGGGCTTGTTTCCTTAGCGACTCAATGAACATGATCAAGAGGATAGAGGAGGGGTCGATCCGAAGAGAATGGTTGCTGCCTCTGGAGCGGTCTCGGCTGGCAAAGATTAGTTTCATCTTCATGCCAGGGCATGCGGGAGTACAAGGAAATGAGCGGGCTGACAAGCTCGCAGGTGAGGCTACTGTGGAGGGCGGACACGCCATGGACCAGGCTGACATTCTGAATGCTCTACGAGAAATAAGACTTTTGCGAGAACCAAGTGATGACTGTGAATCTACAGCCATGGTCAGACTGCGAGAGCAGCAAATTAAAAGAGGGGTGGCCAAACAAGAACACTACGCAGGAAGCCAAAGAGGATTGATAAACCAACACAGAACTGGTGTCGTTAGCCGCTACACGTTGCGGGATTTGCTGAGGAGGGGATCCGAGCACTTATGGACTGAATGATTCGATGTGCAATGAGGATGATCTGTCGACTAACTAACTAACTAAGTTGGAAGTTAAAAAGCAAAATATCCTTCCACAAGCCTTTAGGTGCACTGGGTAAGTATGCTAGTCTCATAATCACATAAACACTGTAGACAAACATTCTAGCCACAGCGGCTGCGGGGCTCCCTGTTTGACGTGTACTACATTTAAATATTGAGCACAACCCACTACTGGCAACGCCGATCGCATTCTGGTATGAACCTAAGGCCTATCCACGTCAATATGGAAGCACTATACTCGAGTTTCGCCCTCGTTTGAGCTCGTCAGTAGTGCATATCCCTGACCGGATCCGGAAACAGTCCCGGATCACGCGTGTGAAGCGGGTGTGTAACCACGCGGCACACACTGGACACACCAAATTATCACAACAGAACATCACAACGCTACCCATCTGTGGAAACCGCGGTATCAGTGTGCTAGACCTTTACCTGTAGGCATGTTAGCCATAGGTTCGAAGCCGCATCGGGTCAAGTGTTTAAAATCGATCTGAGCTCCCAGGTAGACCCAGACTAAAATGGGTACCAGGAAATATCTTGGGAAGTAATGGAGGCCCATGCGATACTGATAAAAAGCATACTGGAGGTCAAGATTGAGACAAGCGAGCAAGAGGTAGACAACGATACAAGTGGGTAGATAACATCAAGAGATGGACGAACAGAAATCTAACAGAGTGTACAGTCACGGCGAGACAGACAGTGTTGGAGATCCATTGCAGCCCAACCTTCATTGTGGTGACGGTACCTGATTTATTAGGTGAGACCTACATGACCTGCCGAGTGAGTGTCTGTTGCTATATCAAATATGAGTCTACCACCACATGTCAAAACTCGTAGGATGTGTAAAAGACTCATTTATTGTAACTTAATTTTACACAACATTTACTCAGGGAAATATTTCATTTACATTTATCTGTGTCCGTGGCCAAAGGCTTGCGAACGCGGTTCATGAGCCGCTTACCCTGCGTTCGAAATGCAGGCGCAACGGATTTGTGCAGCAGACCGTGTCGCTCAGTGTTATAACGTGTTGGTATAGGAGCCGGTCATTCAGAAAGCAATGGAAAACTACTGAACGTAAAGTTTGCCTAGTACATCAACAGCAGCTGAAAGATGCTGGTATTGACTGCATCGTCATGCAAGGGATATGCAACCCCCCCCCTCCCCCCCACCCATAAAAAAAAAATAATTAGAAACGGTCACTGAAGACGAGAAAAGAGATTTATTTGTCCCCGTGGTAGTAATAATTGCAGTAGTAGTAGTAGTAGTAGTAGTAGTAGTATTAGTAGTAGTAGTAGTAGTAGTAGTAGTAGTAGTAGTAGTAGTAGTAGTAGTAGTAGTAGTAGTAGTAGTAGTAGTAGTAGAAGTAGTAGTAGTAGTAGTAGTAGTAGTAGTAGTAGTAGTAGTAGTAGTAGTAGTAGTAGTAGTAGTAGTAGTAGTAGTAGTAGTAGTAGTAGTAGTAGTAGTAGTAGTAGTAGTAGTTGTTGTTGTTGTTGTTTTAGTAGCAGTAGTAGTAGTAGTAGTAGTAGTAGTAGTAGTAGTAGTAGTAGTAGTAGTAGTAGTAGTAGTAGTAGTAGTAGTAGTAGTAGTAGTAATAGGTGTAGTGATTGTAGCAAGTGCAGGAATCGTCGTAATAGTAGTAGTAGTAGTAGTAGTAGTAGTAGTAGTAGTAGTAGTAGTAGTAGTAGTAGTAGTAGTAGTAGTAGTAGTAGTAGTAGTAATTGTTGTTGTTGTTGTAATAGTAGTAATAGTAATAGGTGTAGTAATAGTAGCAATAGCAGTAATCGTCGTAATAGTAGTAGTAGTTGTAGCTGTTGTTGTTCTCGTTTTTGTAGCAGGAATAGTATTTGTTGTAATATTAGTAGTAGTAACAGCAGAAAAAGTAGTATTTGCAGCAGTAGTAATTGTTGAAGTAACATTAGTAGAAGTAAGGATAATAGTGTACTAAATATAGTAGTAGTAGTTGTTGTTAGTAATGCTGTAGTAGTAGTAGTTTTATGTTAGCTGTGGGTGTAATTGTAGTGTAATTGTAGTGGTAATTGTATCAGCAGTTGTGTTATTAGCAGTAGAAGTGGTACTGGTGGTAGCAGTAGTATCAGTAGCAGCAGCAACAAAAGTATTAGTAGTAGTAGTAGTAATCGTAGTAGTGGTAGAGATATCAGCAGCAACAGCAGTGGTAGCAACAGCCGTAGTAGTAGCAGTAGTTGTAGTAGTAGTAGTAATAGTAGTAGTAGTAGCAGCAGTAGTAGTAGTAGTAGTAGTAGTAGTAGTAGTAGTAGTAGTAGTAGTAGCAGTAATTGTAGTAGTAGTAGTAGTAATAGTAGTAGTAGCAGCAGCAGCAGCAGTAGTAGTAGTAGTAGCAGCAGCAGCAGTAGTAGTCGTAGTAGTAGTAGTAGTAGTAGTAGTAGTAGTAGTAGTAGTAGTAGTAGTAGTAGTAGTAGTAGTAGTAGTAGTAGTAGTAGTAGTAGTAGTAGTAGTAGTAGTAGTAGTAATAGTAGCTGACGTAGTAGTAATAAAAGTTTTATTGGTAGCAGCAGTAGTAGTTGTTGATGTTTTTTGTAGTTGTTGTGGTAGTAATAGTAGTTGCTGTTGTAATATTAGTAGTAGTAACAGCAGAAGAAGTAGTAGTAGAGGAGTAGTAGTTGCAGCAGTAATCATAGTAGTAGTAATTAGTGTAGTAGCAGTAATAGTAATATTGTACTAACTGTAGTAGTAGTTGTCGTTGTTAGTAATTCTGTAGTAGTAATAGTAGTAGTAGTAGTTTGGTATTAGCAGTAGTAGTAGTAGTAGAAATAGTATTAGCAGTTGTGTTATTAGCAGTAGAAGTGGTAGATGTGGTAGCAGTAGTAGTGGTAGCAGTAGTAGTAGTAGTAGCAGCAGCTTTAAAAGCAGCAACAACAGTACTAGTAGTAGTAATAGTAGTAGTAGCAGTAGTAGTAGTAGTATTAGTAGTAGTAGTAGTAGTGGGTAGTAGTAGTAGTAGTAGTAATAGTAATAGTAGTTATAGTAGTAGTAGCAGTAGTAGTAGTATCAGCAGTAGTAGTAGTAATAGTAGCAGTAGTAGTAGTAATAGTAGCAGTAGTAGTAATAATAGTAGTAGTAGTTGTTGTTGTAGTAGTAGTAGTAGTAGTAGTAGTAGTAGTAGTAGTAGTAGTAGTAGTAGTAGTAGTAGTAGTAGTAGTAGTAGTAGTAGTAGTAGTTGTAGTAGTAGTAGTAGTAGTATTAGTAGTAGTAGTAGTAGTAGTTGTTTTTGTTGTTGTTGTTGTTGTTATTGTTATTGTATCAGCAGTAGTAGTAGTAAAAGTAGCAGCAGTAGTAGTAGTAGTAGTAGTAGTAGTAGTAGTAGTAGTAGTAGTAGTAGTAGTAGTAGTAGTAGTAGTAGTAGTAGTAGTAGTAGTAGTAGTAGTAGTAGGTTTGCAATCTGCAGTAGTAACTATTGTTTTTGTAGTAGTAGTAGCAGAAGTAGAGATAGTGGTTGCTTTTACAATATAAGACAACAGTGAAAATATTATATTATACATTATTAAAATAAAGAACGCAGATGGAAAGACGATAAGTAGCACAGACGAAGAAAAAATTATATTAAACCAAGAAGAATAACAATAACAATAACATTAAACAAATAAGTATAAAATTGCAGATTATGGTTGATGGTAAAGGCAGATCCCTGTTCTTTGCTGAGGATGTATTTACATAATCCTCGTCTACAACTAGTATACATTCTCAGTTGCCAAACACAACGGGTTATGATCACTCTCTTACCTGAATTCTGTCCTCAGGAAGGTTAGTCTTGGCAGAGAGGAGCTCGCGGGCATACACATCGGGGTAGTGAGCTTCCTTGAAAGCTTTCTCTAGGTCTTCCAACTGTTGGCAGCTGAATATCGTTCTGAAATGACAATATATAGATAGACTAGACTAGACTAGACAAGATAAGACAGACAGACAGACAGACAGACAGAAAGACAGACAGACAGACAGGCAGAGAGACAGATAAACATATAAATATATAGCTAGACAGACAAACAGACAGGCAGGCAGGCAGGCAGGCAGGCAGCCAGCCAGCCAGCCAGCCAGCCAGCCAGCCAGCCAGCCAGCCAGCCAGCCAGCCAGACAGACAGACAGACAGACAGACAGACAGACAGACAGACAGACAGACAGACAGACAGACAGACAGACAGACAGACAGACAGACAGACAGACAGATAGATAGATAGATAGATAGATAGATAGATAGATAGATAGATAGATAGATAGATAGATAGATAGATAGATAGATAGATAGATAGATAGATAGATAGATAGATAGATAGATAGATAGATAGATAGATAGATAGATAGATAGATAGATAGATAGATAGATAGATAGATAGATAGATAGATAGATAGATAGATAGATAGATAGATAGATAGATAGATAGATAGATAGATAGATAGATAGATAGATAGATAGATAGATAGATAGATAGATAGATAGATAGATAGATAAACGCTATGCAACTGCTATGCAAATTAACGAGGTTCATGTGGCCTACTGGATCTGACGGTTTACTAGCGGGAATATTCCCTACACCAATCAGTTGTACTCACACGTTGACATTTAGGTCCGAAAGCGATGGCAAACTACTGATCGTAAAATTGCCTAAAACATAAATCTGGGGATTACGTTGAATGCAACTTCCTACAAACGGCACGTGACATTAAAAGACAATAAAGGGTGTATTTTTAATGACTGAGCAGTGTTTGTAAATATTGCTGTTCCAAGTTTTGTATTTACCTATTATGTTGCATGAACTTTACAGAGGATGAATACAAAACTTCAATCGGCAATATTTTCAAACACTGCACAGTCATTTCCGTCGCCCTGCTACTGAGTGAGTGCGTGGCGCGACACTGTGAGCTGTGAGTTTCGTATGAAGTGCTTTTGAATCTGCCCAAGTTTTTTTTTTTTTTTGGAACATGACTGCATGTTCGGAGCAATGGCAGGTGGCTATGTCCCAGAGTTGACCGGTTTTTGCCTTATGCAGAAATGCGTGGCTGCTGGGCTTCTGGTTGACTGCCACTGCCGTCGGTGATGAACTGTATTTTCGTGGACTGTGTAGGTGAACATCTAGGAAACATCCAGATAGGAAAATGACTGCCGATTCCATCAGAGATGAATTGGGTGTTTTGTGGGGGACTGGTGTGTTGACATTCTGGCGGCGGCATTATGCACAGTGTATCTGTGCGGGCTGTTGTTTGTCGAGACTCCTGTCTTTTCCACTTTTCACACTGGGCAGTGAGGAGCGTTTTGTGTGATATTTACTGGCACAGGAATGGAGCATAATGGGGACGACCCGTTGCTGTGAAGTTGGAACTGCGACTAACTAACTAACTAACTAACTAAAAATACACCCGATACAAGTTAACACTGTGTATAGAAATAATAGTGAGTGTTGCTTTCTATTGTTATTGTTATTCATATGTATACATTTTCCTAAGCATGAAATATAGATTAAGGATCATCACATGGCAGGGTGTTTGCAAACTGTTGTTCCCATCACGGTCCATCGGAGAGACTCTTGATCTGTGATTAGTTCGCCTGGTAGTTTAATTTGTTTTTGCTCAGGTGTCTTTATTATCCGCTGTGCACCTGTGCACCTTCCAACACTCTTCTTTCTAAAACATTGTTGTGTATGACCAAAGCATTTCAATTTCTGTAACAATATATTGTTTATGAGCCATCTTAATTCGAAGTTCAGTTCTTGCAATGTCAGCTCCATGGTACTCAAAAAAGTTTCTGTAACACTAAATGCAACGTCAGTTTACACTCTGGTGCTACATCAAAGGAGATTTGAAATGAGAACAAACGTACTCCCTAGAAGAAAATGGATTGATGACATCAGAGACATTGCACAACCACACAGAATGACACTATCAAGTGCCACCCATAGGCGCTGGAACGCTCGAAATTTAGAAGACATGAGAGGAATCTCCAAATGGGGAACATAACATCTGCAACATTAGATATGCGGATGATGCAGTATTGGTTGCAGACCATACACAAAAACTGCAGGATTTTATAGATGCGGTTATTGTACACAGTGAACAACTAGGGTTAGAATTAAATTGAAAGAAGATAGAGATTATGGCTGCCACTAAGAAGAAAGAAACACTACAATGTAATATACAAGTAAATGGAAATATTTTTAAACAAGTCAATCGGAACAGTCATAACATCTAATGGTGGAAGGGGGGGGGGGGGGGGTGTCCTGAATAGATTATAACAAGAATCGCATTGGCAAATGATGCTATTGCAAGATGGAAAACAAACTGACCAATAAAATGATGTCTATTGTAATGATAAAAAGAGTATTGAAACGCTACTGAAAAACTAGTTGTGTGTGAATGTGAAGTGTGAAAAATTAACAAGCTCAAAAACATCTAATGGCTGTGGAAATATGATTTCGGAGGAAAATGGAAAGAATTTTGAGAATAAATAAATTTTGGAGAACTTCGTGATAACTGGCTAGACTGGGGAGAAAAGAACAAGGGGATGGCAGAGAAGTAAATACCTGAATGGCTTAGTCACATGGTATGGTAGATAAAGAACACAGAGCTGATCCACGACTCTGGTGATCGTGTGAGATGGCGAAACATGTCCGCCCACGCTTATCGGCATGGCACATGCTGATTATATATATATATATATATATATATATATATATATATATATATATATATATATATATATATATATATATATATATATATATATATATATATGCCGGTCTCTCTGGCTGTGGGGTTACAACACTTTCTCTCTGTAATCCCGTTTATCACGCAGAGTCTCGCAGCGGAGCGAGAACTGAGGTGGTTCGACCCCCGCTCGTGACTTGCGGATACTGAGCCGGCCGCTCAGAAAGCAATGGCAAACTACTGAGCGTAATCTTGCCAAGAGATCAACAGACAGCTGAAAGATGCTGCTGTTGACAGCTAAGTCCTGTAAAAGGATACGCAAAACATTTTTATATATATATATATATATATATATATATATATATATATATATATATATATTGCTTTGAAAGCATGGCATCTTTACTATGATGAATGTTAATGTGACTAGTTTTCCTGTCATCACCTGTGTCGTCTTTTCTTCCTGTTCTCGTTTCTCTTCATCACGATCTTGCTGTTACCTTCTTCGGTAAGCTTGTCAGTGATAGTGACGTCATCCACACTGGAGTTTTCACTTTTGGATACACCTGAGATTAATTAAAACAAAACGTAAAATGTCCTATTCAATTATGACAATACAACATAACCTGAATACAAACCCAGCCCATCCCACCTTTTTTTCACCACACACACACACACACACACACACACGCACACACACACACACACCCACAGAGAGAGAGAGAGAGAGAGAGAGAGAGAGAGAGAGAGAGAGAGAGAGAGAGAGAGAGAGAGATGCATACTTACTTTGCCTCAGATTTTGCAGGTCAACAGTAAAATTTCTCCTTACGCGTAATTGGGGGGTATTGGTTATGTGATGTTATTTTTTTTTGTTCGCATATCCTTCACGGGACATTGCGGTCAACATCAGCATTTTCCCGCTGATTGTTGATTTCTTGGCAAGATTGCGCTCAGTAGTTTGCCAGTGCTTTCTGAGCGGCTGGCTCACATACCCCGTAAGTCACCAACGAGGCGAGAACCGCTACCGATTCTCGCGCAAATTACGTTCCTCATGTGGATATATGGGATTACGGAGAAAGACGTGAACTCCTAGGCCAAAGGAGACTGGCTATGCGATGCTAGGCCCATATTATTTAGAACGATCAGTGCTAGATGCGTGATGTGATCATTAGCACACAGTTCGTCTTTTCATCTCTGAAAAAGCCCTTGTGTCTGTTTTAGGTTTGGTCATCCGGATAACACAGGTTAGTGGACATACATTCATCATATCCAGGAGTTGAGCACATTACCAATTGGCCGGCACGCACGTCAGCTACCTACTGCACTACAGAGCTAACAGAGCCAACAGTAGTATAACCAAAGTGAGCTGGACTAATACATGACATGAACTGTTGTGCTCTAGGTTATGTAAGATATCTACAAGTATACAGTACCAGAACATGACATAGTGTTCTCTAGGTTCTGTGAGATATCTACGTGTATAGAGTACTAGAACATGACATGAACTGTTCTGCTCTAGGTTCTGTGAGATATTTACTTGTGTAAAGAACTAGAACATGAACTGTTGTGCTCAAGGTTCTGTGAGATATCTCCATGTATACGGTACTAGGACATGACATGAACTGTTGTGCTCTAGGTTCTGTGAGACATCTCCATGTATACAGTACTAGAACATGGCATGTTGTTCTCTAAGTACTGTGAGATATCTACATGAATACAATACTAGAACATGACATGAACTGTTGAGCTGTAGGTTCTGTGAGATATCTACATGCATACAGTACTAGAACATGGCATGGATATACATACAGTACGAGTATAAGACAAGCTTCAATAACACTGCAGACGTTGTCGCTTTCTGCAATGTGTCTGTAGTGTGATAGTGCCTTTACATTGTGAATGCATGGAGGAATAGCTGACCAAATCTTTCCGTCATTTAGCAGGCGATGAGGCAGATGTGGAATCCTCATCCAACCTTGCCCATGACATTAGCACTGCAGTTTCATATCAACATCGCTAACGCGCTGGCTAACAGAGCTTAGATCATACGCATATTTGTTACGTCTTCCTTAGTACTTGCCCAAGAATATCTGTATTTCTAGTCGTCAGTGCGTTACTCACAAATATATTTTGTCCTCTCCCAACCGACCAGTGAGTGCTGCATTGCAATTTAATTTTCAGATCAAATGGCACTCAATGATGTTGTCAGAATCAAATGTATTCTCAAAACATTTCCTGGCACTAATAGTAACAGACTGTGTGGTACAATAAGCCTTGTGTTGGCGATACATTCCGTCTTGGTAGCAATTCGAACTCAGGACAATCAAGGCTGGAATTTAATACACTAGCCACTTCACCACCGTCTGTCCATACAGTAAATATCGTCATTTATCATCGCGACTTAAGACCCCTCTGCCATACACTGCAAGGTACTATATTGGCAGCAAATTACGGGTTTCTTTAAACATCACGGCAACCGTTTGTGAACATGGTTAGTTTTCTAATGCGATGTGAAACATGGACAAGAAGCAGACAAAACGCAACATATCTAATAGGTTTGGGCACGAAAAATGCAAGCAATACAAAGAGTGGACAGAAACGTGAAGGAGACAGTATTTCAAGAACAAATGGCAATAATCGTAATTTGATTACAGAAATTAAACGTATTCTGACAAGATGTTTTGTTTTTTTGGTGGGGGGGGGGGGGGCGCATGTAATGGCGAAATTACAACTTGAAACAACAACTTTGTAACAACTGGCAAACGTGATGGGGAAAGAGCCAGGTTAAGACAAAGAGACATACTCGGGGGGCTTGGCCACATGGTATAATCGGGACAAGAGGACAGATGTGATCCAGAACTCTGGTGACTGTGTGAGATGGCGAACCATGACCGCCCACGTCTATCGGCAGTGCACACGATGATGATGATAATGATGATGACGAGCTGACCGTGATCACCAGAGACTCAGTTCAGGTTTATGTTCTTGTCCCGATTATGCCTGCGGGTAAATCCATTTAGGTATTTTTATCATTGCTTTAATCGTCTTCTTTATCCATCACGTTTGCCAGTTCTAATAAAGTTTTCACAGTTATACATATACGCATTAAAAATGCCTCTTGTCTTATAGTGAAATTACACCTCCTACTGGAGAAGATATCTGACAATGTGGATCAATGATCCATGTCTTCTTCTATAATAACGATGCAATCGCTACAAAGAAAAAAGCTTTATCAGTACATTATGAATACATTAGAAAACTAAAAAGGCAAAGGGTGCATACAGTTTATTTTCGTGGTTTCCGTAGAATGTATTTGTATCATATATTTTTGTAACTCACTATTTTGCTTTTGCACACACGCGTACACTCAAATAGAGTAGGTGAATGAACGGGGGGGGGGGGGGAGGAGAATGAGAAGAAGAGGAAACAACAGAGGCAGAAACAGAATCAGAAGAAGGAGGCGAGGAAGAAGAGTAGGAGGAGAAGGAAGAGGAGGCGATTAGATAAAGAAGAAGAAGAAGAAGAAGAAGAAGAAGAAGAAGAAGAAGAAGAAGAAGAAGAAGAAGAAGAAGAAGAAGAAGAAGAAGAAGAAGAAGAAGAAGAAGAAGAAGAAGAAGAAGAAGAAGAAGAAGAACAACAACAACAACAACAACAACAACAACAACAACAACAACAACAACAACAACAACAACAACAAATACACCATATTACCAAAACAACAAAAGGAGAAGGACAATAAGAATAAGAAAACTTCATAAAATGATAAAGAACAAGAATAACACGTAACATAACCGGAAGACGTGAATACAAACCGTCCACGGAATCCAGAAGCTTGCTTACATCGCTTGTGTCTCTCATTTTCCCTGATTTGTCAATAAATAAAACATCATTTATTGTTGGTGCATTTTCCTCAGAATAAACAGTTGGAGCCCTCAGTCCCGTGTGACTTTTACTAAAACTCTCACAAACATTTGCGAGGGGTTCAACTCGAGGAAATATTAGTGACGGCATATTCAGGATACTTCTCGAAGTCCTCAACTTATCCCTCAGACGCTCCTGGTCCCAACACCGTGATAAACTTATCTCTTCTGGCTGCTTAGGCGAGTTACAGTCATTGTGTATATTGTTTCTCTGCCACATATCAACCAGATCGTTATTCAGCCTCTCTCCGTTAACTTGCACGTTTTGGGCATTTACGAAAACGCCATTTAAACATAAGGTATATTCGACAGGGGGCGGTGTTTTGTAATAGTAGTACGAATTTGAAACACGGCGGTCAGATCCAGCATGAAAGGCGTCAGTTTCATGTTTGAGGTTGTTCAGCATTCTCTGGATGGTTGCAGAGCTCCAATGGTGATCAAAATGGTTGTTGTACAACTTAGGAGGGGAACACTGCATCTTGAGTCTGTCTGTTACATGGCTGGAGAGAGTTGATGATGGCACAGATGTAATTGTGGAAGGCAAAAGAAATGGGTTACCGCTCGTCAAATCCATCATTATGAAACCAAAGATGATCGTTTATAACGTCACTTAAACAGATTCTGGATATTGTAGGAAATCTCTGCAGTTTGAATTAGACTTGCAGCTACAATTGTTTGTATTGCAGAAAACGACGGATTGGGAAATCTCAGAGGTTTGTTGTAGTTTTGCTTTCTGTTTTGTCAGCACAATTCATGGCCTGTATGAATATATCAAATGTACAAACGAGCAAGTAAAAATAGACTGCTAGCAAAATATTTAACTCAAAATATACTTCAAACATACTAAAGAGCATTATTAATTTATTCAATCATTATCATGTGTTTTGCCGACTGAATTGTGCGATCATACCTATTCAGATTCTTGCGATTCAAAACACGACTAAATTAGTTTCAACTTCCTGACAATTGTATGTAATGAATGGAGAAATGTTAACTGATGACAATTTTCGTGAAGAATTAGCTGGGAAAAAATGTTGTTTCCTAACCATTGTTCCCACGTGTGATGGCAGTTCTTAGTGGTTACTTAGGACGTATCCTGAAGTATGGGAGAATATCATGGACAACCAGCATTTTAGTTAGAAGAAGCTACTTGAAGGCTGAAGAGATGTGATTCTACAGAAGATAGCTGAGAACATCTTGGGCAAATAACAAAACACATGAGTACGTTGTGAAAGAAACCATTCGAAGGACAGATGTTTGTTACTCGCATTAGTAGTAGTCAATCAACATACATTGAACACGTCACTAGACGGCCAGAGTTGTAATATATTCTGGCAACAGGGACATTCGAGAAAGGAATCAAAGGGACACTTAATAATTTGACCTCACTGCAAGAGGGAACCATGTGTCATGAAAGTAATTGGCGTTCTCGAGACAGGAGGCTGTGAACCTACAAGACGACCAACACCATACAGCGTGGAATAGAATAAGAAGAAGACAATAAGTTATGTAATGACAAATATATTTAATGCAATATGCATTTTTTTTCCGCGTTACCATCCTGTTTCAGGATATTGCGGTCAACATCAGCATCTTTCAGCTGTATGTTGATTCCTAGGCTAGATTACGCTCATCAGCACGCCACGACTTTCTGAGCGACCGGCTGCATACTATCATAAGTGACGAGAGTATTCGGGGTTACGGAGAAAAGCTGCTAACCCCTCGGCCTGGGAGACCGGCAATGTAACATATGTAAACAATAATAAAGACCGACTTAATCATTGTAGAATTAAGTTAAAACTGCACTTTACAAATAAATTTCAAATGAAATATAAATCTCTCCAAACCACTTCTGAGAAACAGTGTAATAATTCCTTGGCTAATTTTTTTTTTAATTTTTGGTTGCATATCCCTTACAGGACGTTGCAGTCAACACCAGCATTTTTCAGCTGCTGAAGATGTACTAGGCAAGATTTACGTTCAGTACTTTGCCATTGCTTTCTGAACGACAGGCTCACATACCCCCGTAAATTACCAGCGCGTCGCGATCCGCTGCCGAATCTCGCAGCTGCTGTTTTCCCCACGTGGATTTACGGGATTACGAACATTGTTGTTAACACCTTGGCCAGGGAGACTAGCTAGCGTTGTATTATTTCAAAATATGACAAATGGCGTGTTAACCACACACACACACACACACACACACACACACACACACACACACAAAAAACAACAAACACTAATTCCTGCTGGTAATATCCATATTAACGGCTCATTCATGTGTCAGTGCTCATCTATCTTGTTATAGCCGGTTACTCATCTTTGACCCCTATAATGATATAAGAGTGTAGGTTGCAGAACCTGAGCACTATCTTGGTAGGCAAGCGGACTAACATCTATGCCACCGTTACTCCAAAATAACACCACACTTCTTTAAAGTTGTATCGCAGATGTATTTTCTTGTTCTTCTTCTTCTTCTTCTTTTCGTTCATCCGGAGTGTTTTTTCAGATGTCATTGCGGTGTGTCTGTTATGCGCCCTTGGGCCGAAACCCGTAGGCCAACACATCGACTTTAGCGTGCTTTTTTGACCAGGTAGCATACCTGGGAGACTCACTTTTGTGGTGCCATCTACAACCATGCTGGCCAAGGTTGAACGGTCGAAGACAACGGTCATCCCTCAAAGGAAGGCAGGGACAGTCCATAGCATTTTCCGCCATCCAAGGTTGCTTCCATAGTTGCAGGGCCGACACATAACGCCCTGGATCTGGGCTCACCGAGGGAAATCGTCACTTCCTGCTCATGGCTGCTTTGAATCCTCACTTCTATATATTGGTCATTTCGTTTTCCCCGGGCCATTCCAGCACAAACCAGACATGTTCGCAGACGGCATCCACTCAGCGAGTTTTCGGACATGTGCTTGTCGTTGCGCCCATCAGAGCTGTTCCAGGCACGACAGACATTCGGAAACTACCTAGTCAGAGCTGTTCCGAACAAGAGCGGCATTCGGAAACTAGGTAGTCAGAGCTGTTCCTAGCACGAGAGACATTCGGGCGAGACATTTCACTCGGACGTAATTGCGTAGTGTCAATTTTTAGTTTGCCACCCGTAGGCCGACACTTCCGACTTCTGGCGGGCATTTTTTAGTGAGGTTAGCCTTCCTCCGGTTTCGAGACACGTTAGACTGTTGTAATGTCACCCACATCTCAGCTGGTCAAGATAGAACGATCAACGATATCGCGGACGGCCCTCAAGGGAAGGCAGGGGCAGACCATGGGCATAATCTCACTATCCGAGGAGGCTTCCATAATTGCAGAGCCGGCACATATTGCTCTGAGACTGGGCTCACCCAAGGAGTTTCCACGTCCTGCTCATGGCTGCTTTTGTTCCTCACTTCCATGTGTTGAGCATCCCGCTTGCCACTGATCGCTCGAGCACACACCAGGAGCGGTCAGATTGCGGGCGACATCCACTCGGTAAGCTTTTGCTTGTGACTTCATCCCACGCAATAGGTTCGCTCGCCGTGCGTTCCATTTTGCGTTGAGACGTTCTTCCACTTATATCTACACTCTCTATGAGTTAGATACAGAGTTTCCGTAACCATGCCCTTCGACTGGGGCACTTTTCTATCTTTTTTGTACTCGCTCACGAGGTAGGCTACATGTGCTGCCGGCTCAGCACCTTACCTTCGTGCAGCAGCGAACGGGAAACGGTCAGGCCCTCTCATCCGGGAATCCCTCATATCCCCCAGCTGAGAGCCTTCGAACATGTATTAGACCTGAGCATGTAGCTTGCTCAGTATCACGTTTCTATTTTCCGGTAGACGGGTATCGGCCTGGCTCTCAGATCCGAGGATTTGTGGCTTAGAGGCGTTCAGCCACAGCCCTCGACAGGGAGCCCTAAGAGTTTTGTCCGAACCAAGAAATTCTGCCTTCGTGCACCTGATTTAAATTTTGACTGCTATCCTCAGTCTATACCTGCAGATCTGCAGGTTGTGTCTCTCTTAGTCTGATCCCTATCCCATAAGCTGTCCGATATGTAATTTTTCACCCATCGGCAAGCAAATGGGGTCGATGGGACCCACAAGCTCCCCCACCACGTCAAGGTGGAGACACATCGGGGGAGATTTTCTTGTTCAATTTGCAAATGGAACAATCTAGTTAAGGATGCTTGTGTATGAAGTTAAATTTATATCCCACAAGGAGAAAGAGGCGGGGATGTCATATGTAAGGACCAATAAGTGCTAATAACTAAGTAACGTAAAGTAAAGTAAAGTAAAGTAAAGTAAAGTAAAGTAAAGTAAAGTAAAGTAAAACCTTATGCCATGAGACGTCTTGGGTATATGATGTCAGTCCTACGAGGGTAAGTTAATTAGTAAATCAAAAATGGCTGTAGAAAAATAACTAACTATAATAAAAACTTGAAATCAGTTTATTTTTATACATACATTGTCCCTTTATTTCTCCACATAATTTCCACCATCATTGATGCATTTGTCCCATCGTTTTATCAGTCCTCTCAGACCGGCTGCATAGAACTGTGTGCTTTGTTTTTATTTACCTGACATCCCACAGAAATGTGTGACTTACTTATTGACTCGCCGTCGTAACGTTTTCCACCGGGAAATCGCTAGGGGCTAGGTCCACTGAAAACCCACCGTTGCGGGAGACATTTCGCGAGTGACGCCGAAGTTGAATGTTAAGTGAAATCGTGGTTTAGAAAACAGAGCACGCAGTTCTATGCACCCGGTTTGGGAGGACGGATAAAGCGATGGGGTAAGTGCATCAATGTTGGTGGACATTTTGTTTTGAAATAAAGGGACAATGTATGTTTAAAAATAAACTGGTTTCAAGTTGTTATCTTATTTAGTTATTTTTCTACAGCCATTTGTAACTTACTTAATAACTTACCCTCGTATTTTAGAACAACCGTCACTCAATGGGTGATATAATCAATATTACGCCGGCCGCTTTCACTTCTCAAGGCATTTCCTGGTACCTACTTTAAGCTGGGTCGACCGAGGAGCCCAGGTCAAATATAAAGATCATCCTCGATGGGGACTACCACAACGAATCCAATGTTTACTTCGTGTTCTATCAATATGTATCTGTATTCTACCTCCATGTGGTTTATTCTCTGTTTATAATTAGGCCTCGTGCATTTTCATGCCCAAGGTTTCTTCAATGTCCTATGTCCACTTTTGTACAGGTTGACGCCTCGTTCTTCTTCCAGGAGACATACCTTCCATTACTGTTGCCCCTTTCACAAACAGCTGTGGCGTTTAATTTTGCCAATGCATTTTAGTGAGGCAGGAGTTCCGGCAAAGAACCGTGTCTCTTTTTGTTTTCTTCTCCAGGCTGTAGATCGGCACAGAATTATGAATCTTTTCCGTTGGAAGGGGGGGGGGGGAGGGGGGGGGGGTACTTGAGCCTGAGGAATTAGGGCCGCCTTGCTATTGCAGTGGCCACGAACTGTGCAGGTTAGAGTTTTCTTTTTGCTTCCGACAGAAAAAAAAAACTCCACACCTTACCGTCGATTCGAACCCGGGTCTCCCGAAGGTGAATCCGGCATTCTAGCCACTCGATTAGCCGCTCCTTTCAGGCAGAAGATCCAGTAAATAATCGTGAACTTGTTCCGTTACTTTCCTCAGGCAGAAGATCCAGTAAATAATCGTGAATCTGTTCCGTTACTTACTTCATGAAGAAGATCCAGCAAATAATCATGAATCTTTTTTTCGTTTCGTTTTTTCCTCAGGCAGGAGATCCAGTAAAGAATCGTGCATCTTTTTCTCTAGGGGCGAAAAGGGGGGGGGGGGGCACATAATGAGATGAAATAAACTGTAGAAATTGGTGACAACTAGCAAGATTGAGGGAGAAAAGAATAGGGAGAAGGCAGAGCGGTAAATATCTAGATGGCATAGCCACATGGCATAATAGAGTTCAAAAATTCACAGCTGATACACAACTCTGGTGATTGTTTAATATGGTGAAACATGACCGCCCACGCTTATCGGTTTGTACATGATGATGACGTCGAAAAGATCGATATCCAGTATCAATCAATCAATCAGATGCCGTCTCCATGGTGAAGGTTGGCTGCAATGGATCTCCAACACTGTCTGTCTGTCTCCCTTACTGTACATTCTGTCAGATTGCTGTGCGCCCATCTTTTGATGTTATCTTTCCACTTGTTTCGTTGTCTACCTCTTCCTCGCTTGCCTTATATTTTACCTTCCAGTGTGGTTTTTATAAGAGTGTTATGTCTTTTAACATAGCTGAAAAATTTAACTTGCTTCTTTTTTTTTTATTTCTTTCATCAACTCTCTTTTCATTTCCAGTTTTTCTATAACCTATGCATTTGATTCTCTTTGTTTCCATGAAATACGACATATTCTTCTGTATATCCACATCTCTAGAGCCTCTATTTGACTTTCTAATTGCTTGTTTAACGTCCAGGCTTCCGCGCCATGTAGTAGTGTTAAACACACATAACATTTTACAATTCTCATTTATAATGCATTTAATGCACCCAGTATGAATGTGGAAATTATAATACCTATCCAGTCGACGTCTGTAGCTTAAGGAAAGTGATCGCAGTTTCACAATCCCAACACACCGGGTTAGAAGACAGCCACATGCAATTTGGAAGTAGATCGCTGTGCTTTGATTTTCCCTAGGGTATAAGCTTCGGCCGTTCTCATAGCAATGGCAAATTACCGCACGTTAAATTGCCTAGAAAATCACAAATAGGCAATACATGCTGGGGTTTAATTACCAAATCCTGTAAAGGACATGCAGGTATCTTTTTTAACCTGCCCATGACCAGGGCTATTTATAACATAAGGGATGCTGGTGTACACACATGTCGTTCTTAACCAACGCTACAGACCTCGTTCTTTGTGTGGTCTCATGGGGGAAACTGCAACACTTGTGGAGTTATCATTTGTTGGATTTATCCCTTATCGAAGTTATGTTTTTATATTTTTTTTTTTTTGTAGTTATACTTTGTCGAAGTTATCCTTTATTGGAGTTACCCTTTGTTGGAGATATCCTTGTTGGAGTTATTCTTTGTGAAGCTACCATTGTTGTAGTTATCCCTTGTGGAGTTATTCATTGATGAAGTCATACTTTTTTCTCGCATATAGTTTACATGACATCACTGTCAACACCAACATTTTACCGCTGTCGTTGATTTCTTGGCAAGATTACGCTCAGTATTTTGCCTCTGCTTTCTGAGCGGCCGGCTCACTTATCCCGTAAGTTACCAACGCGGCGAAAACAGCTTCCAATTCTCGCGCGTTGCGTTACCCCACGTGGATAAACGGGATTACGGAGAAAGTCGTTTAACACCTAGGCCAGGGAGACCGGCAATTCATACTTTGTTGGAGTTAAATTTATGGAATACAAATATCCCTTTACAAAACCACAACTTAAACACCAGAAGAGTGTGTGTGTATGTGTGTGTCTTGTGTGTAAATATGTGTATATGTGCGTTAATTAATTCTCTACTACATTGATAGCCACTGTATCGTAGTGGCCAGCACGGCTGTATGCCAACCCGGTGGTCACGAGTTCGAATCCCCATCGAGGCAAAGATTTTTTTTTTTAAATTGACTTGAGCACCCATGTCGACACAGCCTTACATGGGTGCCAAGAAATCCCAGGGGAAGAAGTAAAGGCGTTAAGCGTGATATTAATGTCATAACTCGTCGAATGTCGATAGGTCTGTAGAAATATAGGTTCTTGGACCATATTCCCAAATTGCTTGAGGGGGTGTACACGGTTTCTTGACTGTTCTTTGTTTTACTTGTGTGAGTGTGTGATGTGTGTGTGTGTGTGTGTGTGTGTGGGTGTGGGTGTATGGGTGTGGGTGTATGGGTGTGTGTGTGCGTGTGTGTGTGCATATCCTTTATAGGACATCGCGGTCAACACCAGTATTTCTGCCGCTGTGATCATTTGGTAAGTTTACGTTCAATAGTTTGCCATTGTTTTCTGACCGACCGGCACCGATACCAAAGCAAAACCAACGCAACGCGGTCTGCTGCCAAATCCTGCGCAGCCGTGTTTCAAACGCGGGTATACGGGATTACGAACCTCGTCCGTAACACCTTCGCCACGGAGACGGCTTGTTTTACTTATCTTGGTTAAACATAGACCGGTAGTTTAGTGGCTAGTGACCTGGCTTGCTTACCCAACGACCCTGGACGTATGTCCACTCGGAGATATAAACCAATGACCTGTGTTGTTCACCCAGCATGAAGCTGACTATATTACTCACTGTGTCGGTTGGTCAAGAAAATATGACCTTCGCCCCATCGCCTCAGTATAACACGATGAACTGAAGAGGAGGTTCTGTTTGTGTTACACATGTAAGCACTATAAGTTGTAAAGTAAATTGCCATTTTACACATATTTTACACACATATATCGTACAAATAACCGGCTCTGTGGCGAAGGATAGGGGACGTAATTCGTAATTTCGTATACCGCTTTCGAAACACAACTGCGGTCTATTTGGAAGCAAACTAGCTTGCCTTGGTTTTCATAAAATGGTATATGTGCCGGTCGATCAGAAAGCAATGGCAAACTACTAAACTTAAACTTGCCAAGAAATAACAAATAGTCAAAAAAATTCTGCGTTAACTGCGACGTCCAGTAAAGGATATGCAATTAACAAACACATATGTTTATAGTCCTACTGGCCCTCGGTGGTGGATGCTATCAATACCTCGACGGCCGTCTTTATCTCTCCAGACATTTATGGTGCCGATTGTATGCTGGGTCAGCCTGGGATCCCATGCCAGTTATTAAAATTCGAGTCGACCCGGTGCGGATCAAATCAGTAAGTACTGTAAAACAAAACTGATGCATGCCCTTTCCTAATCACTTACGTCATCGATTGGACGGCACATTTTGAAAGCCAGTCACGTGATTTATAAAGGCCATGCGTTTCGCGTTAGCATATAACATGGTCGCATATTAAAGCTAGTAGAGGCAATTTGCATTCATTTACAGAAACCAACTTTGAGCAAACAAACAGACATGATGGTCAGTTTAATATTACCCCGTAATATTTCACTTGCCTCTTTGTTTTTTTTTTTTTTTCATCAAATCTATTAAATTCCCAGTTTTTCTGGAACGTCTGTATTTAATTGTTTTTGTTTCCATGAAATACGAAATAGTCATATGTATATCTACATATCCGGGGCCTCTATTCTACTTTCTAGTTGTTTGTTCAATCTCCAGGCAACTGCGCCATACTAGTGTTGAATATACGTATCATTTGACAATTCTCATTTGTAATACTGGTTTCATGCTGCTTAAAGCATTTTTTTTTTGCCATTCCTATTCTCATTTTGATTTCTACTTCACTTCTGCCATCGTCTATTATTACATGTCCAAGATAAGCGAAACTTGTTACTTGTTCTAGTATCTCCTCGTTCATTGATGACATTTCCTTTCCACTGCTAATTATCATATGAGCGTCAGATAGCAATGGCAAATTCTAAAGTAGTATGTCTTTTACAGAACGCCGCTCTCTTCACGAGGTAATGAAAACCCTCTCTATCTCTTGAATGGCAAACTACTGAACGTAAAATTACATAGAACATCAGAAGCAACTAACACAAAAGTGTTTTGGTTAATTACAACGTCCTGTAAAGAACATACAACTGTCTACCATCAGTTAACATATATAGGATGTGTCAATCTGGAAAACACATATTTACATTATTGCCTGTTCTACTGAGTTCGTGCAATGTGCTGTGCTTTCCCTTGGATGGTCCAAAATGCTTATAGAAAAGTACGTGTGTAGTAAATGTTATTCTTGACAATTTAAAGAAAAAAAAAAAATAAAAGCACCCTTTCCTGCCAGTAGATCAAGTGTTGCATGCCTTGTGTAGTAGCACAGTAGCAGGGACCTGTCGGCCTAGTGTCCATGTGTTCAAATTCCTATCGAGGCGAGGATTATTTGTTGTTTCCTTTCTAATAAATTAACCAGGTCTTCCAGGACGATACATCCTAAATGTGCACCAATAGTTTTCTGGGGAGTAAAAGCGGCTGACTCTGATATTTACTACACCAGCCACTGAATGCTGATTGTTGGTGCGTAATAACATGTGACTAGCACTATGTACACAGTATGTCCTAAGTGGTGGAGTTTGGTCCTTTTCTTAATTTTACGCCTGACGGTACACCTGAATTAGAATGCACATTCCAACTATAGGGTTTATTTAATACATACATTTATACGTACCTTACCATATGGAAACTATGATGATAAAAAACTGTGATTAAACACACGACCCCCAAAGCATACGACGAACACTTTGTTTTTCTATCACCATTTCACCTAAACATTCATATTGAACATAACGATACGCCGGTACACGGTATTAAATAGCACACTTAAGGAAAGCAAAACGTTTAGCCAAATAGCACAGATAAGTATCAGAGAACAGCGTATCTAAAACCATGTGATACTCCATATGTCTGTGAACGGTTTGACACGAGCAATCACATTATGTTCCGGGTGCTTCTCTATTTGTACCTCGTCAACTTTTACCTCATAAATCCCAACCTGTTTTTTAATGTTCATGTCTCTCTCTTTTATACCGTATGCCCGCTCTGTTATAATCCCCAATGTCTCCCAATGCTGTGATTTCTCTTTTTCTAAGTATTGATTTCGTTTGAAATAATTATCATTATTCGCCGGATCATATTGTGAAATTGGACGTTGGGAAATTGGCCCACCAGGAAATAGAAGTAGCAGATTGGATGGTCGTGAAATAGCGACCGGGCCGAGCAAACAATAAGACGGCAGACTTCGAGATGCCCAGGGCACAATGGAATAAAACCACGCCCGGCAAACGATCGCCACATTTATGTTTTAATTTGATTTAGTAACAGAGGAAATTGTGACAGAACGAATGGGAAAAATAAAATGAGGAAATTTGCTGATTCTACTTATCAAGGATTGAATCCAATTGCAACCAAACATTTTAAATTGTCTGGCCATTTGAAACCAAGCAGCGGACATTATGGTGGATGATTATTCCATATATCATAAATTTGTCTTCGGGAAACTGGAAATTCTTTCGCTGTATAGGTATAATTGATCAGTTAATGTGATTTGTTTGGTATAGAATCTGCTATAAGAATACCCACGAGACAGATTATATATTGATAGTGGCGTAAAGCCAGACAAAAAATAAACAATAAAAAAATAATGGCCGATAATGTAAAACATATCTTTAATGAGATGGATGCATTGCTGCGAAAAACAGAAAAGGATGTAGCGGAGCTGAGAGATTTAAAATCAGGATACGAAACGTATATTAGAACAAATAAAAGTAAAGCAAAGGACCGCACTTTTCTCCGCGCTTTTAGTGCGGCCCCCCGGGATGTGGTCAGTATCAAGTCAGTCGCCTTTTCACTCCAAGGCATTTCCTGGTACACATTTACATCCGGGTCAGCCTGAGAGTCCAGGTCAATTGTAAAACGCTATACAGTAATACATATTCAGTAGAAATATTCAGAGTGGAAGCCTAGCAGTACAGACAAAGGCAAGATAACCACAGATGGAAAAATAATAATAATCATTATAATAATAACAACTGAAAATAAAACAAAAGTAAAATAAAATAATACTAGAAAGCAGAAGGAACATCTCGTGCCTATGCGTAAAAACAAAACAAAATAGAGTAAGACTCACCAAATTAACAGTCCTAGACATCGGTAGAAACATCATAATATATAATTAAGGTGAGTTTCGAATGCACACCCGGTGAAAAACACCTGGGGGTCATGACCTGAGTGAGTCCAACCGTAGAGAGCTTCATTGAGGTAAAGAGGCAGAAATTTTCGGGGGAACCCTCTGACGATCGGAAGCCTCATGTCCTGCTTGCTCCGCGGTGGAGTTTTACCGCTTATAACCATAATAATCAACCTTTCAGTGACCCGGAATTAACCAAGAGACTGGCATACAATGATGAAATTAGTCCGGACAAGTGTTTGTAGAGCAGGTTACTCTTTCTAAAACATCAAATAATGAAGCACTTATAAGCTAGTAAGCAAACGAATTCACAGATGTTTATAAAAAGTCTTAGAAGTTGAGAGGATCTACTTCATTGCACCGGGTTTTATCCCACATGGCTTTTCCTCTTTCAAGAGGGCGACCTCCGAAAGTGTCGCACAAAGCACGAACTCCATAGCTCAAGCGATGACCCCTACGAGTCGCCGAAAAAAATGCACTCGTGAACCGAAAGACGTAGCCCGGTATCCAACCCACAACCTTTGGAGCGCGAGACAAACGGCTTGACCACTTGGCCACGGAGCCTACCTATATACAGTAATACAATCAATACACAGATGTTGATGGACTCTATTGTGCTCAACTCGGTTCCGTCTCTGCAATGCTGTGATTTAAACCCAGATATGTTAGGCAATTAGGACACACATTAGACAGCAGAAGAGAAAGACAAACTGATGTCAGCAACCCATCTGGCAAACGTCAACGTTTGACAAAACTACTTTGCCTTCTTTTGAATCCTTAGGGAATCTCAAAGCGGAGAGGGAAGACCAGAAGACCCTTCAATCATATGGCAGTTGTAACGATTAGCACTGTGATACTTCGTTGGCTATTGATCGAGGGGACGGGGCACTCGTGGAAATGTCCTAAACCAACCCCAGTATGTGTCTGGCTGTTTGTGATTTCCTGACATGTTTACTTATGTTCAATAGTTTGTCATTGCATTCTGAACGACCCGCATTCATACCATTGATTTAGACCAAATCAATGCAAGTCGGTCTGCTTTAAAATACTCCGCATCTATGTTTCGAACACGGTATACGAGATTTAAAAACTCCGTGCATAAGCCCTTGGCAAGAGAGACAGCAAGAGAACATAAACAAGTTAACTGCATATCCTTTACAGGACGTCGCAGTGAACACCAGCATTTTTTGCTGTTGTTGATGTCTTGGCAAGTTTACGTTCAGTAGTTTGCCATTGCTTTCTAAACGACCAGCACCTATACCATTTCGTAAAAAAAAAACCGGTGCAACGCTATCTGCTGCCAAATCACGGGCTGCTGTGTTTCGAACACCGGTATGCGGGATCACGTACCGCTTCCGTAACTTCTTCGCCCAGGAAACCGGCAAGAGAACATAACACATCAAACATAAAGTCCCGTAGTACTAACCTTTTGTGGATATGCGAAGTGTTATGACCATCACATTACGCAGAGACTCGAACCAACCATCTCCACATGACGGCACCGTCTTCACTGTGAATGTGTTTCTTGTGCTGTTTCAGTGGTCTTTAATGTTCCCATCACTTAATATTTCAGTTTAATCCAGGGAATTTGCTGTCTATTTCTAAATTGTATCTATCCTATTAATTTGTTCTCTTCTCCCCTGTACTTGTTCCTGGAACTGACGATTCCACTAATCAATAAGTATAGTGTCAAACAATAGTTGATCTTGTCACACACCGTGTCGTTGTGTCTGTGAGTTTTGCCCTTGTTGGGGAGTCTGTCATTAGCTCCACATTGTTTCTGGCTAACCACGGTAGCGTAGTAGATAGAACACTTACCTGCGGCCGGAGGGTCATTTGCTCAAACCCCCTTAGGGTTGTTTCATTTTGTTTACAGATGGCCCCACTCTGAAATAGGCACCGGAATATTTCTTACGTAGTAAAAGTGGCTAGCGTGATATTCGCTATATGTGACGTTAGACATATTATCTGTAAGTATTATTTCCTGGTGGTATCTAATATACTCTGTCCTTTACTAGATTTTACCTGTCATCCTTGATATGGGGACGTTAATTACAAGTATCTCTGAAGTCGGAGTGTGTTTGCCTGATGGCGAGGGACACTGTTGATAGGGAAAGCTAATCCACACGCACAATTCAGACCACCACTACTATAAATAGTGTGTATGGACTACGCTTGAGTTCAAAGCGAGCGACCGCAAAAAAAAAAATTTACTAGAATTTTCTCAAACTGAATACTTGAAGATGTGTCACCAATGATCACATCTTTGTCACTAAACACACATGTGTGAGGGAAAAGCACATAACTGTACACATCTATTAATAGTGTTCCTACTAGCAAATAACTGCCTTTTACATGGATGATAACAGTGGACACCATAAAACCATTGGTACGTGATAGAGTTACATGCAATGTTTCTTGAATACAGATGATTGCTTGTATGGCCATGATGTGTTGAGAAAGAAAGAAAAAGAGAAAGAAAGAAAGAAACGTGGTTAGAAGGGACATATAGAGCTAGCGGAGAGAGAGAGAGAGAGAGAGAGAGAGAGAGAGAGAGAGAGAGAGAGAGAGAGAGAGAGAGAGAGAGAGAGAGAGAGAGACGAGGAGGAGCAATCTCATAGCAAATACTTTTTTAGGGATCTGGCATGTTAGATTTTCAAATATACTAGGTCATGGATTGATACATGGACTTCCGGTCGCTAACATGGCGGTTAGGCGTTGAACCTTAAAGGTCTGTGGCGTGTTTATGCTTGCAGCAACGGTTTGCAATCGCATTTTCCTCATGTTGGACTGGTAGTACATGGTTCCGTCGCCCTGCTACTGAGTAAGTGCGTGGGCGAGACTGTGAGCTGTGAATTTCGCGGAGAATGTTTTACATCTGTCCTGTACAGTGACCTGCATGCTCGGAACAATGACTACCGGCTGTTGCTGAATTGACTGAGTTGCCTTTTCGGTTCATGAGTGCATTTTTCAGGAGACTCTCGAGAGTCGGCGCTGAAGCTGCGGAGTTCGTGCTTTATGCGACACTTTCAGCGTGTCGCCCTGCGGTAAAAGACCGAGCCATGTGAGAAAACCCGGGTCAGTGAGGTCTTTCTGGTGACTGCCGATCCATCGACGATGAACTGTGGTTTTCGTGGAATAATTTTGTGTTGGCATTCTGGCGGCAGCATTATGCACAGTGTACCTGTGCGGGCTTGTTGGATTGCCGAGATTCCTGCCTATTCCACTTTTCACATTGGACAGTGGGGAGCATTTTGTGTGATATTCACTGGCACAGGAACGGAGCATAATGGGGACGACCCGTTGCCGTGAAGTTGGAACCTCGACTAACTAACTAACAAACATGGATTGATACATTGTGGTAACTAGCATTCTATCCAGTCGTATTTTCTTCCCAGATAATGTTTAGAGTACTCTAAACCAATACTTAGTATCCATTTTACTAGACCAGATTCACCAGGCCACAACCTTGTAAAGTCACACCTCAGTAGTAATTACTGCAATATTATTACTCTCGCAGGTCTAGTTCCTCTACAGGGGACTCTTGGAGTATCTGTGCCGCATCGCTAACAAACTATGGCATTCGCTACTTCACACAAAGTAGAAATTGCCGCTCTTTTTCCTTTGTTAACATATTATTATAGTCGTTTCTCGTTTCCCTAATAACTGTTTTTCTATGCTTTGGCATACTTCGAAATGCAATATCATCTTTGTTCAAGAACAGCATAATAAACGTCTTCTTGCCTGCCAAATGATTATAGTAATTCGTTAACGCTAATCTTCATCCAATGCTTTCTTCATTGTTCTCTCTGGGTGTTCCATTTCTTGTTAGCATAAATCAGTGAAAAAACTTAACACTGGTTTTGGTGATTTAGATGTAAATTTATAAGACTGTTCATTACTTTATTTTTAAAAATAGGTAATGACTGTCTCATAATGCCGTTAATGCTAGTCTTCTACCAACACGTCCCTCATTGTTCTATACGGGCGTTCTATTTTTGTCTTAACATAAATCTGAGAAATAAATTACCGCTGGCTGTGGGTTACTTAGAGATAAGATTCTCCGATTGTTCATTGCGTTATAAAACAAGCAATTATTGTCACATTGTAGACAATGCCGTTATCGCCAATATTCACCTAGTACAGTGGTTCTCAACCTTTTTTAGCCCGTGCCCCCCTTCACCATATTTTCAGAACGTCACCCCCCCCCCCCCCCGCCTTCCTATCAAAAATTTGGCCCGTGCCCCCCCCTCACCGTATTTTCAGAACGTCATTCCTCCCCCCCCCCTTTCATATTTCCTATCTGAAAATCCCCCCACCCCTACACAGTATACGTAAAGATGTAAGGTAAATTTAATAGCACATACTAAAACAAGTCTAGACATCCACATAAAACATGATTTGTGAGTCTACTGACTTTATAAAATGAATTTTAGAAGGATGAGACGTACTTAACTGTAAAGTATGAAGGGAAAAACAATATCAAGTAATCGGTTCTTGTATTAACGCGATCTTGAAATGGTCTTCATTTCCCCCCCCCCCCCGGACACCCTAAAATTCCCCCCTGGGGGGGGGGGGGTGAATTCCCCACCGGTTGAGAACCACTGACCTAGTACGTTCGTTCGTCTTTATTCTGTAAGGGTGTTCCATTTGCTGTTAACTTTAATCTGAGAAATAACGCTGTTAGCAGCTGACTTATAGATAAGATTATATGATTGTTCATTACATTATAAAATAGTTAAAGATTTCCTATGCAGGAGCGGCTGGCCGAGTTGTTCCCCCCCCCCCCCCCCTCCGCTAGCTCGATTTGAACTCAAGCGTAGACCATACACACTACTATAAATGCTGGGTTTCCTTTCGGGTGACTCAAGTTCAACTCCTCGGTAAGGTGTGGATTTTGTTTCTGTACAGTTGTTTCTATACCTGCACAGTTCGCCGTGACTGCAATAGCCAAGCGGCTTTAATTCTTCAGGATCAAGACGCCTACACCGCAAGGCACTATAGGCAGCAGATGACAATGATTTCCTGTGACACACAATCCTGTTGAGGCGTTGCGTGTTAAGTTATCACATATTCTGAGACACGGCATTACGAGACAGTGTGCAGTAAAATCAAGTACGTTATGAGACAGTGTGTAGTAAACTCAAGTAAATTGTGAGACAGTGTGCAGTGAACATCCGGTAAAAATGGCGACGACGTAACGTTCATTCTTCGGGAGACGCTGTTTTTAGTGTTTTCCTGTGAATTATGTGGTGTTATTTCGTATTCGTTTTTTTTTTTTTTGGGGGGGGGGGAAGTGTTCACAAGAAGCCACGGAAGGCAGGTGGTGGATAAAACTTTGAGGGCAGCCGACAGATAGTTATTGGTAATGGTCTCAAGTTTCGCGACGGTAGGCAGAAGATCTCTTTCACGGGACAATGGCTGGCGTCACCGACCTATATGGTCACTGCCAAGGAAAGAAATCAACGGCAAACTACCTTCTTTAATAGTGCCTAGTTCATTATGATTCACCTAATTAGTAGATGCGGTTGTTGTACACAGTGAACAACTGAGGTTAGAATTAAATTGTAAAAAGACACAGATTATGGCCTTCACTAGGAAGCAAGAAGTACCACAATGTAATATACAAGTAAATGGGAATATTCTTCAACAAGTGAATCGGTGCAATTATCTCGGAACAGTCATAACATCTGATGGGAGATGCCTTGAAGAGATTAGAACAAGAATCGCCATGGCGAAAGTAGCCCTTAGCAAGATGAAAAACATACTGACCAATAAAAAGATGTCAATTGAAACGAGAAAAAGAGTGTTGAGGTGCTACAAAGAGCCTGTATTTTTGTATGGATGTGAAACTTGGACAATGAGCAGTCAAGCTGAAAAACATCTGATGGCTGTAGAAATGTGGTTTCTGAGAAGATGCAAAGAATTCCATCGACAGACAGAAAAACAAATGACCAAGTACTACAGGAAACTTATGAAACTCGTAAATTGATTAGAGAAATTAGACGTAGACAGTCAAATTTTTTGGACATGTTATGAGAAGAAATGAATTGGAGAACTTGGTGACAACTGGCAAGATGGAAGGGAACAGACCAAGTCGAAGACCTAGAAGTAAATACCTGGATGGCTTGCCACATGGCATGATCGAGACAGGAACACTGAGCTGATCTACGACTCTGGTGATCGAGTGAAAGGGCGAGTCATGACGGCCCATGCTTTCCGGCATGGCACATGACGGATGATGGATGGTGCAGTAAAATGAAGTACATTATGAGACAATGTGCAATAAAATCAAGTACATTATGAGACCCTGTTCAGTAAAAATTAAGTACATTATGAGACAATGTGCAATAAAATCAAGTACATTATGAGACGGTGTGCAGTAAAAATTAAGTACATTATGAGACAGTGTGCAGTAAAATCAAGTATATTATGAGACATTGTGCAGTAAATTCAAGTACATTATGAGATAGTGTGCAGTAAAATCAAGTACATTATGAGACAGTGTGCATTAAAATCAAGTACATAATGAGACAAGTAAACATCAAGTACATTATGAGACAGTGTGCAGTAAAATCAAGTACATTATGAGACAACGTGCAGTAAAATCAAGTATATTATGAGACAGTGTGCAATAACATGAATTACATTATGAGACGGTGTGCAGTAAAATCAAATACATTATGAGACAGTGTGCAGTAAAATCAAATACATTATGAGACAGTGTGTAGTAAAATCAAGTACATTTTGAGACAGTGTGCAGTAAAATCAAGTACATTATGAGACAGTGTGCATTAAAATCAAGTACATAATGAGACAAGTAAACATCAAGTACATTATGAGACAGTGTGCAGTAACATCAAGTACATTATGAGACAACGTGCAATAATATCAAGTACATTATGAGACGGTGTGCAGTAAAATTAAGTACATTATGAGATAGTGTGCAGTAAAATCAAGTATATTATGAGACATTGTGCAGTAAAATCAAGTACATTATGAGATAGTGTGCAGTAAAATCAAGTACATTATGAGACAGTGTGCATTAAAATCAAGTACATAATGAGACAAGTAAACATCAAGTACATTATGAGACAGTGTGCAGTAAAATCAAGTACATTATGAGACAACGTGCAGTAAAATCAAGTATATTATGAGACAGTGTGCAATAACATGAAGTACATTATGAGACGGTGTGCAGTAAAATCAAACACATTATGAGACAGTGTGCAGTGAAATCAAGTACATAATGAGACATTGTGCAGTAAAATCAAATACATTATGAAACAGTTTACAGTAAAATCAAGTACATTATGAGATAGTGTGCAGTAAAATCAAGTACATTATGAGATAGTGTGCAGTAAAACCAAGTACATTATGAGACAGTGTGCTGTAAAATTAAGTACATTATGAGACAGTGTGCAGTAAAATCAAGTAAATTGCCGTGTTTATATGCCTATAAGTGTAGCGGGCATATGGTGCTCGACCCATATTTGTATCAACCAATCAGTACTCCAGGGTCATGGGGTCACGATCGAGCAGGCCAAATTTTACTTCCAGTCACTGGTAGATCATTAAAGGATCGGTCGATAAAGAATTGATCCAGTGCCAAATTATAATATAATGCCAGATGTGACACCCCCCCCCCCCCCATATTTGTATAAAAGGGTGATACAGGCAATATTTTCAAACACTGCACATTCATCTAGTTATTTGTTTTGTTTCGTGTATTTTCAGCAATTTCAATGCTACGTTGTTGGAAAATTACATTATAGTACATGTTCATTTGATTGTACACCATATGTGGCCTTAATCTACATTTTGTTTGGCACTGAATCAGTTAAGAACGCATCGCCTTGCCAACGCGAACCTATAACCACCGGGTCAGTTTGCAGGCGGGCTAGCCACTGTGCCAAGTTGGATCACCATGAAATAGGATGGAGATGTCCATTTCCCGCCAACTTTCACCCCTACTCAACTCTCGGAAAATTCTGAACATAATAGGGTGATCATTCTATGATTCCGGGTCGACCGCTTAGCGTGCTGGTCTAGAAATAAAAAAAAATACAACAAATGAAT
Organism: Cepaea hortensis; assembly: GCA_963921405.1. NCBI lineage: Eukaryota > Metazoa > Mollusca > Gastropoda > Stylommatophora > Helicidae > Cepaea > Cepaea hortensis. The sequence goes on along the minus strand of OY992881.1, from coordinate 95,455,264 downwards.
CACCACATAAAAACCAGAAGTAAATGGTAAGCTTTACAAGAACACGATTCATCAACATGTGCCATGTCGATAAGCATGGGCGGTCATGTCTCGCCATCTTATATGATCACCAGAGTCGTGGATCAACTCATTGTTTTTGTCTCGACCAAACCACACTTGACCAAGCCATCCAGATATTTACTTTTCTCCTTGATTCCTTGTCACACACAGATATATACAAGTACTCATTTGATTCCTTGTCACACACCGATATATAAAAGTACTCATTTGATTCCTTGTCACACACCGATATATAAAAGTACTCATTTGATTCCTTGTCACACACCGATATATAAATGTACTCATTTGATTCCTTGTCACACACCGATATATAAAAGTACTCATTTGATTCCTTGTCACACACCGATATATAAAAGTACTCATTTGATCCTCTAAAAGTACTGGAGAGTTTTGGTCATAGACCACAACTTTATGAAGGGAAAATCCCAACTGCACCTCCCCGCGGTAGAGGATGGAAGCACACTACGGTGTGGCTAAAACAGCTCTGGGGACCGAGTATCCACCGGAATAAGTGGACAACTCTGCAGCTGAGCAGAGCAGGGGACTCACTTGTCCTGACAGTCGGAAATGGCTGTACAAGGCAGAGGTAAAAAGACCACCATGTGAATGTGGAAGGCAAGGGGAAACCACCACATTATCTTCCCAAGACTTCATGGCAAAACATATATCAAAGTTAGTGAAGGACGTTAATGGCTGTCTTAGGACATCCTCGTCCGGTAGGGACAGTCATGAGCCACAGGTGACACCAGACCGTCATCCAGCTACTGATGGCAAAATCTTAACTAAAATAAATAAATTTAGAGTAGGAACATGGAATGTTAGGACATTAAATGAGCTAGGAAAGTTGACCAATGTTCTAAGAGAGATGGATAGCATGAAAATGAATATACTAGGCATTAGTGAGATGAGATGGAAGGGATCGGGCAAAATTATAGCTGAAAATCACACAGTAATTTATTCTGGAGGGGATACACATGAAAAAGGTGTAGGAATAATATTAGACGAAAAAACAGCCAAGTCAATTAATGGATACTGGTGTATTTCAGATAGAGTTATTATGGTAAAAATCAAAGGCAAACCAATAGACATAAATATTATACAAGTATATGCACCAACAGCAAGCAGTAGTGAGGAAGAAATACAACACTTTTACGACGAAATAGAAATGGCGATTGCTCAAATTGGATCACAAGAAATAAAGATAATACTTGGTGATTTTAATGCAAAAATAGGAAAGGGAAAAATGGAGGATGTAGTGGGGAATTATGGTTTAGGTACAAGAAATGAAAGAGGGGAAAAGCTAATAGAATGGGCAAATATCAATGATATGATAATTGGAAACACATGGTTTAAACACCATAAAAGACGACTGTACTCATGGATAAGCCCTGATAAGAAAATACGCAACCAAATTGACTACATACTAATTAATAAAAGATTTAGAAATGCTTTAATTAATGTAAAGACAATGCCTGGTGCTGACTGTAATAGTGATCATGTACCACTATGTGGACAAATAAAAGTAAGATTAAAGAGAGGGGAAAAAATGGTATGAGACTTAATAAAGAGGTTCTGAAAATAGATAAAGAAATGCAAGAACAATACAGAGTGACTGTGAAAAATAGGTACAATGCAATAACTAAAATACAGAGTATAGATGAACAATGGGAAATGTTAAGGGACTCCATTCATCAAACTAGCAAAGAAGTATTACCGGAGAGAGGCAAAATAGCTAAGAAAAAATGGATGAATGAAGATATCTTAAAATTGATGGACAAAAGAAAGCAGAGTAAAAATGACAAACAAGAATACGCTAAGATAAATAAAGAAATAAAAGTTAAATGTGGGAAGGCTAAAGAAAGTTGGTTAAACGAGCAATGCAAAAAAATTGAATTAAATTCCATTAAAGATACAAAAAATATGCACAGACAAATCAGTGAGCTTACAGGAAGAAAAATAAGAATAAATACGGGGTGTTTGAAATCAAAAACAGGAAAGATAATATTAGAGGAAGATGCTATAATGAAGAGGTGGAATGAGTATATAAGAGAATTATATGTAGGAGAAAGGGAAGAATTAACAGAAGATAGTAACTTAGAAGGTCCACCTATTCTGAAAGAAGAAGTCGCTGACGCTATGAAACGTATGAAGAAAGGAAAAACAGCTGGGCCAGATGAAATCACAATAGAAGAATTAGAAGTATTGGGAGAATTTGGAGTAGATATATTAACCAAAATGTTGAATGATATTTACAGCAGTGGATATTTACCCAGTGATATGCTGAAATCTGTATTTATAGCTATACCAAAAAGACCAGGAGCAATTGATTGTGAAGATTTTCGTACAATTAACCTTATAAACCATATCACTAAGCTTCTACTCAGAATCATAATGAGAAGAACCAAAAAGAAAATAAAAATGGAAATTAGTGAAGAACAGTATGGATTTGTGGAAGGAAAGGGCACAAACAATGCAATTTGTACATTACGGACACTAACAGAAAGGTCAATAGAGAAACAGAGAGACATATATTTGTGCTCCATAGATTATACTAAGGCATTTGATAAAGTAAAACATGATGAACTGATTAAAATGTTGGAAGATATCAACATTGATGGAAAAGATTTAAGAATAATAAAGAATGTTTACTGGAACCAAGTAGCAGCAATTAAAATGGGAAATAAAGAGGGTAGTTACGAACGGATAAAACTAAGAGTACGACAGGGGTGTGTCTTGTCACCAGATCTGTTCTCCCTGTATAGCGAAGTAATAATGAGAGAGATCAAAGAGATGCCAGGAATACTAGTTGGAGGTTATAATATAAATAATATACGCTATGCAGATGACACAGTATTGGTGGCGGATAATTCAACAGATCTACAACAATTATTAGACGTTGTAGTAACAGAGAGTGCAAGGAAAGGACTCTCCTTGAATATCAAGAAAACAGTAACAATGGTAATATCAAAGAAAATGGTGACACCAAAATGTGACATAGAAATAGAAGGGAAAATCCTTAACCAAGTTGATAATTTTAGATACCTAGGGGCATTTATAACATCAGATGGAAGATGTACAACAGAGATTAGGAGCAGAATAGGGCAGGCAAAAGCCGCATTTCAGAAAATGAAGAGTATCTTATGCAATAAGTCGCTATCAATGAATGTAAGAAAGAGAGTGCTGAAATGCTATGTGGAACCAGTTTTACTGTATGGCAGTGAATCTTGGAATGTAAATGAACAAATTAAGAAGAAATTAGAAGCAACAGAGATGTGGTTCCTGAGACGAATGTTGCGAATTCCTTGGACTGCCAGAGTAACTAATGACGACTGCCTGAAACAGGCTAATGAAACTAGAACATTATATACAACAATAAGACAGAGACAAACAGCTTTCTTCGGTCATGTGATGAGAAGAGAGGTATTGGAGAAAATCGTAACAACTGGAAAGATCGAGGGGAAGAGAGGCAGAGGTAGACCAAGAGAAGTGATGCAGGATGGATTGAGACGGTGGCATGGAGGAATATCAGCAGCAGAGTTGATCCAGAAAACCAAAGACCGAGATCTGTGGAGAGCCATGAACGCCTACGCCAGCCGGCAAGGCACTTGATGATGATGATGACTCATTTGATTCCTTGTCACACACCGATATATAAAAGTACTCATTTGATTCCTTGTCACACACCGATATATAATAGTACTCATCTGATTCCTTGTCACACACCGATATATAAAAGTACTCATTTGATTCCTTGTCACACACAGATATATAAAAGTACTCATTTGATTCCTTGTCGTGGGCTTGACACGTACGATCTATTACCGCGAGTATGATTATAACAATTATTGTATATTAACAATAGTCTGGTAAAAGAGATCTGCCATGTATTAGGACACAAGTGTACTAACCAAAGCGCTGATACGACTCATATTTTGTCATAGCTTGTTATCGACTTCTGTGAAAGAAGAATTACTACATTTTCCGAAGAAAGGAGAATTGCTAGATTACATGATTGTTCCTAAATAAAACATTTTGGGTACATACAAAAGTCATATTTTTTAGTGCTTGACCCTTTACACGAATTGGGATGTACTGGGTACCTGTTGCCTGCCCCATATGTGTATACCTTAATCGGCACACGATGGATGATGCGGTCAGGATTACGTCGGCCGCCTTTATTTCATGGTACTCCCCAGGTACTCATTTATGGCTTGGATAACCTGAGAACACAGGTCATATTTAATCAATAATTAGTTAGCTAGTTAGACAGTCATTCAGTCACAGTTAGTTAGCTAGTTAGTTAGCTAGCTAGCTAGTAAGTCAGTCAGTTAGTTAGTCAGTCAGTCAGCCATTCAGTCAGTCAGTCAGTCAGCCAGTCAGTCAGTCAGTCAGTCAGCCAGCCAGCCAGCCAGCCAGTTAGTTAGTTAGTTAGTTAGTTAGTTAGTTAGTTAGTTAGTTAGTTAGTTGGTAGGTTGGTTGGTTGGTTGGTTTATTGGCTGCCTGGCTGGCTGGCTGGCTGGCTGGCTGGCTGGTTAGTTGGTTGGCTGGTTATTTGGATGGTTGGTTGGTTGGTTGGTTGGTTGCTTGGTTGGTTGGTTTGTTTGTTGCTTGGTTGGTTGGATGGTTGGTTGGTTAGTTAGTTAGTTAGTTAGTTTTATTATGAATAAATATCCAACATGTGTTGTGGAAAATAAAACGGCGGTTACGTGGCGGACAAACTTGGGATTAATCTTGGTCTTTGTCTATGTCTCACACACACACGCCAAATCGATAGGGATGAAAGATTAAGTGTAAACAGAGTGAGAAAGTAGGATAAGGGTAGTCCTAAAGCGACAGAGAGAGAGAGAGAGAGAGAGAGAGAGAGAGAGAGAGAGAGAGAGAGAGAGACATAAAGAAGAATCAAAGAGTACGCTTGGCCAATGATTTATACCTGTGCAGTTATTCAACAAAAAGTGTCTTTACCAAGCTGAAAGGAAAAAGGTGAACACGTTTTAAAGAAGAAAAAAATGACAATTAAGGAACATACAATAACTAGCTTAACATAATAAATTAAGAAATCCACAATGAGATTAGAGCGCTTAATTCCATTTAAATCCCAGAATAACCCAAGACAATGCGCTCTCCAATTTAATGATATGGAAAAATAAACGAACATACCTTCGGGTTATTATAAAACAAACAGACATCAAATGAGACCATTGAAATTAACATCGTCTTGTTTACTGAAATTTAAACAAACAATGGTTGATACTATCATTATAGCCATAAAGCTGTTTCGTAATCTCTGCCCCAAGGTTAAATCCGAGTCCAAATTATAGCAAACAAATTACCAACCATCGGTTCTCAGATATCGTTTTATGTTGATCATTAGAACATATATTTTTGTTCTTGTTTACAAAACGCTGCGTTTGTTTTTTGTCTACCTTTACTTTAATCGCAGCGTCGTTGTTGCGACAACGGAGTCACTCTTTGCATCTAAAAAGAACTCAGTTCCCATTGTAATTCTCACCGATGCAATATTAGCACAGGAGTCGCTATTGTTACACAGATTTCTGGATTTCAAGATGTCTTGTCAGAGTATGCTACCAGTGCAAAAGTACGCTGCAGTAAATATCTCGACCTGGGTAGAAGGGAATGAGACAGCTGACCAACATGATGGGGATGGAGCTGCATTACAATATAATTTACTACATAGTATGTACCAAGCTGCAAAAACATTGTTTATTTTTCATGGAGATAACAGTGCAGAAATGCTTCTTCTTGTTCTGTCCTTTATCCCCAGTTATACCATAGGCCATCAACTAACCCAGGACAAGCCGTCTTATATTTTGTTATCGACCTCCATGTCCATTCAATATTGTTCATTTGCCTGTCATTCTTTTCTCGGTGTGTGTCCATCTCCAGCGTCTTTCTCTGATCTTTAGGTCCACTGGCATTTGTTTAGTTTTGTTCCATGATCTCTACAATGGTGATTCTGTTTTACCATTTTAGTCCCACTATTCTACGCAAGCAGCAATTATAAAGTAGATATAAGAATAGAAATACATCGACCTATTTAGAAGAATAATTAGTAGTAGTATTTGTGAGTGAAAAGAGGATAAAACACGAAATCATGCTAACAACGAAAAGGGGGTATACGTAAGTATACAAGGTAATATTGAAAATAAGTATCTTGTCTGCTACAATCGATTTGTCTTGGGCATTGAGTCAATATACGTAACTGATACTTTGCTCATTCTCCAATTCCAGATCACAGTCTTCAACTTGTCTTTTCATTGTATCCTGTCTCATTGCACATCTCCGACTGACGTCCACGCCTGCTACAAGTGGCAGAGCTGGCGTTTCGTCCACCATGTTCAATAAAGAAATCATTAAATTCACCTCCCGACAAGATGCCCTAAATTAAGTTTCCGCCCAAGTCAAAAGCCCCTTGACAAAGTCGAGAGAAGGCCAGAAGACTTCCAAGACCAGTTTGTTCGCGTCAAATTGGAAATTGGAAAATTTAGGGCAGAGTTAGGAGGACAGAACAGACTAGCTGGTGATGTGGCGGCTCCAGTGTCTGCATGAGCTGATCTCATCGAAGCCCTTCTTCGTTATCTCAAACACACGATGCATGACTTTGGGTAAATTGTTTACACAGATTTGCTAATGCTAACGTGTTCCCCGGCTTTCGACAATAAAAATAAATTATTTCAATTTGCTTTTAAATTGTTTGTTTAGTAGTAGTGCGTTAAGAAAGTCGCTTTCAAGCCAAGCTTATCAATGTAATGTGTTTTTCATGTTTTGATTATTCTATGTATTAACCGAGTCTGTATTGAAGGGGTTATGGGCGCAATTCGTAATCCCGTATACCAAGTTCGAAGCACAGCTGCGGGCGATTTGGAAGCAGGCTCTCTTGCATTGGATTTCATATAATGTATGAGTGCCGGTCGTTCAGAGTGCTATGGCAAACTACTAAACTTAAACTTACCAAGAACAAACAGCCAAAAGATGCAAGGGTTGATTGCGCCGCCCTGTAAAGGATAACATCTGAGGAGAGAAGCCTTGGAGAGATTATAACAAGAATCACCATGACGAAGGTAGCCTTTTGCACGATGGAAACCATACTTACCAATAACAAGATGTCATTTGCAAACAGAAAAAAGAGTGTTGGGGTGTTACATAACACCTTTACTTTTGTATGAAAGTGAAGCGTGGACAATGAACAAACAGGCTGAAAAAACATCTGATGGATGTGGAAATGTGATTTCTTAGGAAAATGCAAAGAATATCATCATAATCATCATCATCATCATCATCATCATCATCATCTTCATCATCATCATCATCATCATCATCATCATCATCATCATCATCATCATCATCATCATCATCATCATCATCATCACCATCATCACCATCATCATCATCATCATCATCATCATCATCATCATCATCATCATCATCACCATCATCACCATCATCATCATCAAGTGCCCTGCCAGCTGGCGTAGGTGTTCATGGCTCTCCACAGATCTCGGTCTTTGGTTTTCTGGATCAACTCTGCTGCTGATATTCCTCCATGATATCGTCTCAATCCATCCAGCATCATTTCTCTTAGTCTGCTTCTGCCTCTCTTCCCCTCGATCTTTCCAGTTGTCAAGATGTTCTCCAATGCCTCTCTTCTCATCACATGACCGAAGAAAGATGTTTGTTTCTTTCTTATCGTTGTATATAATGTTCCAGTTTCATTAGCCTCTTTCAGGCAATCGTTGTTAGTTACTCTGGCAGTCCAACTAATTCTCAACATTCGTCTCAGGAACCACATCTCTGTTGCTTCCAATTTCTTCATAATTTTTCATTTACATTTCAAGATTCACTGCCATACAGCAAAACTGGTTCTACATAGCATTTCAGCACTCTCATTCTTACATTCAGTGATATGGACTTATTGCATAAGATACTCTTTATTTTCTGAAATGCGGCCTGTGCTTGCCCTATTCTGCTCTTAATCTCTGTTGTACATCTTCCATCTATGTTATAAATGCCCCTAGATATTTAAAATTATCCACTTGGTTAAGAATTTTCCTGCTATTTCTATGTCACATTTTGGTGTCATCATTTTCTTTGATATCACCATTGTTACTGTATTCTTGGTATTAAAGGAGAGTCCTTTCCTTGCACTCTCTGTTACTACAGTGTCCAACAAATGTTGTAGGTCTGTTGATTTATCCGCCACCAATACCGTGTCATCTGCATAGCGTATATTATTTATATTATAACCTCCAACTTGTATTCCTGGCATCTGTTTGATCTATCTCATTATTACTTCGCTATATAGGGAGAAGAGATCGGGTGACAAGACACACCCCTGTCGTACTCTTAGCTTTATCTGTTCGTAACTACCCTCTTTATTTCCCATTTTAATTACTGCTACTTGGTTCCAGTAAATATTCTGTATTATTCTTAAATCTTTCCAATCAATGTTTATATATTATATGCCATGAAGTCTTGGGAAGATAATGTGGTGGTTTCCCCTTGACTTCCATATCCACATGGTGGTCTTTTATCTCTGCCGTTGACATCCATTTCCGACTGTAAGGACAAGTGAGTGCCCTGATCTGCTCAGCTGCAAAGTTGTCCACTTATTCCGGTGGATACTCGGTCCCCAGAGATGTGTTATAGTATGTCCACATTTGTTTGCCTTCAATCACGATCAATTATTTTGAAAACTGTCTGTTGCATCGTTATGAAATTTTTCCAGCCGTCTTATATTTACACCCACCCAAGGAATATGTCTTTGATAGGTCCAAAAACAACTTAAATCATTAAAAGCGGCGACATTCCTTTGATGTTTTGCTTAACAACTAGTGATTTCTCGTTAACAAAGTTATTTTTACGGTAATATGAGACCTGCCAATTCTGATGACACACAAAGGCGTATCCGGATTCGTATGGGAGTGGGTGCAATGAAAGAACTAGCTTAATATCAACAGGGTCGGCAACATTGTACCGGGTTTTTATCCCATATGGCTCAGTTTCTTTCCGCAGCGCGGAAAGCATCGCACAAAGCACGAACTCCCTAGCTCCAGCGATGACCCTCGGGAGTCTCCGAAAAAATGCACTCGTGAAATGAAGGACGCGGCCCGGAATCGAACATACAACCTTCGGAGCCCGAGTCAGACGGCTTGACGACTTCACCACGGAGAATCCCGAGAGGGGTGCAATGTGTAATATTAGTAAAGACAGAATTTACGGAGGCACGGGGTAAATAATTTGTAAATTAACAGGAAAGTAGAAGGAATATATTTCTTACCTTATTTTTCATTTCCTTCTTGTTTCTTCAGCTGATGCTGATGCTGTAATATTTAGGGCCTGCAATTCGTCTGAATAGTTGGAGCAAAATATCCCAGTAAGTGTGTACGTAGATTAAGGTCTGCGATCTGCTCAGACCTTAATCTGTGTCGGACGATTCCAGTAGGTTGATGATTGCTCTCGGTTGCATAAAATTCAATCCATCCTTTCTCCAATAGTCCTCTTCCTCTTTCAACACATGGTCCTGACGTTTTTTCCAGTAACTTTTATCAATATTTAATAGCGCGGACAGACAGACAGACAGACAGACAGACAGACAGACAGACAGACAGACAGACAGACAGACAGACAGACAGACAGACAGGTAGGTAGGTAGGTAGGTAGGTAGGTAGGTAGGTAGGTAGGTAGGTAAGTATAGCCACACTGTGGTGTGTTTCCCTTCCTCTACCGCAGGGAGGTGCAGTTGGAATTTTCCCTCCCTAAAGTTATGGTCTATGACCAAAACTCTCCAGCACTTTTAGAGGTTGAAGAACTTTGGTTGAAAAGAAAGGGGAAGGTGGGAGAGGGAGTGAGCAGTGAAGATACGACGACAAAACACATCATTGTCTTAATCTTTGCTTTATCTGTTTCTAACGTCCTCTCTCTCCCACAACAACCCCCCCCCCCCAACTGCTCCCCCTTCCCACATTATTAATTCGACTGATAACTGACAATTGCATCACATGACAACACATACATCATTACCATAAATTTTTAATGCAAGAATGGAATATATGTTTTTTTTTTTTTTTTGCATATCCTTTACAGGACATCGCTGTCAACATCAGCATCTTTCAGCTGTATGTTGATTTCTTGGCAAGATTACGCTCAGTAGTTTGCCATTGTTTCTGAGCGGCCGGCTCATTATCCCGCAAGTCACGAGAACGCGGGTCGAACCGCTTCCAGTTCTCGCCTCGCTGCGAGACCCTGCGTGAATAAACGGGACTACGGAGAAAGTGGTGTAACCCTTAGCCGGAGAGACCGGCAAGAATGGAATACGAGTCATATATTTCACACGATCTATATTTGTTGTATCTCAACCACTGAAGCCATTCTTAGCGGCGTTTGGTAAAGTTAGGAGATTTTGAGCCATTGAAGTAACACATGCTACACTATTACGAATATTTAGTTGGTTAGTTAGTTAGTTAGTTAGTTAGTTAGTTAGTTAGTTAGTTAGTTAGTTGGTTAGTTAGTTAGTTAGTTAGTTAGTTAGTTAGTTAGTTCGTTCGTTCGTTCGTTCGTTCGTTAGTTCGTTAGTTAGTTAATTAGTTAGTTAGTTAGTTAGATAGTTAGTTAGTTAGTTAGTTAGTTAGATAGTTAGTTAGTTAGTTAGTTAGGTAGGTAGTTAGTTAGTTAGGTAGTTAGTTGGGTAGGTAGTTAGTTAGTTAGTTAGTTAGTTAGTTAGTTAGTTAGTTAGTTAGCTAGTTAGTTAGTTAGTTAGTTAGTTAGTTAGGTAGTTAGTTAGTTAGTTAGTTAGTTAGTTAGTTAGTTAGTTAGTTAGCTAGCTAGTTAGTTAGTTAGTTAGTTAGTTAGTTACTTACTTACTTAGTTAGTTAGTTAGTTAGTTAGTTAGTTAGTTAGTTAGTTAGTTAGTTAGTCGCGGTTCCAACTTCACAGCATTGGGGATGTCACCAGTATGCTCCGTTCCTGTGCCAGCGAATATCACACGAAATCGTCCTCACTGCCCAATGTGAAAAGTGGAATAGACAGGAGTCTCGGCATGCCAACAGCACGCACATGTACACTGTACATAATGCCTCCGCCAGAATGCCAACACAAAAGTCCTCCACGGAAAATACAGCTGATCGTCGATGGGAGCGCCAGTAACTAGAAAACCAGAAGCCACACAATACTGCATTAAAAGTAGAGAGGATCGACTTCATTGCCCCTGGATTTATCCCATATGGATCGGTCCCTTTCGGCAGGGGGCCCGCTGAAAGTATCGCAAAAAAAACGAACATCGTAGGTCCAGTGACGACCCCCAGGAGTCTCTGAAAAAATGCACCCGTGACCTGAAAAGGCAATCCAGTCAATTCCAAGCGACAGGCCGACAACCATCGTTCCAAACATGCAGTTCAAGCTACAAGAACTGCAGAAAGATGTATAAACATTCCAGACGAATCCCACAGCTCACAGTGTCGCGCCACGCACTCAACTCAGTAGCAGGGCGACGGAACCATGCACTACCAGTCCAACATGAGGAAAATGCGACTGCCAACCGTAGCCAGAAGCATAAACACTCCAGAGGCTTAAAGGTTCAAATGCCTATCCGCCATGTAAGGCACCGGAAGTCCCTACTACGGATAAAGAATAGGAAACAATACATACAAGTAGTTTCAATAGGCAGGTTAGATTACAGGGTTTTAATCGCATAATTCAACATACTGAAAGCAGCACACGTTATGACGAACATATACTTCATATTCAATGTGCTCTGTGCATTTAACGGGATGCCGGCGGCTATGACCTTAGGGCAGTGAAAGCATTTCACAATCCCGCATGCCGGGCTCGGAATCAGCTGCTGGTGATTTTGATACAGACCGGTTTGCGTTAATTTTTTAATAATTGTAGAAGCTCTAGTCATGTAAAAAAAAAAATGGCAAGCTGTCATCTAAACTATCATCTACTGTTTATAGTACCTTGCGGTGTATGACAAGTTGTCATGAATATTGCCTAGAAAATTACAATCAGCCAAAAATTACTTGATTTGATTGCGACGTCCTGGAAAAGACATGCAATGGACTGGTGATGCAATTCGAAGCATGTGTAACACAAAAGTAAAGTAACATCAATTGTACAGTAATAAGAGTGGGTGTGTCTATAGTTTCCAATGTTTATATTGCCTAGCGTATCCTCTGATCTCTATTTCTCCCCCGTACATCTACGAGTGCCAATCAATACATGCGAATGTATTTCCCTTGTAATTAAAGGTTTTATTGCAAACAACAGAGAAACGGTTATCTCCACTTGTCTCTCGTCTGTTTCATCACCTGCAAGTCATTATCCTATCGGTTTGTTTTCTTTCTTCGTCTCAACCTCCAACTCGCCCATCCCCTCTCTCTTTATCCAACTTTCCACTCTCCCTATTTAATTCACCATATTTTTTTTTCTTCTAACGTTGTTGTAGGCAAGTCTGATAATGGAGGTGATAAATATAGTTTTATCTACTAAATATGTCCTAAGCCAGCGAATACACGTGCCAGCTGGGTCTAGACCCTGACAAGCACGTTCCCAGGCGTTCAAATCATGTTTAAGTTAAACACGTCCCCTCTGAGCTTCAAATTACAGTGTTCGCATTGAGATTGACAGGAGAGGATGTGAGCGTTCACTTGAGAAGGAAGAAAACCGTTGTAGTGTTTTTCTTGATTGTGTCAGGGCCAGTTTTCATTGCTGCATTTTTTTTTCTGCAAAAATCCAGTAGAAGTACTATGAACCCGTTCTGAACTTTGTGTTTATTGATTACACCCCTGCCCCCGTTTCAAGCATGACTCTGTAATGGTGTCCGTACATGGTATACTTTGTTAACCTCCGTATCACCATCATTATGTATAATCTCATTTGCAGAACGTCGCACTCAACACATCCCACCGGTTGGATTCGATTTTTCGCCAGGTTTCCTGACTTATGTATAGTCATTCGCACGATGTCTTTAATGCCTTGTTCCCACCGTCCGTATCAGATAGTTGTTATAGTCATCTACAGTGACGAAGGGGTTATGAATGCAATTCGCATTCCTGTATACCACCTTCGAGACACAACTGCGGGAGATTTGGAAGCAGACTGCCTTGAGTTGGTTCTTATACAAAGTATGTGTGCCGGATGTTCAGGATGCAATGGCAAACTACTGAACGTAAACTTCCCAAGAAGCCACACACAGGCAAAACACGATGGAACTGACCGCGACATCCTACAAAAGATATGAAACTAACTTAACTGTATTTGATCGAGCCTAAGATGAGTACCAGGAAATGTCCTGGGAAGTAAATACGACCGGGTTGATATTAACCACATTATCCATCGATTACCCATTGGTCTATAACAATATTTGACGTACGTAATATATCTCAAGCCGGTCTCCCTGGCTCAGGGATTTTGCGACTTTCTCCTTAATCTCGTATATACACGTGACGAGCGTAACTTGCGCGAGACTCGGTAGCGGTTCTCGCCGTGTTGGTGACTTACGGGGTATATGAGCCGGCCGCTCAGAAAGCAATGGCAAACTACTAAGCGTAATCTTGCCAAGAAATCAAAAATCAGCTGAAAGATGCTGATGTTGACAGCGATGTCCTGTAACTGGATATGCGAACCATTAAAAAAAAAAATGTATATATCTAAAGGCGCTCACAGGGGTTCATTACTATACTCACCGTATCCGGAAGTTGGTAGACTACTGTGCATGTGGTATCTTAGTTACATTTAGATGAATGTGAGACTGCGGTCATAACTATACTGTACGAATAGGCTTCACATGAAAACCTTGAAAGTGTGATAGAAATTATAATAACCATGTCATTGTCTTGTAACCTGTCAATAGTGTTGTTAAGGACATCAAGAATGTTACGCACGTGAAATCACGGTGCACACGAACACGCTGACGTCATAAGGACAGTTTAAGGATGACCGCCTCAGTTTTGACATGCAGCAAACCGTTTTTTTTTAAAAAGTCAGTGAAGGGGTGAAACTTATAGCTATTCTTCAGCGAATGAAGGCCCAGTATAGTGATGCAGGCCTGTCAGTCCAGCAAGTGTTTGAATGGAGTAGAAAGTTTCAAAACAGCGTGACTTCTGTGACAGACTATTCACGGCCCGGTCAGAAACACCGAGTAGTGACCACAGAGTCGGTTTTTCTACAGGAATCCAAGCACTTTGTAGGCGCTGGGGGACTTGCATTGAGCGCAGTGGCGACTACATCGAAAAATTATACATTTGTATTTACTTTTTCAGAATATATTCACCATAAAAATAAATTTGAAGCCCCCCTCATAGATTGGGCGTGTAAATGATCCCTTCGATACCCCCATAAATATTCGGGTCTTCTTCCAATGATCAAACAAGACCCCTCTGTTGTCTCTTCACCTTGATGTGTGTGGCTTGAAAGATCCAATTAGCCTCGCCAGTTATGCCGCAGCCGTGTAACTACAGGCAGGGTCTCCATTGTTGGACGGTCAAGGGATACTGACCAAATGAAGCGACAACTCAACCATGCTACCTTCTATGTAAACTGGGAATAGACAAAGGTTAGGAAAAGCCAACCTGAAAAATGTCTTGTCGAAATGGGATGCAGTATGGCACAGACTTGATGAAACAGTACAGCGTAACTCGCTTTATGATGACGATCACACAAGGAGACTGTACAGTGCTATAACTCATAGCACAGCCAAGGATCCAATAGAATATGTACCAAATCGCAAGTGATATAAACATTCCTTTATGGACATTTTATGTTTTCTATTTGAAATTCGGCCTGATTTTACAAATGTCCAACAGTCGAAGGGAT